>NW_020769392.1:1545543-1560404 GCF_900518735.1 Pseudonaja textilis
CTTCCTTCCTTCCTTCCTTCCTTCCTTCCTTCCTTCCTTCCTTCCTTTTTCCTGCCCTCTCTCTCTACTTTTCTCCCTCTCATCCTTCTCTTCCTATCTCTCTTATGCCTTCTTCCCTTCATCTCTCCATTCCTTCCTTCCTTTTTCTTCTTTCCCCCTCCTTCCCTCTCTTCCTTTGCTATCTATCTTATACCTTCATCTCTCAGTCCAGTAAGATTCCTTTTAATGTAACCTTAAAGTAGAGCTACTACAGCTAGTACTTCTGAGGGTTTCTTCACAAATGGACTACCTTGAAGAGCTCTCATTGTTTCTCTTGTTGGGAATGGACTTTTTTTCTCTCTCTCCCTGGTTATCTGTTTGTTAGCATCTAATGGGCTGCAACAACCACATCTCAGAATGAGATATTTCCAGGAGCCACTGCACATTAGCTCAAATCTGCATAATGAGGCAAAGTGTAACAGGGAGAGAGAGAGAGAAAGAAAAACCTTGGAACACCCACAGCATCAAATAAATCTGAACCATCCATCACTAAAAAGTATAGTTCAATTGACACATTTTTATTCATGTGAATTATCTTGGATTCTTTCCTCCCTTTCCCGGAGGAGTTTATTCACTGTTAAAACTCCAAAATTCATGCAGAGAACATTTGTTTTAGGGACATTTAATTATCTTTTCCTGGCATAAATAAAAATAAAATAACGCCGGCATTTATTACAGTTTGACTTTCGGTTGGGGGCCGAGAGCTGATTCTCTCCCTACTTTTTAATTAGAAAAAAAAGGTTAATAATAACCGTGTTGAACTCATGTGCTATCCCCAAACCATCAATTTCAGATTCGGGTGACACCCCAAGTCATTGTGAAGCAACTTAGTGGAGATAAGGAAAATGAAGTTCCATCATGAAAAAAAAAAGACACACGCTTCTCCCTTGGTTTTATTAAACATTGTAAATGAATATAAACTTTGAATTATTAAAGGCATCAAGCACAAGTGGAATTAGCATTGACTGGCATGGGAGAAGCCTTCTGCACAACAATTAGTTGTGAAATTAGTTTTGCTTAAGGGAGACGTGCTATCATGTGTTTGTTCCAAGGAACCTCAGGAAATAGACTGCTCCCCAGAGTAACTCACGGGGACCTCCTAGATATGAAGAAGTATGTAAGTATGTAGGTAGGTAGGTAGGTAGGTACTGTATATGTATGTATGTGTGCATGCATAGATAAACAGACAGACAGACGGACAGACAGACAGACAGACAGACAGACAAATAGGATTCTACCAGTTCGCCCCTATTCTCTAGAACCGGTTGTTAACATTCTCAGCAGTTCGGAGAACCGGTTGTTAGAAGAAATTACTGGCCTAATCCTGTAAAGAAGGCAGGAAGGAAACATTCTGGTGTTGCTTATAGAAACTGCCTCTCCGTTCACCCTTATTACATTCTTGGCAGGACTAGACTTCCTGTCTCTGGAACTTCTCTGGAGTTTTATTTTCCCCTCCTTTGCTGGTACTTTGCTTGTGTGGAGTGACCATTCAAAGTTACAATGGCACTGAAAAAAGCGACTTAGGACTATTTTTCACACTTACGACTGTTGCAGCATCCCCACAGTCATGAGAGGCCAGGCAAGGAGATGTGTGCCTCGATGTGAGTGATATTGAGTTGGCCACACCCAGCCAATAACATGACCACCAAGCCATGTCCACCCAGTCACATGACCACCAAGCCACGCCTACCAATTAAGCCATGCCCACAGAACCGTTTGTTGAAAAATTTGAATCCCGCCCCTGGATGATAGATAGATAGGAGAGTTGATAGATATAGATAGTTGAGAGATGGAGAAGGAGAGGGAGAGGGAGAGAGGGAGAGAGGAAGGGAGGGAGAGAGAGAGAGAGAGAGATGGATGGTATAGATATAACTATATAGGGATAGATATAGATAGATATGGATATAGTGATGGAGACAATAGATGGATAGATAGAGGAAGATGAACAGAAGGAGGAAGAGGAGCTGAAGAAGAAGAGGAGGAGGAAGAAGAAGAAGAAGGTGTACTACTTGGATCCATCTCATGGAGTTCTTTTTCTACCTTGATGTTCTCAAGATCAGATATCCGTGGTTCTTATTTAGCTCCTTAATTCCAGTTGATCAGCCTTCTGGATTCCGTTCTGGCATTCCTTTGTGACAAGAATGGGTTGATGGTGTCAGAAATGTTGTAGTGCTTGAGTGGGGGGTTGGACTAGATGACCTACAAGGTCTCCTCCATTAATCTGATATCCTCAGGAGGTGAAATCTTGAGTCCCTATTTAGATGGGCTTCCCTGGTTCTACAAGTTCCACCAGGGCTCCCTATTCACATTCTTAGCTAAGCTAATACATGTTGGACTTCATGCCTTTTTTGTTTAAAAAAAATGAGCTTAATTCAAAGGCAGGACCTGTAGGGACATTTGCCCTAGACAATTGGCATTGTTAGGTGGCAACTACTTTGCCTTCTTTTACCTGAACCGTGCCGAGAGATATTTATTATTATATCCATGTCACGTAACCAGTTCGCTGAGCATAAAAATCGCTTCCAAAGCCCATGTGAAAATGGATTGTTGCAATTAAAGATCAGTAGGCCTCAAATCAGTCCACTGATGTGAAATAAAAGCTTTGTAAATTTCATCCAGGGTGGAGGAAATTGGGTTCAAGGATGCCTTTCTGGGGGCTTTGATCTGGGTTTACAGGCGCCCAGAGGGAGCACACAGCAAAGCCATTCTGGTTTTCCCCAACGTGGACGGCTAAATGATTGAAAATGATGCTTCCCAATTATACAAATTATTAGCATTTTCACACCTTTCATTCAGATGGGCAAAAGGACTGTACGTACAAAGACACGTATGTACAAAGGACTGTACGTACAAAGACACACACTAAACTGAGCAAAATTAGGAAAGCAAAATTTTAAAAAAGAAAACTTATCGCTGTAAGCTGTAGCTCATCCATAGTAATACCTGACTGTTGTGGTTCGCTGGCAGCCGGAATCGGACCGTGGGGAAGAATGAGGGCCCATCAGGGAGTCTGGAGAGGACTCGGATGAGGGTCCTGTGTGTGATGCAGGGATGGGGCCAGGACCATCTGGGAGTGGGGTGCTGCCTCTGGAGTCTGGCAGCAGGAAGGCAGAGGAACAAGAGGTTAACATTCTAAGCAGTTCGGAGAACCGGTTGTTAGAAGAAATTACTGGGCTAATCCTGTAAAGAAGGCAGGAAGGAAACATTCTGGTGTTGCTTACAGAAACTGCCTCTCCCTTAACCCTTATTACACTCTTGGCAGGACTAGACTTCCTGTGTCAGGAACTTCTCTGGAGTTTTTTTCCCCCTCCTTTGCTGGTACTTTGCTTGTGTGGAGTGACCATTCAAAGTTACAGCGCCACTGAAAAAAGGGATTTAGGACCCTTTTTCACACTTACGACTGTTGCAGCATCCCCACAGTCATGAGAGGCCAGGCGAGGAGATGCGCGCCTCGATGTGAGTTGTGTTGAGTTGGCCACGTCCACCCAGTCACATGACCACCAAGCCACGCCCACCACCTAAGCCACGCCCGCAGAACCAGTGGTTAAAAATTTTGAATCCCACCCCTGCACACACATTTCCCAGCAAGTTTCTTTGGCCTCACATAAGGAGAGGAAGTTCAGTTTGGTTCCTGCCAGCACCAGTTTCATCCCATTGCAGGCCAGAGAAGGCGATGAAGCAGCATTTTCTTTTCATGTCATAAAGAAAAAAAGATGCTCTCAGGGGTTGCTGAAGAAGCTTTGCTGAAGTTTTAATTTCAATAATGAAAAAAAAAAAAGTAAGCGGCTTTCCCTCTCCGACTTTTTCCCTCTAAATCTTTAAATGTATAAATTATAGCTCCAATCTAGCTATCTAACTTTCTCTCTCTCTCTCTCTCTCTTTAATGCTGAGCACTACAGACTGATCTGGCTTCCATAGCTGGTGGTAAATTATATAGTTCTTTGCATATTAATATTTGCCTTCCTGAGACAAATGGAAGGGAAATGACACTCTCTTTTTTTCCCCCTTGCACAACTGGCAATTTTGAACCTGTCTACCTTAAAAGAACCCGAGTATAAAACTGACAAGGAGAAATTCTGGAGAGGGAGGGAGAGAAGGGAGACAATGAACACAAGGAAGGAAGGAAGGAAGGAAGGAAGGAAGGAAGGAAGGAAGGAAGGAAGGAAGGAAGGAAGGAAGGAAGGAAGGAAGGAGAGGAGAGAGGAAAGGAGGGAGGGAGGAGGGGGTGAGGGGAAGAGGGGAAGAGAGGAGGAGGATGAAAGGAAGGAAGGAGAGAGGAAGGAGGCAGGGAAGGGGAGGGGAGGAGAGGAGAGGAAGAGGAGATGGGTGGATAGATGGATGGAAGGAAGGAAGGAGAGAGAGGAAGGAAGGAGGGAGTGAGGGGAGGAGAGGAGAGGAGGAGAGGAGAGGAGGGGAGGAGGATGGATGGATGGATCGAAGGAAGGAGAGAGAGAAGAAGAAAGAAAGGATGCAGTGAGGGAAGGAGGGGAGGAGATGGATGGATGGAAGGAAGGAAGGGAGGGAGGAGGGAAGGAAGGAAGGAAGGAGGGGGGTGAGGGGAAGAGGGAAAGAGAGGAGGAGGAGGGAAGGAAGGAAGAAGAGAGGAAGGAAGGAGGGAGGGAGGGGGAGGGGAGGAGAGGAAGAGGAGATGGATGGATGGTTGGATGGATGGAAGGAAGGAGAGAGAGGAAGGAAGGAGGGAGTAAGCGGAGGAGAGGAGGAGAGGAAGATGGATGGAAGGAAGGAAGGAGAGAGAGAGAGGAAGGATGGAAGGATGGCTAATACATTTCGTATTAGCTTGCTCCAGAGTCATCTTCAGAGGACAAAAGTAAGATGTAAACTTCAGTTGTCCTTCCTTCCTTCCTTCCTTCCTTCCTTCCTTCCTTCCTTCCTTCCTTCCTTCCTTCCTTCCTTCCTTCCTTCCTTCCTTCCCCCTCCCTCCCATTGTCCCTTCTTTCCTTCTTTCCCTCTCCTTCCCTCCCATTGTCAATTCCTTCTTTCCTTCACCTCCCTCCCATTGTCCCTTTCTTCCTTCTTTCCCTCCTTCCTTCCTTCTCCCTCCCTCCCTTGTCTCTTCCTTCCTTCCTTCTCCCTCCCTCTCATTGTCCCTCCCTTCCCTTCCCTTCCCTTCCCTTCCCTTCCCTCCTTCCTTCCTTCTTTCCTTCCTTCCTTAAACTTTATTGGCTTAACACCAGTCTGTTTAAGACACCTTCAGCCTCCCCACATCCTGCTAGTAAGTTAGCTAATTATCTCTTTTAAAAGGAGAGGGAGAATTAAATAGTAAAGTGGGTCTATTAATCCTCCAATGGGGTTAATTCCCTTCTTTTATTACCCCACCAAATAACCAGAAGAAAATGAAATTAAGACCAAGACTCCTCCAAGGCAAGTTGACTCCATTCTCCTGGAATAGACAACTGACATGTATTTATGACAGATGCCATGTCCAATAATCACATGTGATCATCACGTGCAACCTTCCCAGGAGAATTGGTTTCACCTGGCAAGGTCCTTGGGGAAGTATATTGGCTTAGCAACCATACTGCTTCACTTAACAACTGCTGCTGTAAAGAAAAGGTCATAAAATCAATGACCTAATGACCTAATGACCACAATAAAGCCAGAGGGGTTCTGGCCCCAACTGACGAGGTCATCAGCCAAGGACTTACCTGTATTTTTCAATGTCTCCCAGTCATGCTTGATTTTATGACCTTTTTTGCAGTGGTTGTTAAGTGAAGCAGCATGGTCACTAAGCAAACACACTTCCCCCCATAACTTTGCTGGGTGAAATCACTTCTCCACCTGCCAGTGACAGTGAGAACCATCAACTGATGGAACAGAAGTTGCCTTTGGAAGTTTTGGTAGCTTCATCACTGGAGGCTTTCAAGAAGAGACTGGACTGCCACCTGTCAGAAATGGGGTAGGGTCTCCTGCTTGGGTGGGAGGGAGGGTTGGACTAGATGACCTACAAGATCCTTTCCAACTCTGTTGATCTGAATCTCTTTACGATGATCAACAGCCTGGAGGCTAAAACATATGAAGAACAGTTGCAGGAACTGGGCCTGGCTAGTCTAGTGAAGAGAAGGACCAGGAGAGACAGGATAGCAGTCTTCCAATATTGCAGGGGCTGCCACAGAAAGGAGGAAGGGGGTCAAGCTATTTTCCAAAGCCCCTGAAGGCCAGACAAGGAATAATAATAATGGATGGAAACTGAAGAAGGAGAATTTCAACCTGAAAATAAGGAGGACAGTGAGAGCAATCAACCAAAGGAACAGAAGTTGCCTTCAGAAGTTGTGGGAGCTTCAACACTGGAGGCTTTCAAGAAGAAGAGACTGGACTGCCCTCTGTCAGAAATGGTGTAGGGTCTCCCGCTTGGGCAGGGTGGGTTGGACTAGATGACCTACAAGGTCCCTTCCAACTCTGTTAATATCGTACCTATTGTTTGATCGGTGGATCGGGTCACATAAGAGGCGAGACGCGAAAGTGAACAGTCAGCTCTTTATTGTGACTTCAGAACAAGGACGGCTAAAGCGTGCGAGCCGCTTGGCTTTTATACAGCCGGCCAGCGGCTTGGCGGCCAATGGCAGCGCTTTGAATCTCCCGCGATCGGCTCAGCCAATCGCGGTAGATTCTTAGCGCTCCAATCACAGGCGTTCAGTGAACCAATCGGGTTGCGGTCTGGACGGACCAATTGGAATGTGAGTTTACAAGAATGTTAATACAGAACACCTATCGTCTGGAATCACATACAGTATTATTTCAAGAGTTTGCCAAACCACACCTAAATCACATAACTTGAGTAAGCTCTGTCTGTCACCAAGGAAACACAAATGATTTCTCTGGGATTTCCATTCAGGGCAGTTCATGTGTTTGTTGCTAGCTAGGTAGGAAAATGGTTCCTGGAATAAAGTGCCATGAGTGTGAATAATAGGGGCTAATTATCAGATAATACCTGATTGGCTATTTTGCAAACTCGGATGTAATTGGCTGGGAGGATGGTAATCCAGACTGGGTGCAGCTGTGGGATCTCCCTTTCCTTCCTGTCTCTCTCGCTCTCTCTCCAGCTAGGAATCGGTTGGTCTTGAAAGGAAGTATTTCATGTTTTAAAAAAGGTGGGTTCAAAAGTTACTGATTTGTTTTTTCTTTTATGGACCATGCCTTCATTCCTTTTTATGTTCTGAGGGGGGAAGCAATGGCTGACTTGATAGGCTTGTAGACATTTCTACAACTCCACCTGTGTAATAGTCAACTGTAAAAACTGGAAGTGCTTCTCTCTTTAAAACTTCAGAACTTCAGTGGGAAAAACATCAAAGGATCTCTTTCAAAGCTGGACATTTATTTTTGCTTTTCCACTTCGACTTCAGAATTGCAGAAGATGTGCTTATGAGTATCTCTCCCTTCTCTGTCTCTTTCTTATCTCTCTCTATCTCCCTCCTCTCTCTTTCTCTTTTTCTCCCTCCCTCCCTCTCCTTCCCTCCCTCTCTCTCCCTTCCTCCTCTCTCCCTCCCCCTCTCCCCACCCCTCTCTTCTCTCTCCTCTCTCATTCTTTCTCTTCCTCCCTCCCCATCTGTGTCTCTTTCTTTCTCCCTCCCTCCCTCCCTCTTTTTCTCCCCTCCCTCCCTCCTCTTTCTCTCTTTTTCTCCCTCCCTCCGTCCGTCCCTCCCTCTCTCCTTCCCTCCCTCTCTCTCCCTTCCCCAACTCTCCCCCTCCCCCTCTCCCCAACCCTCTCTCCTCTCTCTCATTCTTTCTCTTCCTCCCTCCCTCCCCATCTGTGTCTCTTTCTTTCTCTCTCTATCCCTCCCTCCCCCCCACTCTCCCTGTCTCTTTTTCTCTCTCTCCCTCCCTCTCTTTCTTTCTCTCTTTCTCTCCTCCCTCCCTCCCTCCCTCCCTCCCTCTCTCTCTCTCTGTGGCGGGAGCTAAATAATTTCCAGAAGCTGAATAATTTTGCAACTGGCTAAGGCATCTGACTGGCCTCTTGAAGTAGAAAAACAGCATGCATTTCCTTTCTGCTCACAAATGTATACCTCTGGTGTGCAACGTGCTGTGTAAATGCAGCCCAAGGGTCGCCTGGCTTCTGAAGGAAGTGATCAGACTTGCACCAATGGCCCCACAACCCCACCAGGGAAGGGACAGACCAATTGCCCAAGAGCTGATTCAGAATCTGCGCTCTGAAATGGGGATTCAACCAAGCCATGCTGGTTCCAGCCTTCAAGACGATTGGAGAAATAGGTCGGTTAGGTCAGTTGTGCAAATGTCCATTGAATGGCCAGATGGAACCCAGATAAGCTTCGACCAAGATAAGGCACACTTTGCTTCCTGCAAGTGCTGTGTGCAAATGCCCTTCTTATATCTTGTTCTCCCAGCTGCAACTATGAAAGGGATCAGGGCCTTTTCCTCTCCCATAAGCCACATTACTCCCTTCTCCGTTCCTCCCTGCGTGCCCCTAGGATGAAGAGTGGATGGCCCTCTGAATGCCCAGCCGAACTGTGCCCTTCCCCCATTTCTCCCACAGCCACCGGAGCCACACTCCCACTCCCTATCAGCTGCTCAATCTCCCCCCACCCCCCCGAATCAGACTCCGACAAGGGCATGACACCATCCTTTCATCTACTTTACAGAACGGTCTAAAACAGTTTCCTTTCTGATGTTGAGCAACAAGCCTCCCCAAACTGATACCTTTTCTGTCCCTCCGTGAGCAGCAAACGACCCTTTGATCGACTTCCAAAGGATCGAATTAAACATTCAAGATTAATAATGCCTACCCCTTGTGAAATTGGGCTTTGTTTCACCTTTTCGCTGCAACTTTCAAGCTTTGGTTTTGTCATAATTCTCTCCTTGCACTCTCCGTTTTGCCATCCACGCAACCCTGACATCCAGAAAAATAACTGATCCGGGTTGAAAAGAATCAGGGTGAAAAGACTGTAAAAGTACATTCAGTAAATAAATAATGATATATAACCGTATCGCTCTCCTCGTGGTTTCAGGAAAGCATTTAAACTGAAGAACCAATTTATGTCTGTAGCCATACGTTCCAATTGCTGATAGATAAAAGGGGGTATAAAATAAGATTTCATTTTTCCAAGGCAATAAATCTGCGAGTCGAGAAAATAGCAGCCATGACACCAATTCCTTCCTATGCTATAATATTTATTTAAAGGTTTGCTCTCCTGGATTGCCTGAGGAAACACGCTGTTCATTTTTATTGGTGTGCAAAAGTTTGTGCTACAGTAAGAAACTAAATGGGGAAAGACCTTTTGGCTTGTGAAATTTGTACCCCAAGGTTCCTGCGGAGTTTATTTTTTAAAAAGAGAGAGAAAGAGGTCAACAGATAGATAGACAAATAAATAAAGCTACATGTATCTCAGAATTAAACAACTGAAAAGTTGCTACCAGTAATTTTGTTTCTGTTTGAAGACTTTTAGCCAGGCAAGAGTGAAATAGCAGGAGGGGTTGTAGGTTGTAGCGGGCAATATATTTTTTTTCTGAAATTGTACTGAGTTGTGTTGTCCAGCCAGTGTATGGGAATTGGATAGTTAGGTAGCAATTGTGAGCTGTCCCCTTAAGGGAATGCATCATGGTTAAATGAAGTTAAGGTATCCTGGGAAATGTAGTCCATATCACGTGACCACATCTGGAATCCTGATTGGTCACTAAATTGACCCTCGATGGGTTGGAGGAGTTTTTCCTCACTCTTGGCTGAACTCACGGACTCGTGGTAACTGTTCTATTTCTACCACTACGAGATGAGAGAAAAAGGATAGCAGATAATCATCTTTTTACCGTTCTGTATTCTGTACAGTGGTAGATTTGTCTTCTGTACAGATGCAGATAGATAAACTCCACAAAACATCCATAACGAAGTACTTTTATTGGTTCATCAGGAATCCTCATAACTCACATTTGTGATGAAGTTCTTCTTTAATGACCAATCCTTTGCATATCTGTCTTGTAGGTAAAAAGATGATTATCTACTATCCTTTTTCTCTCATCTCGTAGTGGTAGAAATAGAACAGTTACCATGAGTCCATGAGTTCAGCCAAGAGTGAGGAAAAACTCCTCCAACCCATCGAGGGTCAATTTAGTAAGCAATCAGGATTACAGATGTGGTCACGTGACATGGACTACATTTCCCAAGGATACCTTAACTTCATTTACCATGATGCATTCCCTTAAGGGGACAGCTCACAATTGCTACCTAACTATCCAATTCCCATACACTGGCTGGACAGCACATGAGTCATTCGTATGGTGGAGCAGGAGTCCAGTGATGGCTAACCTTTTTGGCACCAAGTGGCCAAAGCATGTGCATGCGTGCATGCACATCCTCCAAATTCAATGTATATGTGTGCCCCGCACATATACCCTGCCCCCTGTACATGCATTCATGACCCCCGTAATCCCCACGCATGTGTGCAAGTCCCCTGTGCATGCACCCTGCCCCCACACATGTGTGCATGCTCCCCAGTGCAGTGCATGTGCCCCCTGGGCATGCATGCTCAACCCTCTGCATGTAGGGAGGGGCGTCCATGCGCAGCAGAGGCCTGAATACCAGCTGGCCAGCGGGAGTGTGCGCACATGTACGGCAGAGCTGAACTGGGGTGAAGGCTCACGTGCCCAGAGAGAGGGCTCTGTGTGCCACCTCTGGCATGCGTGACATAGGTTTGCTGTCATGGCCCTAGTCCATGGACTGGCAGTGGGTCGTGGCATGACAGAAACCAGGCGATGCAAACAATCTGCATCTTCAGGATACAGGCAGCATACGAAATCACACCCTCTCCGGTCCACGGAAAAACTTCTCTCTGCAGAACCGGTCCCCGGTGCCCCAAAGGTTGGGAGCAGCTGTAGTACAGTGAAATTTTCAAAGGTGGAATGTAATGTTGGTTTCTTTAGTTCCATTGGGATGAAGAAGGGTGTGCGACTGTCCCATCTTATGCAATCTATGTATTCCTGAAGAAGTCTATGGGGTTCCTTGACTTTCTGCCTTGAGTATGAAGGACTTCATGATGTCTCTCCATATTGCTGCTAGTGCTAGTGCCTGGTGGGAATTGTGACTTGGTGGAATTGTTTATTTATATTTACTTATTTTCACCTTTATTATTTTTGCAAATAACTCAAGGTGGGTGGACAGATCCAATGCTCCTTCCTCCTCTTATTTTCCACGCAACAACAACAACCCTCTGAGATGGGATTGGGCTGAGAGAGAGAGGGAGTAGTCCAAAGTCACCCGGCTGGCTTTCACACCTAAGGTGAGACTAGAACTCCCAGTCTCCTGGTGTTTGGTCAAAAGTCATCTAGACAGCTTTCATGCTAAGGCAGAAATAAAACTCACCATCACCTGGTGATTAGTCACCCAAAGTCACCCAACAGGCTTTCATGGCTATGGCAGGACTAGAACTCAGCATCTCCTAGATTTAGTGCTTTAACCACTAGATCAAACTCTTACGGGAGTCTTTCTAGAAAAAAAATATTGGTTACCTGATTTCTCTGCTCACAGTATTGATGGACTGTTTTGAAAGATTAACAACGCCCTGCTTTGCAACCATATCTAGACAGGTTATATTTATAGTTTAGGGACTCCTTAAGCTATAACTTCTATTGAAACATCATCTACTCTGTTTCCCTGAAAATAAGACCCAACTGGAAAATAAGCCCTAATGTGTCTTTTGAAGCAAAAAAATAAGATCCGGCCTTATTTTCGGGGTATGCAATTGCCAGGAGCTCTCCAAGGTGCTGAAGAGACCACATTTTTAATTCCTATTGTCTGCCGGCTGTTAGTTGAGTTCAGTAATTTCTGATACATCATCATAAAAGTGAAAACCAGAGGGATTTTTTTTTTCAGTGTTCCCAGAAAGGTAAATCTGAAAAGACAACAAAATGTGCAACTATTTTTTTTTTTAAAAAAATAGTCTTCCATTGCAACAAGAGGGGACCTTTCATGGAATAGTCAAAGTGAAGGAATTCTATGAAAATATTATTAATTGAGGGAATTGGAGTAGAATCAATTTGTTTTCTGACCCAAAACAAATCAGAGGGTCAGAATCCCAGCTGTTGGTGGTGCTTTTCATGGAGAGCAACAGCTGTTTAAGCCTTTCCTTTCAAACTCATATTTCTTCGCCCAGAATATTGTTATATACTACTGTAAGTCTCGAGTAGAACTCGTTCATTCTCTATTTACGTATTTTGCAAAAATGTGATGACTCCCGAAATTGGAACAAAGTGGATCCTCTGGAAAGGCCAAGGGGGATTTTATTTCTCTGGCAACTGCAGAGTCATCTTAAAAATATTTTCAGAAGAGTGTGCATGCATTAGGATAGGATAGGGTAAGGTAGACAAGACAAGATAATGACAGAAATAATTAGAATAGAGAAGAGAAGAGAACAAGCACAGCACAGAACAGAACAAGCATAGAATAGAATTAGCACAGAATAGAACAGAATTAGTACAGAATAGAATAGAATAAAAATAGAATTAGAATTAGAATTAGAATGGAATTAGCACAGAATGGAATGGCATTGGAATTAGAATTGGAATTAGAATAGAATCCAAATGTGGCCTAAATAAGGATTTATAAAACGGCATTAATACTTCACGTGATTTTAATTCTATGCCTCTGTTTATACAACCAAGGATATATTAGCCTTTTGGGCTGCTGCTGCACAAGGCTGGCTCATGTTTAAGGGATTGTCCATTAGGATCACTCCGTGGCTGTTTCTTTCCTGATCCAGGTAGTTCTCAGCTTACAACAGTTTGCTTAGTTGGCAGTTACAATACCACTGAAACAAAAATGACTTTTGACAGTTCTTCACACTGATGACTGTTGCAACTTCCATGCCGTCTTGTGGATAAAATTTGGACCCTTGGCAAACTGACTCGGATGTATGACGGTTGCAGTGTCTCAGGGTCATGGGATCCCCTTTTGTGACCTTCTGAGAAAGCAAAATCCATGGGGAAGCCAGATTCACTTAAGAATCTGTTACTGACCTAATCACTGCTGTGATTCACTTGAGCACTACCTACAGTTGGCAGAGTTCAAAACAGCCCTCCCGTTGATTCCTGAGTCTCTCTTAAATCTTCTGGTCTGTAACCAGGATATATATTTTTTCCATTCTGGCTTGAGCATCCAAATTTCAAAATAGAAGATTCCACCTCCTGGACCATTCAATATTTGCCAAAGTAAAGGTTCCCCTCACACCTATGTGTTAGTCATTTCTGGCTCTAGGGGCCGGTGCTCATCTCCGTTACAAAGCCAAAGAGCCAGCGCTGTCCGAAGATGTCTCCGTGGTCACGTGGCCGGCATGACTAAACGCCGATAAGGTGCACAGAACACTGTTCCCTTCCCACCAAAGGGGTCCCTATTTTTCTACTTGCATGTTTACATGCTTTCGAACTGCTAGGTTGGCAGACGCTGGGACAAGGAACGGGAGCTCACTCCATGATGCGGCGCTAGGGATTCGAACTGCCGAATTGCCGACCTTTTTGATCAAGAAGCTCAGCGTCTTAGCCACTGAGCCACCGCAATGTTCTTCAATATTTGCGTCCCTCAATATTTGCTAAGGCAGGTGTCGGTTTGGGAGACGTGGCATCCAGGAGCCATTTCCTTGGTACAAATGTGTTCATTCCTTGGTAACAATGCTGTGATGTTTTTTTTTTTTTTTAGAGAGGGGCTGGCGTTTCTGCTGTTGGTGAACTCTGCCACTGAAATGTTCTTGATCCCAATAAAGCAAAGGAAGGAAATAAGAAAGGAGAAGGTGACGGGGGGAAACAAAGAAGAGGCAGGAACAGCTAGCTGAACGAAAACAACTCGGACAAAGAGTAATGCATTGATCTGATACTGCATTAACACGAGAAAGGTGAAGGGCAGGAAACGGCGAACAATTTATATTAAGTAACAGTCCAGAACTTTTAGGAGAACTGCACTCTGTCTATCATAGAGAGGTGAAATGGAATAAGAGCTTTGCGCTTTCAGAAAATAGAGTCGTGATTAACAAATTCCCTTTGGGGACAAAAATGCCATCATCCTGGCAAGCCATTCACCTGCCTGAACCAGCCAATAAAAGAGCAAGGAAAAGGTTAGAGCTAGCTAGGGGGAGGCAGAAGGCACCTGTCAGGTGCAAGCAACCAGGGCTATTAATGAATAGCAAAAGTAAATAACTTTATTTCCTACCCCCTATGTTACAAGAATCTCCCTAAACTGCTTGCCTTCCCCAGGAAACAACCAAGTAAGGATTCGTGAATCATGGGAGAGGTTAAGCTTATGCTGCTTGTGGCTGTGCAAGGACTCCCAGCTAGATCCTCACTTGACTCCTCCCACTAGCCTGGCTGGCAGTTCACCAACAGTACTCAAATGTTAAGTTTTCCGTTCAAAATCCTACATTTAATCCAGGGGGGTCAAACTCGCAGTTTCACGTTGTTGTCACATGATGTGTCGTGATGTCCCCCCTTCGCTAAACTGAGGGTAGGCATGGCCAGTACATGACGCATCCAGCCCATGGGCCACGAGTTGGACACCCCTGTTTTAATCATTCCACTTCATTCCGGGAAGGCCTTTGGAAACAGGCAAATGTATTCGGACTAGAACAGGATTTCAAACTTGCGAACGTTAAGATTTGTGGACTTGTCTGGCTAGCTGATGAATTCTGGGAGTTGAAATCCACAAGTCTCGAAGTTGCCAAGTATGGAGACCCTTAGGCTAGAAGATCAGGGGATTAGAGCCAGTGGACACTGGCTGAATGTTAGAAGGGTAAAGACCCAGAGAGGAGAGGAGAGAAGAGAAGAGAAGAGAAGAGAAGAGAAGAGAAGAGAAGAGAAGAGAAGAGAAGAGAAGA
>NW_020769392.1:1560504-1592455 GCF_900518735.1 Pseudonaja textilis
GAGGGGAGGGGAGGGGAGGGGAGGAGAGGAGAGGAGAGGAGAGGAGAAGAGAGAAGAGAAGAGAAGAGAAGAGAAGAGAAGAGAAGAGAAGAGAAGAGAAGAGAAGAGAAGAGAAGATTATCTCCTAAAATAATGACAGATGATTTCATGACAACTGTTGGTTGTATTTGCCTTGAAAGGAAGAACTTTGAACTCGGTTTTTACTAACATTCTAGCCTTGGTCATCTGAGACTACAACTTCCCACAAATTCCAGGCCTCCTGATCTTTAGTAGGCTACTTTTGAATGCTGAAGATTTTAAGAATTTAAGCAGGGTCTTTGCTAGGCCAATATGAGGGTCCTTCCTGTTCCGCTGCTATGTTGCCATGGCTAAGACAATAGAAAGGATCAATTCTCCCTTAGTAATATTGCCTATACCTGATCTTGATAGACCTACCATCTCCTCTTCCATTGCAGGATCCAGCCCTGTTTATTGGCCATAGAAGCTAGGAAAAGTTCTCCAACTCTGTTGTTGTTAGTTGCGAAGTCGTATCTGACCCATCACAACTCCATGGACAACATTCCTCCAGGCCTTCCTGTACTCTATCATCTTCCGGAGTCCATTGAAGCTCACGCCGACTGCTTCAGGGACTCCCTCCAGCCACTTCCTTCTCTGCCGTCCCCTTCTTCTATTGCCCTCGATCGTTCCCAGCATGAGGCTCTTCTCCCGCGAGTCCTTCCTTCTCCTGAGGTGGCCAAAGTCTTTCAGTTTCATCTTCAGGATCTGGCCTTCTAAAGAGCAATCAGAGTTGATTTCCAGGACTGACTGGTTGGATGGCCTTGCAGTCCAAAGGACTCGCCGGAGTCTTCTCCAGCCCCTGAGTTCAAAGGCCTCCATTCTTTGGTGCTCAGCCTTCCTTATGATCTGACTTTCGCAGCCATACATTGCAACTGGGAAAAACCATACTTAAAAACCTGCAATTATACAATTATCTCCAACTAAAACACCTGCAATTATGCAATTATCTCCAACTTAAAAACCTGCAATTATCAACGTAAATTTAGCAGAAAAAGTTTGATTAGATATTGGCTAAGTCCTTGAGCAGGCCACCTGAGCTCAGAGGAAGCAGAGAGCCATTGAACCAAGCTGCCCGAAGAGATGGTTGAACATCCTCCACACCTACAAGAAACATCTCTCTTCCCTAATTATATCTCGGAAAAAAAATAATTTAAATTTAAAGAAACACAACTTGAGAAACATCTTTAAAAACCTGATTTGGGGACCTCGGGCCTTTTTCCCCCACCAGCATCTCATTAGTTTCTCATTTGAACCTTGCCACTTCTGCCATCCAAAATCTCCTGTTTCGTTTCCCTTCCTCCCTCCACTGTAACTTAAAATAGAGCCCAGTTGGGTTTTGAGAAAGATTTTGAGCTCTTGGCATGCTTTTGAAATGACTTTTGGTCCCAATTAGTGCACACAACCTATAAAGACAGACACCTACCCACACAGTTACACCTCTGTGAAGGAAAAATGACTAAGAGAGACTTCAGGGCGATGCCTTGTCCAGCCAAATAAATCACACTGGTTAAAACTCCTTCTCTTTGGATGTGTTTCCAGATATAGATATATATGTGTGTGTGTCTATATATATATATATATATATATATATATATATTCACGGGTTTGTACCACACCACAAGCCAGGCAGACACCTGGGCACAAACAGATTCCTCCTGACACCTCCAGCTCAAACACACCCCAACCAGGCACCCAGATGAAACCTAGCTTCCTAATAAATGATAGCTGTCCATTTACTCAGAGCCAAGCCGCACTAAAAGCCTCCAATACAGGAACACAATGTTGCCAGCCAATCAAGACAAAAAAAGCCACAAAACAGACAGAAGATATTAGAAACACCAATCAAGCGTCTCTGCTGCTGCTACGCTTGGCGCTCCAGCCTCGGGCTCTGCAAGTTTGCAAAAGTCCCGGTGCTCAGCCCGTTCCTGCCTTCCAAGCGCCCAGGCCGAGCTGCAGCTGTCCCTCTCTCTCCAACAACAGCGGCAGCAGCGGCGGGAATCGTGGAAGTTACGGAGGCGGCTCCCCCACCCAACAAGAGGCTGAAATGCTTCCATGGTTCCCACCGCTGCTGCCGCTGTTCTTGGAGACAGCGCTGGCGAGAGAGGGGCCAGCACCAGTGGGAACTGTGGAAGCTACATAGGCCTGAGAAGCGGCTGAAATGCTGCCAGACATCCACGCCAATGACGCCCACCTGCTGACCCAGGTCTGCAGCAAAGGCGCTTGGTATGGGTAAGGGAGCCCTCTGTCCTCCACCTTGATTGGCTGTTAGGAGCGGCTGATGGTGAGGCGTAGCTGCCTGCGGGTCACTCCTAATGGCAAGTTCCCCCCCCCTTCCCCCCCCCAATTTCGCATGTTTTAAACTAGGCCTAAATTTGGGGGGAGGGGCTTAATTTCATTTTATGCCTAGAAAACATGCTGGGTCTTCCTATTGGGGGGGGGTGTATTGTTGGAGAAACAGGGTATACACATATACACAATGCAAGGTGCTACACGTAAGAGATAGCCCTTGACTTATGACCAAAATTGAGCTCAAAATTTCTGTTGCTAAGCAAGTGTTGCCCCATGTTATGGATGGAATGGAATGGAAGAAGGAAGAGTAGAACAAAACAGGACCTTGGAGGTCTTCTAGTCCAGCCCCCTGCTCAAGCAGGAGAACCTATACAATCTCAGACAAGGTGCTGTTCGATCTCTTCTTAAAAACCTCCAGTAATGGAGCAGCCACAACTTTTGGTGGCAAGCTGTTCCACTGGTTAATAGTCCTAGAAGATTCTCCTCAATTCCAAGTTGATTAGTTTCCATCCGTTGTTTCTTGTCCTGCCCTCAGGTGCTTTGGGAAATAATTTCACCCCCTCTTCTTTGGGGCAGCCCCTCAAATACTGGAATACTGCTACCATATCACCCCTAATTCTTCTTTTCTGTAGACTAGCCAGACCCCAACTCCTGCCTCCATTCTACATAGGTTTTAGTCTCCAGGCCTTGGATCGTCTTAGTTGCTCTTCTCTAAACTTTTTCCGAAGTCGCAACGTCTTTTTTTTTGTGGTATGGCAGGGCTGTCAAACTCCCGGCTTGCGGGCTGGATGCATCACATGCCGGCCACATCTGGTTTAGCAAAGGGGGAAAAAAATCCCGATGCCACCATGATGACATGAGTTTGACACCCCTGTAGAATGGTGACCCAAATTGGGTTGCAGTATTCGAGCTGTGTCCTAACTACGGTTTTTTTTATAAAACAGTAAAACTTGGACAGGCTTGTTCAAACCGAGAGCAGGGCATTGGGATTTGTCTTCGCTGAAAGCAGGGGTGGAGGTTTTGCCTTCTTGTTTCATCAAATGTTTTAGGGCTCTAGTCATTATAAAATGTGTCGAAGGTGAATTAGAGGGGGCCCCGGGGGAGCAGGCGGAAGGTTGGGGACACATTTTGTGCTAGGCTGCCGTCCATAAATCATCCGGCATGACGGTGCCGATACAAAGCGGAAGGCCACTTCTCTTCGGTGGGGGCCAAACGTGTTTGTTATTCGTCGGCAGAAAAGAGCAACTCAGGAGACTGTAAAAGAGACAGGTTAGAACTGTCAACCTGCTCACCTTCGTAGCTAAGGTGGGCCACCAAAATTGAAGTTTGCCCCTCCCTTCAGTGATATCCAGGGAGGTTTTCTTTAAGAACATTCCCTTTATTGGTTGAAGTATGTGGTGTCCCCACAGGGGCGATTACATGTCTGCCCTGCCCTTCAAAAGTAGGGTTTGCTCCCCCAATACAATGATCCCAATCAAGGAACTACCAACCAGTAGTGGTATTCTAATTTTTTTTTTTTACTATCAGTTCTGTGGGCGTGGCTTGGTGGGTGTGGTGCGGCTTGATGGGAGTGGCTTGGTGGGAGTGTCAGGGGAAGGACATACTGCAAAATCCCCGTTCCCTCCCCACCCCACTAACCTGCTTTCCAGCTCCGTTCTCCTGTGCAGGGCAACCAAAGAAGAACCCAATGATAAGCTGTGGACATGGGTTGATGGGCGTGGTGTTCTATGGGTGGGTCTTGGTGTCTTGGTGGGCGTGGCTTGGTGGGAGTGGCAGGGGAAGGACATACTGTAAAATCCCCTTCCCTCCCCACCCCACTAACCTGCTTTCCAGCTCCGTTCTCCTGTGCAGGGCAACCAAAGGAGACCCAGCCTATCAGCTGGGACTCAACGGGAGGCAGAGAATAGATGGGGTTGGCGGGGTCAGTCAGAGGTGGGATTTGCCGGTTCTCCGGACTACTCAACATTTCCACTACCGGTTCTCCAGAACTGGTCAGAACCTGCTGAATACCACCTCTGCTACCAACTCAGTAAAGAACAGCCTAAGGAGCATTCCCACCAACACTGACAAGACAATTGTTAGTATATAAAAAGAAAACAAACTTCACTCTCTTCTAGCTCAGATGACGTTACATAGATGGGTCATGAAACATTGCAAAAGAAACAACCAAGTTCAGATAGCATTATGGTCCCCACAGTCATCCTCTTCCTCCTCCTCCTCTCCACAAACCCCATTCTCTTCTAGCACTGATAATGTTACCTAGTTAGGTCATGAGATATTTGCAAGAAAGCCCAACCAATTTCAGAGACCACCCAGTAACCTCACGGTTCTCTTTCTCCTTCCATTCCTCTTCCTCCTGCATTATGCATGTCCCCGCCCCCCTTATAGGACTGATGATGTTCCCTAGTTGGGTCATGAAATGTCTGCAAAAAAAACCCCAACCAAGCTCAGAGACCACCAAGGAGTCTGCAGTTCAACCCTGAGCTGCAGAAATGCTCTTCTATATCAAGACGTCCTTCCATTTCCAAGCAAAGTGTAGCAACATGACCTCAAAACCCCTAGGAAAAAAACAAGAGATAGCACTATCAACTTTAGAGTTGTGGGAATTCGACAATGTATTTAAAGGTAGTATCCAAAGATCAGAGTCTCCTTTTCAATCTCTGATTATATGATCTCCCTCAGGTCACAGAGCTCTAAAAAAGTGCAAGAAAACCAAGAGACCAAAATGGAAAGAAATCGAGAAAGGTTTAGTTGAGATGGGTGTTAAGCTATAATTTCTTGGAAGTAATTCAGGGATACGTCGATATCAATATTTCCATGCAGGACCCAGCTGGGATTCCAAACATTTGCCCCTGTCATAAACATCTAATCAGAGAGGGAGGAAAGGAAAGCTGCATTGAACTCATGGTGTAGTGTAAATCAGTGCTGAAATTATAGTGATTACTGCAGTTCACGGTGGTTCTGTGTATACCCGAAGAGTGTTGGTTCAGGCACTTCAATACTACTGTAGGTAACTCAGTAATCAGATGTTACTTGCCATAATATTTTCTTTTTAATGTCATACTTGTTTGTTTGTTTTTTCTCCTTTCCACACCATGGAAAGGCATTGAAAGTCTCTTGATGTTTCAAAGACTTCCGTTGAGTGTCTTAATAGAAAGATGCTTTTTCAAGAGGCAACCGGACTTTCTTTCTGCTTGAAGACTTTCTGCTCCTCATCCAAGAAGCTTCTTCGGTTCTGACTGAATGGTGGAGGATGGAAGGATCTCATGTCAACTCATAAAACATTTTCTATGCCCATTTTTATAGTTGCCAACAGACAGGTATATTCCTTGTGGTCATCTGGTCATTAGCACTCTTTCTGAGAGCTGTTGAGGCCACTTGGAGGTTTATCTGTGGCCTCAGGGTCACCTGAATAAGGCAAATGAATAATTCTGGGAATTGTTGAAATGACTGTGTTGTAAGCAGGAGATAGGTGGTGTCATCCTTCCCCCTCGGTTGAGAGAGGGATGTTCAATCTTAAGGTAGTTGGCCTCTTGCACTCCTTTTTCAAAGGGCCAATGACCAGATGACTCCGAGGAATATAAATCCTCCCATTCTTCACCATTCGTTCAGAACTGAATAAGCTTCTTGGATGTGAAGCGAAACGTCTTCAAGGAAAAATAATGTCCAGTTGCCTTTTGAAAAAGTACTTTGGAGGCAACCATGACCTGAATGACTGAGAAATCTCCAGAGACACTTTTATGGAGTGTCCGGAGCAAATATGGGGTGAGGAGATGGGGAGAACTACTAGACTACACCACCTCGAGGGAGGAAGGCAGGAAATGAAGAGAGAAGGGGAGAGGAAGGATGAGGGAAGGAGAATGAGCAAGAGGGAGGGAGGGAGGGAGAGAGAGAGAGAGAGAGAGAGATGGAGAGACAAGGAGAAAGAGGGAGAGAGAGGGAGGGAGAGAAAGAGGAGGAAGGGAGAGGGAGAGAGAGGGAGAGAGACAGAGAAAGAGAGAGAGAGACTTCAGCAAGGTGCCTAGACATCAGTGCTGGAATTTCTTGGAGACATTTGGCCATGCAGATTGAATTTAGGAGAACTGGAACCCAAAATTTTCTACCCAACCAGAAAGGAACGGGATGGGCTTCTCCTGCACAGAGGGATGCAGGTAACAAGGGGTTAAATCAATTGCTCCTGTTTTCCTGTAGACTGTCTTAAAATTACTCCCTTCCTGGTAGGCTGTCTTAAAAATTACTTCTCTTCCTGAACAAGTCTTTAACGATGGAACAAGCCATTTGTCTTTCAACCTTTGACTTTCTATCAATATAACAACACCCCTTGTACAAGTGGCTTTTTACCAGACATCCTTGGCTGCTGGAAGTGACCCCCTCCTCACCCCCCCTCACCCCCTCCCCAAAATCAATAGGGATTTGTGAATGAGAACATCTTTATCTTTTTTCTCTCCTGGATGGGATAGACTGGTTTTTATCCAGCGGGCACTGTGGATGCCTTTTTGCCCATAGGTTTCGCCTGTGAATGGATACGTTCTGCTCGAATCAGGTCAAGAATTGTGGGGCCAAAATTTGTGGCTGACACGAGAAACCGTTGGTGGGTTTCGAGGGCAGTTGGATATTTCATGTTTAGCGAGGGGGGAGTTGGTTTTCTTCCTATTTCTTTGACCGGTAAGAAGTTCACACAACAAAGGATAAGGTGGTAGGGTTATTCGGAATGGCTCCAGATATGAAGTTGCAGACCGTATGTAGGAAGTAATGTGTCCCCTCCCGGTTTTGTTTTTTTAATGTCGAATACATTGTGACCTGGGTCCTTGGTGCTCTCTGGGGCGTGGATGTTTTCTTGCAGACGTTCTTTGATGCAACATCATCAGTGCTAGAAAGGAAGAAGGGAGGGAGGAGGAGGAGGGAGAGGAGGGAGAAGAGAGGAGGAGGAGGAGGAGGAGGAAGTGTGGTCCATGGTGCTCTCTCAGCTTGGTTTGTCTTCTTGCAGACATTTCATTACCTGACTACGTAATATAATCAGTGCTAGAAGGGAGAAGCCCGCCTTCTCATTAGCACTGAAAATGTTACCTCGTCAGGTAACAAAACGTCTCCAAGAAGACAGCCAAGCTTAGAGAGCACCAGGGACACCACCGTTCGTGCCTGAGCTCTAAATATCCTCC
This sequence comes from Pseudonaja textilis, assembly GCF_900518735.1. The sequence continues at coordinate 1,568,010 of NW_020769392.1, forward strand.
TCTCTTGGCACACTCTTACTTCTTTTCCAAGAACTGAACCTATAGCCCTGGAGCTTCATCACTCTGAATCTGCTCGCTTTAATCTTAATCATTGTGCAAAAAGCCTTGGAAAAAGTGGAGTGGATGAAAGCCCAGCACCTTGCAACGCAGCTACGTCACCTTGGGAAAAGAAGCGGCTGTGTTAACAGCTCTGAAGAGAAATCCTTGTTCGGTTTTACAGGTTAATCCTTAAGACAGTGGCTTTATTAAAAACTTCTCTCCTTACAGCAGCTGTATAGAGAAACCAAGAGAGAAAGGCTATTATTGTCAGCTTCCTAATCTCTTCTGTCTAAAAGGGACGCATGCCAAGGTCATCAGGACTGAAATTATCTAAATGGAATCTGCCAGGGCCACACGCTGATAAGGAGCAGGCAAGCCTTATCTTCAAGGTGAAGACTCAACTTTTTATGCACTGTGGCTAGATGACATGGCAATTATGTCTTCCTCCAAACTCATTTGCAGCGAAACCGTGGAAGGCTAGCCACGTACCTTGGGTTAACCATAACCTCAACCTTCTTGGAGATTACCGAGATTACCCACACACACACACACACCAAAAAAACATTTCCAAAACCACATTGGAGGTTTTGAAGTCAGCAGCTACTCTGTGAGATCAAACTGTTCGTAAAATAGCTTGGAAGGAAGTGATTTCTTAACCTCTGAACAGACTGTTGTCTCATATTAATTACAGGATTGTTTTCAAAGCCAATTAAGTCTATTTCTTACCCCTGGGGAGGAGGAAACACTAACAATTCTGTAATACACAAGGAGTTGGGCAATTAAGCTGTCTAATGCAGCTTGGCTTGAGCAGGGAAGGAGCCAGCATCGCTGAGATCAGTGGGTTTCCTTTTGAGTAGGCACACATTTAGGAAGAGTGTCATAAATTATAGAAAGGGACCTTGAGATCCTGCCAGTGATAGATGGTGCATCCTTAATGATTGGGGTCTTTCGGTTTTGACCTTGGCAGAGGAGGAACCTGCTAAGAACCAACTGTACCATTTTGGAATTTATAGAGGATATAACTCTGGGCATCTTTTAAGTGTTGCATGTCCAACTTCAGGGTCTGTTTACAGTGAACCTTAGGTGAACCATCTGAATAAATAAAAAAAAACCACCAACATTTATTCAAGGCACAACAGCCAAAGGTAGACGGAGTAAGGGCGATGGATGTTTGCCAAATTCAAACTATTTAAATCTTGATTTTGGGAAAGAATACAGAATAACAGAATTGGAAGGGACCTTGGAGGTCTTCTAGTCCATCTCAATGCTGAAGAAAGAGATGTCAGGGTATATTCATGACCTGGAATAGAGCTTGGTAACAAGGTTAGCCAATGAATAGGCATAGCAACTAAATCAGCCAATGAGGACTGTTTGGAAACTGAAACTAAAAGTAGCCTAGGCGTGGCTCTATGTTAAGCTCTGCAAATCTGCAGTTTGCCTGCTGATCTATTGAGGATGAAACTTAGCTTGCTTGCTTGCTGAAGACTGGAGCTCTGCTCTGTTTCTGTCTGATTTTGCTCCATGCTTGAGAAATCTACAACTGGTTTGTAAAATCTACTTAGGTTTATAAAGATGTTAAATGAAGCATCAGCCATCCGTGTTTATTGTTCTGGCTCTGAATTATCGCTGCAAAACTCTTAATACAAGACCCTATACCATTCCAGACAAATGGCTGTCCAGTCTCTTCTTGGAAACGTGAATAGTTTCATTGCTGGAGCACCCGCAGCTTCTGAAGGCAAGTCATTCCATTGCTTTATGGTTCTAACTGTGAGGAAATTTCTCCTTAGTTCTAGGTTGCTTCTCTCCTTGATTAATTTTCATCCGTTGCTTCTTGTCCTGCCTTCAGGTGCTTTGGAGAAGAGCTTGACTCCCTCTTCTTTGGGGCAGCCCCTCAAATATTGGAACACTGCTATCAGGTCACCCCCTAGTCCTTCTGTTCCGTAGACCAGACACAGCCAGCTTCTAAAAACTTTCGTATTGAACTCATTGGGTTGAACACAGAAAGGTTGGAACACACTTGCATAAAATATCTAACTCCATCCTGTAGTTAGCTATCAAGACCATCAACTTGACACCACCTTTCCATTTCCAAAATAAATCTGCAATCTTGCTACTAGCTAGATCTTTCCAAACCAATTCTATTAAATTTTCTTTGGGTTTTATTTAGAAATCGTTATCAGCTGAGCTCCAATGCCCCAAAATAAACGTAGCAGTCTCCATGGAGCTGTTTTGCTGTATTTTTAACTATCCTCAATCGAAAAAAAAAATGCTGGAAAGCTCTCTCCCCACGCCCCCCACAAGGAATTCGTGCAGGCATTGGGAGGAGTAGAGAATGGGGATCCCTCTCGTCAGCTTGGCATCTTCTAACAAAGATGCCTTCGTCAAATCCCAAAGATTTGTTATTTTGATCTTGTTACTAGTGAAGAAATATCCCAAAAGAATTTCTCCTGCAAACCACAGGACATTGTCACACGCAGAAGACTCCAACAAATTTACTGCAAAATCCCCATTCCCTTCCCACCTCACTAACCTGCTTTCCAGCTCCAGTTTCCTGTGCGGGGCAACCAAAGAAGACCCAGCCAATCAGCTGGGACTCAATGGGAGGCAGAGAAGAGATGGGGGCGGGGCCAGTTAGAGGCAATATTTGCCAGTTCTCTGAACTACTCAAAATTTCCGCTACCGGGTCTCCAGAACTGGTCAGAACTGGCTGGATACCACCTCTGGATATGTAGCACAGAAGAATCTAATAATAAAATGTTCACGTAGGGACTGATGAAAGCTCGATTCCTTTACACTTTCTAACTCCCACAGCACTGTCTTAATGTTAAAGATATTTACCCATGTAATAGGGCTGTATTACAATTATCCTTCTCATTTTCTCTATTGGTATCTTATGATCTATCATGCGGTTTGGATCATATGATTATGATTGCATCTTATGATTTATGATCTGTGACTTATCACTTTGTTGTTTGTACAGTATATACACTGAGAGTGTCTGCAACGGAGACAAATTCCTTGTGTGTCCAATCACACTTGGCCAGTAAAGAATTCTGTTCTGTTCTGTTCTATTCTATTCTATTCTATTCTATTCTATTCTATTCTATTCTATTCTATTCTATTCTAATTCAATTCCCAATTCTATTCCCTACTCTACTCTACTCTACATTCGTCTACTTCTTCAAATAGGAACCAGTTTTTTTAAAAAAAAATTAAAAAACCGCTTTAATACTCCAGACCAAATTTCATAGGGAATATGCTGACATTTGATTGATCACACCTTCGTGTCCCGGACATGAAAGCAAACAAATCAATGTATGCATCTGAAATACATATGTTGTTAAAACGCTTCTCTCTTGCTGACATTGTTTTGTTAAGTTGTGTGCCTGTTCCTTTTGCTTTAGACGGTGAGAATCAACTGCAAAGTATTTCATAGGAACACCAGAGCCCAGGGGAGCCCTGAGAAAGCGGTGTCTCTTCCAAGATGGTGCTCTTGAATTATTCTAAGCATTAAGTCACCGTCTTCGTCTCCTTCTTCTTCTCATCCATAGCTGCCTTGCTCCAAGCCCCTCTCTGAGACTTCTCCCTTCTCTTCCCTTTTATATATGAACCTAAAAGTGGGAGACTTCCAGATGCAAATACATTTTCACACTCATATTATTAGTTGGGCGGTGCCTAAACCTAAACATACAGTCCAAAGGCTATTTTGCTTAAGGAATGAGCAGAAAGCAAGAGTAATTAGTAGCTCCCCACTCTGAAAACATCATTATTAAAAATAGTCTTATTTTTTTCCCAAACGAGGGAAAGAGTTGGAAGGGACCTTGGAGGTCTTCTAGTCCAACCCCCCCCACACTTAGGCAGGAAACCCTATACTATTTCAGACAAATGGTTTCCCAATCTCTTCTTAAAAACCTTCAGTGTTGGAGCATTTACAACTTCTGGAGGCAATTTGTTCCACTGGTTAATTGTTCTGACTGTCAGGGAATTTCTCCTTAGTTCTAAGTTGCGTCTCTCCTTGATTAGTTTCCATCCATTGCTTTAGAGAATAGCTTGACTCTCTCTTCTTTGTGGCAGCCCCTGAGACATTGGGAGACTGCTAGTCCTTCTCTTCACTAGACTAGCCATGCCCACTTCCAGCAACCATTCTTGATATGTTTTAGCCTCCAGTCCCCTCATCATCTTGGTTGTTCTTCTCTGCACTCTTTCTAGAGTCTCAACATCTTTTTTACATCATGGCGACCAAAACTGGATGCAGTATTTCCAAGTGTGGCCTTACCAAAGTATGAAGTGGTATTAACACTTCACGTGATCTTGATTCTATCCCTCTATTTATGCAGCCTAAAATTGTGCTGGGTTTTTTGGCAGCTGCAGCACACGACTGGCTCCTATTTAAATGATTGTCCACTAGGGCTCCAAGATCCCTCTCAGAGTTACTACTGTTGAGCAAGGTACCACATGCACATGATGTGAAGATTTTGAATTGTATCTGCATCTGTTGTGCTCTATAATAATAATAATAATAATTATTATTATTATTATTACCATCATCATTATTGTTGTCATTATTGTTATTATTATTATTATTATTATTATTATTATTATTATTATTATTACCATCATTATTGTTGTTGTCATTATTATTATTATTATTATTATTATTGTTATCTTGTTTTGTTTTCAATCATAGACAAATCTGATGCATAATTTCTTAGGGAAAAAAAACACCAAAAAGTGTCACTTTTCCCCTGATAAATACACAAGATTAAAGCTTTATAAAGGTACCAACCAGCTTAGCCATGACTCAAGACTTAAATGTCACTTTATCACACTACAGTCTTAGTGGCTCTTAAATCCGATCGCAGTTGGTATTGTCTCCTTGCCTGCCTGGAGCCAAAGAGATTATTTGTATGAAATCTTGATTGATTTAATTGATTTGGCAGGTGTGACCCTTTTTCCTTTTCAACAAAACAGCATGTTGCCTCTTTCAAATGCTCTAGCTACACAATACTTCCTTTAAATAGCTCCTCGGATGGAGAACTTGCTTTCTGAGATCTTCTCTAGGGATTTAATCCAAGCCACAATGATTACACATCGCCAAGGAGATGGCTGTTAAAGCTGAGCTTGAGAATCTCACGACCCAGATTTCACAGAAATTGTCTACCAGGGTTTTTGGCCTTCCTGTTTCTTTCGAAGTTCTGTTTTGGCAGTTGCAATCAATAATCCACTCAACAGACAACATAACTGCTCTCTTATATACAGAATTTACAGAGTAACGGAGTTGGGGGAACTTTGGAAGTTTTCTAGTCCAGTCCTTTGCACAAGTGGGAGACCTTATACCATTCAAGGCAAGGGGCTGTTGTTGAAAACCTCCAGCGATGGAACACCCACAACTTCTGATGGCAAGCCATTGCACTGGTTAACTGTTCTTACTGTTGTGAAATTTCTCTCTAGTTCTAGGTTGCTTCTCTCCTTGATTAGTTTTCATCGGTTGCTTCTTGTCTTGATTTCTGGTGCTTTGGAAAATAGGTTGGCCCCGTCATCTTTGTGGCAGCCCCTCAAATATTGGAACACTGCTATTGTGTCTCCCCTAGTCCTTCTCTTCACTAGAGTAGACATACCCACTTCCTACAACCATTCTTCGTGTGTTTTAGCCTCCAGGCCCCTAATCATCTTCGTTGCTCTTTTCTGCATTCTTTCCAGAGTTTCTACATCTTCTTTTTTTATAATAGGGTCATCGAATTGTTTGGGAATTGGTAGGGAGAGTCACATCTTCAAAGTTACCCAGTTTGTCCAATGAAGCCAAAGCTTAACAGATTAACAGAGTTGAAAGGGACCTTGTAGGTCATCTAGTTCAACCCCCCCCCCGCCACCCAAGCAAGAGACCCTACACCATTTCTGACAGATGGCAGTCCAGTCTCTTCTTGAAAGATTCCAGGGATGAATCTTCCGCAACTTCCGAAGGCAACTTCTGTTCCATGGGTTGATTGTTCTCACTGTCAGAAAATTCCTCCTTATTTCCAGGTTGAATCTCTCTTTGATCCGTTTCTATCCATTATCCCTTGTCCCTCAGGTGCTTTGGAAAATAGGTTGACCCTCTCCTCTTGGTGGCAGCTCCTCAAATATTGGAAGACTGCTCTCATGTCTCCCCAATCTTTACTTGACCTGTTCAAGTGTGTTACACAAATACCATCATCCTGTTCCTGATGCACCATCCTTTTACTTGCAATGCAGGCAGAATGTGTGCGATAAATGTCAGTGTAAGGAACAGTGTGAAAAGCAGATGAAAGAGGATACTGTGAGCTGGGTAGAATGCACAAATACCAAAAGTCTAGCTCGGATGAAGGAAGCGATAGTAGGAAATGTTTCAGGAATAAAATCTATTGCTCAGACCAAGGTGTTAATTCATCTCTGGGTTACTTATACAGTAATTAACATGCCTAAGGGAGACTTGTCAGAAATATTTTCTCTCTGAATCCTGCTGCGTCTCAGGTTTCAGAAGTCTTCCCTAGTCTATCATTCTCTCTTTTTTTTAAAAAAAAAGCTTTATTAAATGTTAAACAAAAAGAGAAAAACTAACAGGACCTATTAATCAAGAAAAAGAATAGAAGACAAGAAAGAGCAAAGAGAGAGAGGACAAAAAGGCAACCGAAGAATGAAAGAAACAGAAATACAAAAAAAAGAATAACTTCCAACTTCTTTTACAACAGATAGTAATGAAACTTGCGTTCGATTCTTACTGTATGGTTACAACACCACATCCATTTTTCATAATCTATTAATATTACCAGTCATTCATTACATGCATCATAATTTAATTTTTTTTTCCTGTTCCATAAAAAAGTCCACAAGAGGCTTCCAACTAGCATTAATAAAGTTAAACTTAATGAAGTTAAAATTGATGGGGTTTTTCCCCCTCTAAATAAGGCTATCAATTTCCCTATCTCAGTCGATTCTATCAACTTTACCAACTATTCTGCCCTTGTAAGTATTATCGAGTATTTCCACCATTGGGTAGTCTGTCATTCCTCAGTTGGGCCAGAGGATGCACGTCCAGGTTGAAATAGTATCTACAACAAACTGGGTTACCAAGAGGCTACAAAATATTTTCAGGGACAGCACTCTTAATTTCTCTCAAGGTGAAGAGATTCTGTTTCAAATTCTAGGCTACAATGCATTTAGTATTTTCTGACTTCCACTAGGTGTCAACAGTATGCTATCAGCTTAGCATTCTGAATTATCATATTGCATGATGATAGCTTGAAGAGTGCGCCAACTTCACTCGTTCTCGGGGATAAGGGAGGTTGAACCCATATGAGTCCATGGGATTTGGGTTTGTGGGATGAGAAACCAGCAGTGAGGAAAAGCTAGAAATTTTAGACTGTATTTAAATTTTAAACTTGTTGCCATCCGAACCTGGTTGTTTTCTTGCAGATGTTTCATGACCCTACTAGGGAACGTCATTAGTGCTAGAAGGGAGTTGGATTTGTGGAGAGGAGGAGGAGGAGGACTGTGGGGTCCTTGGTGCTCTCTGAGCTTGTTTGTTTCCTTGCAGACATTTTATGGTCCAAGTAGGGAACATCATCAAGTGCTAGAAGGGAGTGGGATTTGTGGAATGGAGGAAAAGAAGAAAAGAGGAGGAAGAAGACTGTGGGCTCCTTGGTGCTCTCTGAGCTTGATTGATTTCTTGAAAAAATTTCTTGACCCAACTAGGTAACATCATCAGAAAAGATCAAGGGTTGCTCTCTGTTTATATACCAGTAGTGGTTGACCCTGTCACTGTAGGTAAGAGTGTTCTTGGTAGTTCCTTGATTAAGTTGTTGACTGTTATTGTTTGTCTGGTAGTTTTTTGACTGGAGAATTTTTTTCTGTTTCTTGACTGTTGGTCTAATATTAATCTTCTTAATCTCTGCCCATCTGGGCGTTGATTGCTGTTGAGGAGATGTTTAGGTCATTTTGTTTCCTTTTGGGCTTGATTGTCTCTTTTGAATGGTATGTAGATGTTCTTTACCTCTATGTGCCTGTCAAAAGAAAAACACATCTGGTTCAGTTCCAAGCTGGGGAAAAGGTGCTGGAAATAAAATGGAGTCTGGAGGTGATTGGAAAGAAGCTCCATTGATTGATGAACAGAACTACCAAGGTTTGTGGTTCTGGTGCAGCTGACAGAATAGAGCGTAGAGTGTGTGGGTTTTTATACCTTCTGGGGATCATGTAGGGGTCATGTAGGGGTCATAGCTGGCTCTATAGGCAAAAGAGGAAATGCAAATCCTGGGTGTTTGTCTTGAGCTAATTTTGTCAACCTTTTCATTGTTGCTTATCTGAGTTTCTGTCTTGACCCAGTCTTTCTGAAAGGATAACCAAGTCTGCATTTCTAAAACTGGCCTCCTCAGTTTCTGCTTGGGGCAAGGAAATTGGGGTTGGTTTCTGCCTCCCTTAAGATTTTTTTTTCATTTTAGGGGAAATACGATATTCTGCCTTTTTTAATATTTCCCAAAATATTTCTTCCCACATTCCTATTGAGTAACCCATTTCAAACCCTCCTTACTTTCAAACCCTTCTTACTTCCAGGAAATATTATTAAGAGTATTATTACTCTTAAATATCTTCAAGTGTTTCCAGAATGGGACTGACCATAGGGAAGGAATTTGGCCAATGGACGGTTAGGTTTATCATCCTCAAGACACCAAGTCTGCTTTTATATGTTCATCAACCAGGTGGACCTTACATCACCATCAGTGGCAGGATTCAAAAAAATGTTACTGCTGGTTTTGTAGGCGTGGCTTGGGCATGGCGTGGCTTGGTGGGTGTGGCTTGGCTTGGTGGGCATGACAGGGGAATGATACTGCAAAATCCCTCCCCACCCCACTAACCTGCTTTCCAGCTCCATTCTCCTGCATAGGGCAACCAAAGAAGACCCAGCCGATCAGCTGGACTCAGGAGGCAGAGAACAGATGGGGTTGGCAGGACCAGTCCGAGGGGGTATTTGCTGGTTCTCCAGAACTACTCAAAATTTCTGCTACCAGTTCTCCAGAACTGGTCAGAACCTGCTGAATACCCACCTCTGGTCACCGTGTTCCAAGGTGCTCTCCTAATTTGGCCCTCTCGCCTTTCCTCGCAGACCCCTCTGATTATGCCAGGGGCTGGAAAAGACTTCTTGGAGACCGGAGGTGGTACGTGGGCCATGAGTTTTCCATCTCTGCCATAAGGTATGATTTAAACATTATAACATTTGGGTTCACACACTTGGCAAAGTCTAGCCAAGCAAATTATAATACTGTTTAAAGGTCATGTGTAAATCCAGTCTCTAATGTGAGAAGAGGGTGAAAGGCAGCATCTTCTACTCCAAAGATGCCTTGTTCAGCATTAACGTGGTTCGTGAGGATTGGACACGTGCCCAAAGAGTGAGAGATAAATGGAACAAGTTCCTATTAATATCTCCTAGCCACTGACATTATTTTCCATAAGTAATAAGAAAAATGGTTTACACATCCCACTCTCAAAAATGGGGTGGTTCTTTTCTTGTGCTTTCAACTCTCCGTAATTCTGCCCATCAGGGAAATCCACAGATTTTTCTAAAATGGAGAACACCCAAATGAATGCACTTTTTTGTGGTTTCATGGGCAGAGCTCACAAGACAGTTAGCAATCTTTGCCTTAAACCTGGTTTAGCAAAACCTAACAGTTTGTATTCAGAAAATATGCTACCCAAACAAAGAAGCCACAGTGGTCTTGTCCTTCCAGAGTAACTCTGATCTTTGTAAGGTTTGCTCCATATGCCACATACAAACTACTTAACTGATTCTCACTGGCTTGGCAAGGTTGACTCAGCCTTCCATCCTTCCAAGGTCGGTAAAATGAAGACCCAGATTGTTGCAGGCAATAGGCTGATTCTGTAAAACTGCTTAGAGAGGGCTGTAAAGCAGTGTGAAGTGATATATAAGTCTAAGTGTTATTCCCAATTCCAGTTTAGCCTCAAAAAGAGTGCTGTGTATATTGAACCATGCAGTTTACACATCTTTTAGGAGTGCAGTGGAGGAGGAGGAGGAGGAGTTTGTTGACTAGTTTTTACTACTCCACTACAACCATTCATTTTGTGATAGTTACAATAGACATATAGCAACCAAATTACAACAGTATTGAAAAATGTGACTATGGACCAGTCCTCACATGTACCACGGTATCACCTGGGATCAACTGATCACCATTTGTGACCTTTCCAGGCAGTTTCCAACAAGTATATGAAGGCATCTGGGTTTGCTGAATGAATACACAAAACACTTAACAACTGCAGTGATTTGTTGAATGACTGTGGCAAAAAAAAAATAGTTGTAAAATTGAATGTGATTCATTGAACAGCTGTCTTGCTTAGGAATTGAAATTCTGGCCCCCACTGTGGTTGTAAATCGAGGAATACCTATATTTCTGCCTATTGTTTTCTCTCATTCTCTCTCTCCCTCTCCCTCCCTCCCTCCCTCTCTCTCTCTCTCTCTCTTTGTGTAGGGGTATGCGTGTGTGAATGTAGGCACATATAAATATGTAAATATTTAATATTTAAATAAATTTAATATTTAAATATGTCAAATATTTTACACAGTTGTTTGCCCACTAGACAAGCACAAAAGATGGAAAGCATCTTTTATAAAAGCAGATTTTTTTAAACAAAGGAAGGAATATCGAGCTTGACTTGCTCCATAAAACTTTTGAGTTCTAGGAGGCATATGAAATGTGCGCCTGGCTTCAAAGATGACTGGTTTTATTTTATTTTTTTCTTGTGGTGGATGCTATTCATAATCTCTTTGGCTTTTACCTGTAAGTGTATACAGTCACCAGGGGTAGAGCTACAGCTATCGGGAGAAAAAAGGATTGCCTGCTGTGAAGCCAAAGTTTAAAAAAATCAATACATGTCCTCTTGGCATCAGTTATAACAGGTGTGCGATGACCCCCGGGCATGGCACAGAGGCAACACAGGGAGATGTAGTTAAAATCGCCCCTTTATTGCTCCAAATTGCCCCAAATGTTCGTGCATTTCTGGAAAGTACCAGAGCAAAGTGATGACACACACATATACCTACACAAAGAGAGAGAGAGAGAGAGAAAGAGAGGCGTACACACCTCCAGCAGCCTCTGGCTGCAAATAGTCCAGCCCAACGCTGTGAGCACCATGGCTGCAAAGCAAGAAATCCAGCAGGGCATGTCAAGGGATCCAGGAAGCAAAGGAGCAAGGCAAGAAAACCAGAAATCCAGAAAGAATGCAAGGAATCCAGAAATCCAGAAATAATGCAAGGGATCCAGGAAAGTCCAAACGTTGGCACTCAACACTCCATGAAGTCAGCATTTGTTCCCAACAAACAGCCCTCCCCACGACGTCTCTTTTTGTCTCGGTCCTCAGGGTGTTCTCTTCCCAAGTAGTCGGGTCAGTCTGCGCTGTTCTCGCCTTCTTTCCACTCTCCGTGCTCAGGGATCAGGAGGGGGTGGTCCTTGCTCATCGCCTGAGCTCTGTCTCACTGCTAGCCTCTCTTGGTCATCCTGCCCCACTTCCTCCCCACTTACAATCCATCCCAATCCAGAAAGGCCCTGGCCTGATTGGGCCTGCTCTTCCCCATTTTCCTCCGAAGCCAATGAAGCCGCCCCCTCGATCTCCGCCAGCTCCAGTTCCAATTCATCTTCCTCTGCAGATTCAGGCTCCAACGGGGGCATAACAACAGGGCCCCCCAACCCCCAGTTCGTGGACCGGCACCGGGCCACATCATGCCATAAACTGGGCCATGCAAACAAACAAAGCCCCATGCAGGCAGGACACAAAACTACACCCTCTCCGGGCGGTGAGAAAACCTCTCTCCATGGAACCAGTCTCTGGTATCCAAAAAGTCTGGAGGCTGCCGATTTAATAGATGTATGTGAAATATGTTTAAATGAAAAAAAAAGAAGAGAAAAACAAATGTACTTGCTTCCTCCATGCTCTGTAGCTGCACTGCTTGGGGCTGAATTGCAAATATAAAGCATCAGGGGTGGCTGTAGCAATGGCAAAGAAAGATCAGTCTCTATCCTAAAATAATATTTTAATAGTACTTGGGCAGAAGCAAAAAGTCTACAGAGATTTTCAGTCATCCAGGTCCTGGTTATGTTTTTTTCAGGAGGCAACTAGACTTCCTTGGTGGTTTTTTTCTTTTCTTTTGAGGACATTTCACTTCTCATCCAAGGAGCTTCTTCAGCTCTGACTGGATGGTGGGGAATGGAAGGATTTATACTCCTTGCAGACAGTTGATCATTTGCATCCTTTGAGAGGGTCGTTGAGGCCACTTGGAGGTTTATCTGTGTCCTCAGGGTCACCTGAGTGGTGCAAATGGTTCCTGTAGTCTGCAATTTTTCCCTCTGGAAATCCATTCATAACTCCCACACCATTCGAAAGGTGTTCATCCCAAATTGTACAGCTAAAAATCTGTAGAGATTCTCAGTCTTCCAAGTCATGGTTGTCCTAAAAAAAATTTTTTTTTTCAGGAGACAATGGGGCTTTCTTGTTTTTTTTTTCTTTTGAAGACGTTTCGCTTCTCATCCAAGAAGCTTCTTCAGCTCTGACTGAGCGGTGGGGAATGGAAGGATTTATACTCCTTGCAGACAGCTGGTCATCTGCATCCTTTTTCCTTTAACTCCCCCAACACACACACACACCCAACCAGAATAACTACGGATGACTTAAGTCAAACAAGTTGAAAGTCAATGTGAGTTTCTCAGCTGTACGTCAAAGAGAGGAGATAATTTTCTCCCTTATTAGTTGTAAGGGTCAGGATTATGAGAAAAGGAAGCTGCTATTGTTTGGAAAATTCACTCTGCTGCCCCACTTGAAGGACTTCCAAGCAACATCAAGACGTTTGTCACTATTGCCTTCCAGAAACTCCCAAACCGTCTTTCTTCTGCAGTGCAGTTCTACCTTCCCAAACTTTTACACTAAAAGAATATAGATTAATTTCACCTCCCTGGCTCATCTTATATACCTTTGTCGGTTTCTATAATTCAATTTAAACTTGGAGGTAGGGATTTAAAAAATCCCCAGCCGCAATTTCAGAGTGAGCGAGAAGATTTAGTCAAGGAGTCTTGGACTGAAAGAGCATTAAAGTTTTTTTTTTAAAAAAAAAAACCTCAAAACCTCATTCTTTGTGTCTCCAATCCTTTTGGAGACGAAATCTTCCCCAGTGGAAAAACATTGACTTCAGCTTGCTAAGACCTGATTAACAACCTCATTCACTGACCCAACTTCTTGGCAACTACAACACATCCGTATTTTACATTCCGTGGAATATTTATGAGGCAGGCTTGGTTTGTATTTGTTTTGTTTGTATTTTTAATTTACCTCCTGCTAGTCTTTCTCTGCCACGGTGGAAAGACAACTGGCATTCAGGCAACTATCGAAGCTTGCTAGCCTGGACTGACTTCTCGTTGGTGGATGTTCTAAGAGCCAAATATTTCTCAGAAGCAGGAAGCAGGAAATATAAGAGCTGTAAATCCAATAGACTAGACGGATTCTACCTACAGGAGGGGCGGAACCTACTGCCATTCCAGATGGTGACCTACAAGGACCAGGTTGCTTGAAAGTGGGTACACCAGGGTTGACGGGCACAAATTATCATCCCCATCCCCTTTTAGGATAACAGGATTGGAAGGAACCTTGGAGGTCTTCTGGAACTATACTGCCTACAGTCTGAACTAAGCTTAATGCACAAAATTGTCTGCTACAATGTCCTACCTGTCAATGACTCCTTCAGCTTCAGCCACAATAATACATAGGCAAACAATAGATACAAACGCAAAGTAAACAGCTCCAAACTTGACTTCAGCAACAGAGTGGTCAATGCCTGGAATACTCTACCTGACTGTGGTTTCTTCCCCAAACCCCCAAAACTTCAACCTTAGACTTCATCCCAATCCTAAGAGGTCTGTAAGGGCACACCAGAGTGCCTACCGTCCCTGTCCTACTGTTCCCATTTATCCATTTATTCATACTCATATAAACATATAAGTATAAACAGGTATGTTATGTTCATACTTATACTTGTTTTCTCATACTTGCTTGACAAAAATAAATAAATAAATAAATCCGCTGCTTAGGCAGGATATCCTACACCACTTCAGACAAATGGTTATCCAATCTTTTCTTAAAAACTTCCAGTGTTGAAGCATTTACAACTTCAGGAGGAAAGTTGTTCCACTAATTAATTCTTCTAACTGTCATGAAATTTCTCTTTAGTTCTAAGTTGCTTCTCTCCTTGATTAGTTTCCATCCATTTCCACCCGTTGCTTCTTGTCCTGCCCTTTGGAGAATAGTTTGACTCCCTCTTCTTTGTGCAGCCTCTGAGATATTGGAACATTGTTATCATGTCACTCTCATCCATTTCATCAGACTAGACATACTCTCTTGAAGAAGGAGGAAGCGTGAGGCAAGTTATGATGGGATGTAGTAAAGAGGTGGCTCCACAGAAAGGAGGTCATGTGTTCCAGAGGAGGAAGAGACAATTCAACCTGGATATTATGTGTGAGAGAAAGAGGGTGAAGACAGCCTCACCCTACTGGTCCCAGAGTATACTGTAGAAGCAGATAGTTGAATTCTCAATCTGGGAAGATGTGGCGGAATGTAGTCTGGATTCCCAGGAGAAGGGGTATTCCAGTCTAGTAAGAGGCAACTCAGCCTGGATATTACATGTGAGAGAAAGAGGGTGAAGACAGCCCCTCCCTCATAGTTTCCAGAGTATATTATAGATGCAGAGAGTAGAGTCCTCAATCTGGAAATATGTGTTGGAATATACTCTGGATTCCCAGGAAGGAGGAGCTGCATTCCTGACGAGTAAGAGAGAACTCTGTTCAGATAGTTTGTGTGAGAGAAAGCAGGTGAGGATTGCTCCTCCCTAATAGTTCCTGAATAGTCTGCAAGATTCTATTTATAGGTATGAAATAATAAAGAACTTAGCTTGGAAGAATCACCATGTATGCGATGACCCAAGGTGAGATACAAAACGAACACAGTCACAGAAAACAGGTGAAGCCCCTTTTATTCCTTCACTTTGCTTCCAAGCTCTGAATATCTTTGATGGAAGACAAAAAAACTCATAGACAGTTGCACAAAGAAGGGAAAAAGCAACACAAACCAGGCAAGATAAGGGCTGGAGGATGCCCACAGATAACACACACTGGGAAGGATGCCAGAGAGGAACTATAAACTGGAGACATTTACATGCTTTGTTTCCAGCGTTTGCCAGTACGCAGGCCCAAACTCTTATTCAGTTGTCACAGCTGCAGCCCATGAAGAGGATCAAGGCCCTCTCCACCCGAGGAGACCACGTCTCTCCCTTATCCTCTCCTCCCTGCGTGCCCTAGGATGGAGAGGGGATGGGCCTGGGTCCTCCTCTGACTGCTCAGCCGGCCTCTGCCCTTCCCCAGCCTCCTCCACAACCTCCGGAGCCACACTTCCACTCCCTGTCGGCTGTTTCTCCTCTCCCTCAGAGTCAATCTCCACCAGGGGCATGACAATGTATGGTTTTGGGCCCAACACAAGTAGATTTCAGGATTCTCTCATTTTCCTTCAAAATGCATGACATTTGTTGGCTTCCAGATGACCAACTCTAATTTTGTACCTCCCCAGCTGAAATGCAAACAAGATAGCATGCTTAATCTATCTTGACTGCAATTCAGCTACCATACGCAATGCACAAGTTTGCAAGTTGTACCCAGCTACGGTGTGGTTGTTTTGCCTCTGGAGTTACTCCCTTAGTGTGATGAGTGAACCAAAATAATTATGATTTGTTCAACATACCACGATAGTTCTGACAAACCACCCCTTAGCAGAAGTTAGGAGCCCAGCCAATGTATAAGGGAAAAATACTTTGTGAGAAAGATGTGAAGGATTTGGTTTTGTTTAGCTTGGGAGAAAAGATGAAACCATTTCTGGTGACAACCAGGTGCTGAATCAATGTAGTGGAGAATTTCAGATGCGCCGATCAGAAAGAAAAATGAAAGAAAAGAGAAACTAACTTAGCAACATCCACCCTGGGGGATTTCCGATTTTCTAATGCACAAAATTCAGAATTTAATAGCAGATAGATTCTATCTAATACAATTTGCGTGTGACTCTGTGTGTGTGTGTGTGTGTGTGTGTGTGTGTGTGTTTAAGTGAGTGCTAGTTAAAACTGGTCTTTTGCTCTGACCAAACTTACACACACACACACACACACGCATGCACACACACACACACACACACACACACTTATCTTTAGAAACACACGATGGCATGGATTTCATAGTTCAACAGCTTGTAGCCCTTTGTTCCTTCAAGCCTTTAATAGAATGATGTGAGGTGCCGAGTGAATAGAAAATGTCACAAAGGCACTAATTATGGAGAGAATAGAGAAATCTAACTGTTCCTTTTTCTTTTTTTCTTTTTAATTTGTAGTATGTACTGAGAATTGAATAGCCTTCCTTCAGGAAGGACAAGTATGAGATGGAACTGAGTAGCATTGCAATTTCTGGAACGGGGATAAAGTAGGTGTTACTCCTGTGGGAAGGAAAATCCATCTGGTTCACTTCCAAGCTGGGAGAAAGACACTGGAAACATGGAGGCTGATTGGAAAGATGGTTTATTGATGAAACAGAACCACATGTGATTCTGGGCAGCTGACAAAATGGAGTTGAGAGTGGGTGGGTTTTTATGCCTTCTTTGGGCTTTGTATTTGAGCTTGCTGTTCCTATGCAAGAACATGTCCTTTAATATTCTATTGGCTGTTGTCAGATTCCTATGGGGGTCATGTAGGGGTCATATCTGGCTCTATAGGCAAAAGGAGAAATGCAAATCTTAGCTGTTTCTCTGAGCTAATTTTGTCAACCTTTTACTTGATGCTTTTCTGCATTTCTGTCTTGATCCACTTTCTGGATGGATTACCAAATCTGCATTTCTAAAAACTGGCCTCCTCAGTTTCTGCTTGGGGCTGGTTTCTTTATAGGCTGACCCAATCTTTCTTAATGGGCACAAAATATCTGCTGCGGCTATTAAGAAAGACTGCTTTCTATCTTTGAGAGCATGTTTCTCCATTTCTCCTTCAGGAAAATATGATATTCTGCCTTTTTAATATTTCCTAAAATGTTCCATTCTTCTGGAGGGTGGGTGTTGGTTTTCTGCACTCCCTTGCCAAGATTTCTAGTAATTAAAGTTAGTGCAAGCATGAAGAGATCTAAGAATAACCTTGAAATCTGAATTATTATGGCAGAAGGACATGCAGAGACTTGGGGTGAAGTCAAGTGAGGAAACAGCCCAGAGTCGTTATGTTCCCACAAATTATCTAAATCCATTCCCTCTTGAATTCTGTTGATTCTCATCTAGTACCAATTTAGTGCAGACCATTAGTTGACTAGATTCTTGTGTACGGCAATAAATTGAACTTAACGTGTTTTTAGTCACCACATTACAAAAAAGACGTTCAGACTTTGGAAAAACTGTAAAGAAGAACAACTGCAAAGATTAAAGGCCTGGAGGCTAAAGCATATGAAAAAAGGTTGGAGGATTTGGATTTGGCTAGTCTAGAGAAAAGACACAATAGCAGTCTTCCAGTATTTGAGAGGCTGCCACAAAGAGGAGGGGGTCAATTTATTTTCCAAAGCACTAGAGGTCAAGACAAGAAACAGTGGATGGAAACTAATCGAGGAGAGAAGCAACTTGGAATTCAGGAGAAACTTCCTAACAGTGAGGACGATTGATGGAACAGCTTCCCTTCAGACACTGTAGGTGCTTCGTCATTGGAGGCTTTTAAGAATAGACTGGACATCCACTTGTCTGAAATGGTATATAGGAATAGGATCTCCTGCTTGAGCAGGGGGTTGGACTAGAAGACCTCTAAGGTCCCTTCCAGCTGTCTTCTGATTCTGATTTCTGTCTTCTGTGTGGGCTCGATTCCTTGTTTTCCCACCATTTCAAACCTGATTCCTTGTGCCTATAACAATGACCACTCCATCCTTCTTTCATACTACAAGAATTGATGTCCATCAAGTGGGAAATTTTTTAGATGACCTAGCACAGAGGGCACGGGACTAAATTAAATCACCAACTGATTGCTCTACCCTGAACTGTTTGGACTGACCTCTCCTCAGTGAGACGAAGCAACGGATCTGAGACTCACTTCATTTAGCTTTTACGAGAAAGTAGAATTAGCTCATCGGAGACCATGTTTTCTACCCAGTTTACACGGTTAGGCTGACAAATCGTTCAGGCTATTAAAATACACATGCAGGAAAGAGTCTGACTCAGTCCGAATCCATTCAATTCATCCAATCAATTTGACCCTTGGAATCGGTCCAAATCAATTCCAAATATTGACTATCCACCTTTGCCTCGACTCCGTTCCTTGAGGAATTGGCATATATGTGCACGCTGCAAGCAAGTTGATGCATGAGCGTTTGCTGCCTGAATCCACTGGCTGCCAAACGAAGGTGGCTGTTTTTTTTTTTTAAAAAAAAAAGCTGGACTTTGCAGTGTGTGCAGTTATGAACAATTATCAATCAATCAGAATAGAGCTGGAAGGAACCTTGGAGGTCTTCTAGTCCAACCCCCTGCTCAAGCAGGAGACCCTATACCATTTTAGACAGCCATTCAGTCTTTTCTTAAAAGCTTCCAGTGTTGGAGCGTTCATAACTTCTGGAGGCCGGCTGTTCCACTGGTTAATTCTTCCCGCTGTCAGGAAATTTCTTCTTAGTTCCAGGTTGCTTCCATCCTTGATTAGTTTCCATCATTGAATTTTGTCCTTCCTTCTGGTGCTCTGGAGAATAGCTTGACATCCCCCCCTTCTTTCTGGCGGCCCCTCAAATACTAGAATACTGCTATCATGTCACCCCTAGTTCTTTTCTGTAGTTTGGCCAAACCCAATTCTGCAAACTTTCATTATCTGTAGTCTTTAGGCCTTTAATCGTCTTAGTTGCTCTTCTCTCCACATTTTCCAAAGTCTCGACCTCTTTTTTGTAAAGTGGTGACCAAAACTGGATGCACTATTCCAGGTATGGTCTTACTAAGGCTTTGTTAGTAAAGGTAAAGTTTCTCCTTGCACATATGTGCTGGTCATTTCTGGCTCTAGGGGGTGGTGCTCATCTCCGTTACAAAAGCTGAAGAGCCAGCGCTGTCCGAAGATGTCTCCATGGTCATGTGGCCGGCATGACGGAATGCCAAAGGTGCACGGAACGCTGTTACCTTCCCACCAAAGGGATCCCTATTTTTCTACTTGCATTTTTTACATGCTTTCGAACTGCTAAGTTAGCAGAAGTGGGGACAAGTAATGGGAGCTCACTCCATTACACGGCGCTAGGGATTCGAACCATCAAACTCCCAACCTTTCTGATCAACGAGCTCAGCGCCTTAGCCACTGAGCCACGGCGTCCCTATACTAAGGCTTTATTAAGCGGTACTAATACTTGGTGTGACTTTGATTCTAAGCCTCCTTTGATCTCTTCAAGCAGATATGTAAACCACATCTTTGGTTATGCACAGGGAGGGGATTCAAATTTTTCAATAACCGGTTCTGTGGGCTTGGCTTAGGTGGTGGGCGTGGCTTGGGGGTCATGTTATTGGCTGGGTGTGGCCAACTCAATATCACTCACATTGAGGCACGCATCTCCTTGCCTGGCCTCTCGTGACTGTGGGGATGCTGCAACAGTCATAAGTGTGAAAAGTGGTCATGAGTCGCTTTTTTCAGTGCCATTGTAACTTTGAATGGTCACTCCACGCAAGCACAGTACCAGCAAAGGAGGGAAAAAAACTCCAGAGAGGAAGTCTAGTCCTGCCAAGAACGTAATAAGGGTTAATGGAGAGGCAGTTTCTCTAAGCAACACCAGAATGTTTCCTTCCTGCCTTCCTTACAGGATTAGCCTAGTAATTTCTTCTAACAACCGGTTCTCCGAACTGCTTAGAATGTTAACAACCGGTTCTAGCGAATAGGTGCAAACTGGTAGAATCCCACCCCCGGTTATGCAGGCTGATGATAGCAGCATGATACCTAACACGCTACTCGACAAAAGTGCAGCTGTATCCCTTGTCCTTTGTTGACTCAAAACCCAGTAAAGGATGTCAAGATTGTAACTTTTTAGATCAGCAGTTGGCCCTACAACGATTAAGCCCTCTTGTGTCTAACCTGGTATGCAAATTTTCATTTCATGCGTTGGAATAAGTTAACCATTCATCACTGCATCAATAAGGCGAAAGATGGTTCATTAATTAATGTGGTTATCAGTACAACGTGGTGAGTTTCACTTAACATTCCCTGCAACTTGTGAAAAATAAAGTAGCATGTAAATGCTTAGGAAATTCTTCAGGGACTTAGGGGCTTTGGATGAGAACACTGAATGTAAGAATCTTTTAACAATCCAGAGAGGAACATGGATGGAGAAGTGACATCGTGCATGAGATGACACCGTCATATGGGACGTAATGCATACCTGGTGGAGAGTTTTGGGCCAGGTCTTCCAACCAAGGCCATTTCCCGCTAAGTGTAGAGTTCAGGGGTGGGCTTCAAAAATTTTAGCAAAGGGTTCTTTGTGGGGTGGCTGGGTAGGTGTGGCCATGATGGGTGTGGCCTAGTCGGCCTCCTACACCATGGCTGAGGGTGGCGTTTTTGCCCTCTCTGGGCCCCTCAAGTCTCTGGGAGGGTGAAAATGGCCTCCCTGGACTTCAGAAGTTCTCTGGAAGCCGGAAATGGGCCCATTCCCTGCCTTCCCAAACTTCCAGGGGGGCTGTTTTTCACCCTCCCTGAGCCTCCATGCATGCCCCGCCCTTACCTGCATCAAAAAAGGGCTGCGTGGAGACTCCTGGGAGGAGAGGGGCAGGGTGGGAGGAGCCTGCCGATCGATTCAACTACCAGTTCAATGAACCAGGTGTAAATTTAAAATCCGGTTCAACCCAAACCGATCCTAACTGGTAGAATCCCACCCCTGCCGGCAGTCCATCACACTTTTACCTATTTGTAGGCACCATCCCTACAACCACCTATCCGCCTTAGTGGATTGGTTTCCAAAGCGTCCTTTCTCCAGTTGCTAATCGCTTTTTATTCCCTTGTGAAAAGAAGAACGTCTGGCTTTGCAGTGCTTGAGAAGGTGACACGTCCTTTTTCATATTTTCCAACCCCGCGACTGTCATATTGTGTTACCCTGATGATATTGGAAACATCTGTTTCCTTCCCAGCCACTCGGTTCAAGTTTGTCATTGCTTCACCACTAAGTGAAATAACAGACCATAATATCACTCACGGGCTGATAGATTTAGCTTTTGTGATCTCGCCATGTCACAGCAGCTTACGCCTTATCTAGCCACAGCTGTCCTCTTTGCCTGGCCCAGCAGACCTGCCTAAATAACACAACTCAGAATAAGACAAAAATAGAAGCTTATTTTCTCCACAGAAAGCTTCTTACATTCAAGATATTCAACCGTGTCTTGGAAGGAAGCTAATTCCGCAGAAGGAATTGTCAAATTTCTGAACCTTTTCTCAACTCCTTTGACAGAGCTGAGCCCAAATCTCATCTGACTCTCTGCTGGACAGCATGAAGTGTTATTTCAAACCATTTTTTTTTTAAAAAAAGATGAAGTTTAACAGAACAACAGAATAAGAGTTGGAGATTCAACCCCCTGCTCAAGCCAAAAACCCTATTCAATTTTAGACTAATGACTGTGCAATCTCTTAAAAAACTCCAGTGATGGAGCACCCACAATTCCTACAGGCAACCCATTCCACTGGCTAATTGTTCTCACTGTTAGAACATTTCTCCTTAGTTCTAGGTTGCGTCTCTCCTTGGGTTAGTTTTCATCCATTGCTTCTTGTCCTGCCTTCAGGAGCTTTGGAGAATAGCTTGACTCCCTCTCCTTTGGGGCAGCCCCTCAAGTATTAGAACACTGCTATCCTGTCACCCCAATTCCTTCTTTTTACTAGACTAGACAAACATCATTCTCCATATGTTTTAGCTTCCAGCTCCCTAGTCATCTTGGTTGCTCTTCTCTGCACTCTTTCTAGAGTCTCAACATCTTTTTTATAATATGGATTAAAACTGGATGCTGTATTCCAAGTGAGGATTAACCAAGGCATTATAAGTGATATTAACACTTCATGTGATATTAGTTCTGTCTCCCTGTTAATACAATTTAGGATTGCATTAGCTTTTTTGGCTGCTGTTGCACACTGCTGGCTCATATTTAACTGGTTGTCCACTAAGACTCTAAGATCCCTCTCACGGTTACTGCTATTGAGCCTGGTTTCACTCAGTCTATATGTGTCCTTTTGGTTTTTCTTCCCTAAGTGTAGGACTTGTTAGATAGGGCCCAGTGTTCAAGTCTATCAAGATCCATCTGGATTTTGAGCGTATCTTCTATGTCAACAGATATATAATTTCTCATGAAAGAAGGTGAATAAACGTATCCGGGATAATGTGGCAGGATCCAACCTACATTCAATTTTGCAGCTATTAAGATTGTTGGATGGGCAGGCACAAAAACAGCCAGAGAAGTGATTGAAGCCTGGGAAACAGGCCCCCTCATCAGTCAATAGGAGTGTTGATCTATCACCAGTCCAGTACTCAGGAGCTGATGCTTACTAGCCAGCCACCAACATCTAAAAGTCACACACAACAAGCACCACATAAATACCACACCCAGAACAGACCAAAGCACACACTCTGCTAGAGAGAAATTCCCTGGAGATGGGATCCAGTATGAGTCTGAAACTCAGAAGACAAAAAGACTTTGGTCTTGATGACCGGCCCATTTTGGATCCTGCCCAGATGTGGTATTCAGCAGGTTCTAACCAAGTTCTGGAGAACTGGTTGTGGAAATTTTGAGTCGTTCGGAGAACCAGCAAATCCTACTTCTTGACTGGCCCTGCGCTCATCTATTCTCTGCCTCCCATTGAGTCCCAGCTGATCGGCTGGGTCTTCTTTGGTTGCCCTGCACAGGAGAATGGAGCTGCAAAGTAGGTTAGTGGGGTGGGGAGGGAATGGGAATGGGGATTTTGCAGTAACCTTCCCCCAGGAGTGGGGAGGGAATGGGGATTTTGCAGTATCCTTCCCATGCCACACCCACCAAGCCATGCCTACAGAACTGGTACCAAAAAATTTTGAATCACACCGCTGATCCTGCCGCCTATGTTTTCTTTCTTTTTTTAACTGTGGTTCCAAACCAGATGGCAAAGATGGCCGGCTGTGATACCAAGGTGATAAAAACCTTTCCGATGAAAGCTTTGTCTTTCGTCCCGATGCTGTTGTAAGAGCTTCGCCTTCCAAGCGCCAGAGAGGGAAAGGAGGGAGAAATGAAGAGAAAAATGAAGCAATCAGGATGGGGGGAAAAGAGAAAGCTAGATGATGGATAGAACCTGGTGTGTCTGTTAGGAGATGCTCTGGGTGGAAGACCATTCCATCCAGGAGTCGGCTTCAAAAATGAGAGCGATGGGTTCTCTGCCTGGTGGCTGAGTGGGTGTGGCTATGGTGGGCGTGGCCTAGTCGGTCTTCTGCACCATGGCGGGGGAGGGGGGGGCGTTTTTGCTCTCCCCGGACTCCAGAGGCTTTTTTTGAGTCTCCAGGAAGGCAAAAATGGCCTCCCTGAGCTCTGGAGTCTCTTTGGAAGCTGGAACCGGCTCATTTCCGGCCTTCCCGAACTTCTGGGAGGCCTGTTTCCCACCCTCCCTGAGCCTCTGCGTACACCCTGCCCTTGCCTGCATCCAAAATGGGCCACATGGGGACTCCTGGGAGGGGACGGGTGGGCCTGGTTATCCAGGAGTGGGATTTGGGGGTTGTTTGAACTGCCCAGAATCCCCAGCAGTCCAGCCCCGGTTCCATCCCAAGGAGAGACTACCAATGGCTTTCAATGATGATCAGGCAAAAATTCCTAAGAACCGCTGTTCTCCCCCCGTCTGTTCTCTTTTTCATCATCATCCCCGGAAAAATAACGTCCCTGTATAGCAGATCCTCTATTTTTTCACAATTACTGGTGCAATTTCCACCAAGGCTCCCAGCTGTGAGATCTACTTCTTATTCATATAGGGTTTGGCATCTGGCTTTATTAAGTTTTCAGCTTTGGCCTCACTTCGTTTCCCGATTAAATCCGGGCTGCTTGGTCTTCAGCTCTGCTTCCTTGTCAGTGCCCGTGGGTCATGAAGTTTTAAGATGGTTTATGGTGGGAACATCTGGCGTTTTAGAGAGTTCTCTTTGTTTAAAACTGCAAATGGCTCTTTAAAACTCTCAGATTGCTTTGAATTGTAAATCACTTGCAATTGTTGTAACGAGGGGTTTTTTTTCCCCTATTTTGGGAGGGCTCTTCAGTGAAAACCAGCAGGTTATCATCATGAATAGTAAGATTTCTAATTATTTCTTCTTCTTCTTCTTCTTCTTCTTCTTCTTCTTCTTCTTCTTCTT
>NW_020769392.1:1630226-1645138 GCF_900518735.1 Pseudonaja textilis
AGAGGTGGTAACAAACGACCAGGGGGAGGGGAGGGGGGGAGGGACAAGGGGGGGGGGGGGGGGGGGGGGGGGGGGGAAGGGGAAGGGGGGTGGGGGGGGGGGGGGGGTGCAAGATAAGAGATAAGTTAGATGATGGATGGATGGATGATGGATGATGGATGGATGGATGAAAGAGAGGGAGGGAGGGAGGGAGAGAGAGATATGTGAAGATCTCATCAAATTACTCAGAATGACTCACTCATGAAACAGTTTATGGCCCATAACAAAACAATGGGCCCATTGTTCTGCATTTCCTCCACTGTCAATTAAACACCCAAATGAGGACTAATAGTTGGTTGTCTTCTCCTAGCCCAGGCACACTTTTCTCCAGAAGGTTTCGCTTCTGCGGACACCAGGATGGATGGCGGTCTCCCTAACGACAGAAGAAAAGGAAGAGGTTGAATTGGCCGTGCTTGGGGACGAGGATCATCCCGCGGAGCCTAAGCCAGGCTGGTGGCTTCTTCTGAAACAGCAATCTTAAGAGTAGGGTGTGGGCTATGGTTCATCATCGTTTCTCAAACAAGCTCCAAAAGTTTCCAGGAACTTCATTTGAGGGTTTATAAAAAGGGCTAAGCAATTTTGAAGGGACTGTTCAACCGTCCAGTTGGCCAAACCAGAAAAAGAAACTCCTGGGACATTATTTTTCCCAAGAGTATAAAACTTTATGTCCACTCATAAAACATTCCTATGCCTGTTTTAGTAGTCGCCATTAAAAAAGTGGGGGGGAATCTGGAAGAGCAGTGCAGTGGTTTGAAAGCGAAAGTACATTCCAACTCTTATCTTTAAAAGATTGTCGCTAAAATACCAGAGCTTTTGCCCACAGTTATATCAATACAGGGAAGTGCCAGTATGTCGCCTATAATAAATCCTTTGAAGCTTTTTGAAGTTTGGTTCGAGAACCATGATTTAATTAGGGCGATTGCTGGAACCCTGACACTTTACTGAATAAACCACACGGGCACAGAAGAAGCAAAACCAGCTCTGGGTTTCTCACACAAAAGCAAGGATAATTAACCCCCCCTTTTCCCTATGGGCCACCCACCAAAACATCCATCACTCCTGTTCATTTTGTTATGGGAAACAGCCAGCCACTCCAGGGAATCTGTTTGGGGTGTCCTTGGGACGCCAGTAATGTCCCACGGTGCCAACAGGTTCTTGCATACCATTCCCTTGCTTTCCATCCACCTGCCACGCATTATTGTCAAGCTGCGAGTGTAGGATGGATCAAAGCTACCAAAGAAGGAAAGAGCAGAATGATGACAAAATGTGATTGGGGTTTTATACTCCCTGCACAGGAGAACGGAGCTGGAAAGCAGGTTAGTGGGGTGGGGAGGGAAGGGGGATTTTGCAGTATGTCCTTCCCCTGCCACTCCCACCAAGCCACGCCCACCAAGCCATGCCACACCCACCCAGACACCAAGACGCACCCACAGAGCAGCACGCCCATCAAGCCATGTCCACAGCTTATCATCTGGGTCTTCTTTGGTTGCCCTGCACAGGAGAACGGGGCTGGGTAGCAGGATAGTGGGGTGGGGAGGGAAGGGGGATTTTGCAGTATGTCCTTCCCCGGCCACGCCCACCAAGGCACGCCCACAGAACTGGTAGTGAAAAAAAATTGAATCCCACCACTGGACCATGGGGATATAAGTATGGAAAATGGCCTTAAGTCACTTTCTTCAGTGCCGTTCTAACTTCAAATGGTCACCAAATGAATTGCCATAAGTCGAGGATCACCTGTAACAGCAAGAGAGGGGTCAATCGTTTTGCACCATTTTGGAAGGAGCTGGACTCTCAGAGCACGTATATTCCGCAGAAATACCCATTTTTCTTTTTTCTTTTCTTTTCTTTTCTTTTCTTTTCTTTTCTTTTCTTTTCTTTTCTTAATGTCTCTTGTTGCAACTCAATCTTCGTTTGCAGCAAAAGGACTCTGAGTGTACCAACTTAGCTCCTGAATAACAGATCAGCTCCAAAGTCTTGGGAAAGAAATGTAAGACGCGCAATGTTTTTTAATTGCCTGCAATTATTTTACTTTACGGTAGATTTCAATTAATTAAACACTCCCCCCCCCACCCCGGAAAGTTACCCTTGTGTGCTTTAATTAGACATAAACGTGGCAAAAACAAGGGGGGGAAAAACAGTTCATTAAGGGGGAAAAAAACGTATTGATTGCCGCTTAGTTATTCCACGACGATTGCAATGGAAATGGAGGGACATGCGGTTGTCATTTCGGCTTAGCATCTTCGACGTCGTGAGATGTTTGTGTAATATTAGCTCCTGTGCTGTAAAAAGAGGAAGGAAGCTCCCTCCGAAGGAAAAACGGGATCACCGTGAGATCAAATAATCGTTCTACGTGTCCTTAAAATTGAAATTGTGTTATCAATGGAAAGAGAATATTTGTAACTTGGGGTTGAAATGTGACGTCCTTGGTGTTTTCTGAGTTTGGTGGTTTTCTTGTATTACCCATCTAGGGAACATCATCAGTGCTAGAAGGAAGTGGGGTTTGCAGAGATAAGAGGGAGGGAGAGAGGAGGAGGAGGATAGGGGGAAGAGGAGGAGGAAGAGGAGGAGGAGGACTGTGAAGTCCCTGAAGCTCTCCGAGTTTGGTTGTTTCCTTGCAGACATTTCATGACCCAACTAGGGAACATCATCAGTGCTAGAAGGGAGTGGGGTTTGCAGAGATAAGAGGGAGGGAGGGAGGGAGGGAGGGAGGAGGAGGAGGAGGAGGAGGACTGTGAAGTCCTTGAAGCTCCCCGAGTTTGGCTGTTTCCTTGCAGACATTTCATGACCTAACTAGGGAACATCCTCAATGATAGGTTGATTAATTTCTTGCAGACGTTTCATAACATAACCCAACTACGTAACATTTTCAATTCCAACTTGATTTCTTGCCGACGTTTCATAACCCAACTAGGGAACATCATCACTGCCAATTTGATTTCTTGCAGTCGTTTCATTAGCCAACTGTCCTCAGTTGCTCCTATACCGGAGTTAAATTCTGTGCAAAAATCACCCTGCTGTAAGCGTTAAAGATAATCTTGTAAAAAAGATAACAAATTCATATTGATCGATTTTCAATTAACTGCAATAGCTGATGCTGCCAGTGAAATGTAAATACACCATCTAAAAATAACAGCAGGTGATAAAACAGAATAGAAAGGTAACCAATATTTAAAACAGCCTTTTGCATATAAACCACAGTTGAGAAAAATATTGCACACACACAGAAAAGATTTTGATATAACCTTGCATGCTATCACATAAAGTTTTAGGGGATGAATTAATAACATAGAGAAACAAATAAAACACCAGAACCTACACACAAATGGTTTTCTATTGTTCCCTATTGCATTTTATTTGCAATTGCTAAATTACAGGAATAAGAAAAGGTGTCATATAACAAAACTGTTGTGAACTTCCTCACCTAGACATGGTGTGTGCTTAATTACAAAATCTCGGTATATAAAGACGTCTTCCAGGTTTAAGCATTTCACTCAAGGAAGAAAGCCAAAGTTACCTTAACAATGGCTTAAAAGGAGGCCAAATTAAATATATTTGAGGGAGGAAATGCTGCCATCTATTTCAATTAACACTGCCTTATTGAATTGAATAAAAATGACTATAAAATCCATAGCTATTTAGTCAGAAGTTCAACACTTCTCCAGCTAATAGTAAAATGCACATTTCAGCCTTTGTATTATAGACAAGAAATTGATTTTTTTCCCTGTCTCAGCATGCATTATTTTTTATATAATGAAGAACAGATCCTTTGCCATTCATGCATCTGTTTAGCAATGATTGCTTTACAGGGGTCTTCTACCATGGCAACGTTTGCTCATTTTACATAAAATAAATAAATTTCTCAGGGGCCACATCCAGGTGGCAGGGCAGGGTAAGAAGGCAAAGAGAACCGGTTTCAAATTTCAGATTTGCAATAGACAGACCATCCCTTGACTTAGGACTGCAATTGAGCCCATAATTTCTGCGGTTAAGTGAGACATGTGTTTAATGAGTTTCAACCCATTTTACGGCAAACCTTGCCACAGGTGTTAAGTGAATCCCTGCAGTTGTTAAGTGAGTCACATGGTTGTTAAGTAAATCTGATTTCCCCATTGACATTTTTTGTCAGAAGTTCACAAAAGCCAGAAAAATTCACAAGTCAATTCTGAGTCCTGGCAAAAACCTCCTTTATTACATTAACGTGAATTTATTTCATTCACAATCAGTCAACGGCTTGGCAAACAGTCTTGCGAAGGTATACTAATGAGCTCAGACCTTTATCAATCCTGGTAAATAGTTCCACACTCAGTGTTGGCAGGGAAGGGCTGGGTTACACAGGCAAAACTCCACAGGCCGGAACAAACAAATGACTGAATAAGCGAGTCGTTTCCTGCAAAAGCCCCCTCCCCCTTTGCTTCTCTTTTAATCCTGATGGGAGGGGCCATTCATTGTCCACCTGTGGCCTTACTCCCACAACTCTAAGTTCTTAATTGTGCCTTCCTTTTGGCAGCTTTGTGCATGCGCAGGCTGGGAACTGGTTCCAGAAGGTCTCCCCCGCCTCACTGCTGTCTGAGCCCGAAGGCAGCTGATGATTGCCAGCCTGCCCTGGCCCCATCTCTGCCTCTGATGCAGAGCCCTCATCCAAGCTGTCCTCAGCCTCCAGGAATGTCCCAGGTTCCTCCCCAACCTCCTCACTACTGCCCGACTCTGCTATCAGCTCCACCAGCCACCAGCGAGCCACAACAATATCTTATGTTTTCCAAACAAACAGCCCTGATGTTTACATTTTACTGATCTGAGTGCAGTTATTACAATTATGATTTGTGATCAATTATTAATTATTATGATCAATCCATACTTTCAGGCTTAGGCTATGTGGGGAAAAGTTGGATTATCCTTCTTTGATATCTTTGCCACAACGCAATTCTATTATAATGTTGCACTGAGTATTATCACGTTGCTATATTTAGTGAGGCTTTGGTATCAGAGGTGCAAACTAGATGTCCACTAGAGGGCCACCAACAGAAAAGCCTAACCCCTTGGCTGCCCTCTAGTTATCACTGTGATTCTTGCAGACCAGAAATGTTTCGTTGGTTTAATGACAGTTGCCTTCCCTAACTCCAAAACAAAACAAAAAGAAATTTAAAAAAAACAGAGATACAGTTAGCTTCCTCAACTCTTTGTATGTTAATATCACCATGGCATTCATCAGTGATTAAAGTCTCTTCCCACCAAGGAGTTGAGTGAGTGGGTGGGAATGGAATTATTCACAAAGCAATGAGGGTACCCAATGAATGATACAACATCGGAGCAGTTACTTATCCTGTGTGAGACTGGTAGAAGATTATTAGCTCACAGGATTCAAAACAGAATGGTCCCTCTTGGCTATCCGGTTTCAGATTTTATAGCTTGTGCATGAAAAAAAATATCTCCAGAAGTCACAATCTGCAAAAATTAGAAATACCCCAAAGGTAAAGAATATCATTCTCAAGTAAATTTATTTATGGTAAATTTTACAACAGCTCACTGCCTGGGTACACTGGGGAACCTTAATTAAGAACAAGAATGAGACTACTTAAGAACCAACATCAAAATGCATCACCCAACCTGTCCCAGAAGCTTTTAAAATAGCTTGAGCTGATAAATTGCTATACTGCTTCTCAAGGAAATAATATTCTGTTTAAGAAACTACACTCCTGCCAGCAAAGGACTAATAATAATCAGTGCAAATTTCTAAACTACCACCGGATGTCAGCAAAGAGGCTGGAAAAAAATAAAATAACACTCTTCCCTGCCTTCTAGTGGTCCTCTGCATCATTGCAATGAAAATAATTTGGCACTGGTGGAGTAAAGGGTTTACAGCACCTGTGAAGAGTCTAACTTCACTTTTTGGCAACTGCAGAGAGAAACAAAGGGAAGACCTACTGCTCTTTTAGTCTAAGACCTTAAGGGGCACCATGGATTTCCTGAAGAATGTGAGTGGGAGATTACTATCCCTCAAATGGCTACTTCTAATCCAGTGAGTGTGATTGTTTGGGGTCAAAACTTCAGGCCTGAAGAGTTGATTAGCATAATGTATGACTTTAAACAAGTTTTAAAGTTTTACAGACTAGATTGAAGTTGGGTGAAGCTTTTGCATTGATTTACAGAATAACGGAATTGGAAGAGACCTTCTAATCCAACCTTCTAATCCAACCTTCTGCTCAAACAGGAGACCTTATACAATTTCAGACAAACGGCTGTCCAGTCTCTTCTTGAAAACCTCCAGTGATGGAACACCCTCAACTTCTGAAGGCAAGTCGTTACACTGGTTAATTGTTCTCACTGTCAGGAAATTCCTGTTAGTTCTAGGTTGCTTTTCTCCTTGATTGGTTTCCACCCATTGGTTCTTCTCTTGTCTTTGGTGCTTTGGGATCGATTCCACCCATCGCTTCTTCTCTTGTCTTTGGTGCTTTGGTGCTCTGGGATGATTGGAGTTCAAGACATCTATGGTGGGGGAAGAACATAGATTCCTTTAAGCTGTCACTCTCTCAAAGGAGAGGGTTCCTTAAACAGAAGTTTACTGCAGAAAAATGACCCAAGAACTTTTGAGGGACTTCCCAAAAGCGTTGATTGATTCATGGATTCATTCATCACTTCATTGAATCATTTATGTGACAGCTTGGTCCACCAATCTGTAGGTGTCCCATCTCAAGTACATGACTTTGGAGGGCTAATCAGGACTAAAAACAGAATAAGAACATTATATCGAGCCAATAAATAACATGAACAAAATCCTGGCTGAGGCAGGCAGAAAAATTCATGAGGATTCAGGCCGTGTCAAAAGAAGAATGGACAAGAATGGCAAATGGACCTGAAAAAGCTGAGTTTGTATTCCACAACGCAAGTGTGACTTTTGTCATTTTGATAGTCAAGAGTAACCGAATGACAAAGTTCAAAGGTCTTCTAATCCACCCCCCCGCTTAAGCAGGAGACCCTATATCAGGGGTGTCCAGCCTTTAATTGCTGATTTTGGGGGATCTATTGTACGACTGAATAAAGGAAATTGGAATATTGCTGATGGTTTAGACAGGACGACATTTCGCGCAGTTCCTCTCTTATACTGTTAAAATTCTGGGCAATTATGAATTATGATTTGTGGCACAAAGACAGCATAGTCACATAAGTAAGCAAAAATCCCTTTCATACCTCCAACTTTGCCCCCAATGTCCAGTTACCTTCGTCTGGAGAAAAAAAACTTTCCCAAGAACAGTCTTTAAGTGGAGGAAATTCAATCCAAAACCAAAGTACATATAAACTGTAAATAAAAATCCACACAAACCACGCTGCAGCAATTAACTGGACAGGGCAGGAGAAGAAATTGCAAACTTCAAAGGCCAACAAAACGCACATAGTTGGGAAGACGCCAGGAGCCCGGATAAGCCTCGATAATAAAAGATAACTCACAATTTGCTTCCAACAAGTTGCTGAGCGCAACCTCCCTTTTTAAACACTGTGTTCCCAGCTGCAGCTATTGAAGGGAATCAGGGCCCTTTCCTCCCCTGTAAGCCATGCAACCCATGTTGCTTCCCTTCTCCGTTCCTTCCTGCTTGCCCTAGGATGAAGAGGGAGTGGGCCTGGGTCTTCCTCTGAACCCCCTCTCCCTTGTTCTACCTCTTCCCTGCTCTGCCCAGCCAGACTTTGCCCTTCCCCGGTTTCTTCCACAACCAACAGAGCCACGCTCCCACTCCCTGTCAGCTACTTCGCCTCCCCTTCAGAATCAGATTCTGACAGGGGCATGACACCATTTTAGAGGAAACAATGAATAAAGACATCTGAAATATTAGCAAGCAGTGCACGAATATTCATTCCAACTTACTTTAATAAAAAAAGGCACACCGTGCATACTCCGAAACGCTAACATTTGTGGTTGGCAGAATTTCTCATGAAAAGGTGGCAGGGTCATAATCTTTATTTACCTTCTGGAGGAAACATCTGATACGGATTGTTCCTATCATTGGTTTGCCTGCCCTTTAAAAGTATTGCTCGTGATTGATGACCGAGGTGGGCAGGTAAATTCATCAACTAGCAACCAAAAAAAGAAAATCAAATCAGGTTAACTTATTGGACCAAACTATGATAATACATGAAAATGCCACAAGGCGAGCTATGTTTTATCTCCAGACTCTCTTTTTTTTCTGATTGCAAAATAAATTATTATTACGGTAACTGTCGTCCATAATAATGCTAGTTTTAATCCTTCTACCCTGGCATTTTCTCACTAGGGAAGTCCATGAGATGCCAAATTGGCCTAATGCCTCAAAAAGAAAGAAAGAAAAAAAATATTTTTTAAACGATTGCCCGGGTTTGCTGAATTTGTGATTTTGTTATTTCCCTGCCGCCTCATTCTTCTTTGTTTAGGGTGTTTAAAGGCATGTTGTTCATCTCCTTTCCTGAAAAGGAAAATGTTTGATTGATGATTGGTGGGCGATAATGTCCTTTAGAATTTTACTTTGCAATTCAGTGCAAAATGATAAATGCTCACGTTTATTTGGGGCAGAAAATGCAGGACTAAAATGTTTTTAAAAAAAAAAATCAAGGAAAACGAAAAGGTCACCTTAGGGAACAAGTCATACATCACGTAGGAATATTGCCTTCCAATTTGCACTTTGATAGCATCTCTACCATGAAGATCAACGTATTAAAATGAGCGTCTTATATTTAAGTCTCTCTCATCGTGTAGGGGGTCAAAAAGTTGCCTTATTTCGTGGTCAAGCAATGCTTTGCGTACAGAAGGGGTAATAGAATGTGCGTGGATGGCCTTGGGGGGAGGAAGGGAAGAGATGCTGCTTAGGAAGCAATTAGATAAGATAGGAAGTTGCTGTCATGCCCCTGTTGGAGTCTGAATCCGACAAGGAAGATGAACAGCCAACAGGGAGCGGGAATGTGGCTCTGTTGGCTGTGGAAGAAACTGGGGAAGGGCAAAGTCCCCAGGCTGGGCAGAGCAGGAGAGAGGTAGAACAAGGGAGAGGGGGTTCGGAGGAAGACCCAGGCCTGCTCTCTCTTCATCCTAGGGCACGCAAGGAAGAACGCATGAAGTCTGTGATTTTTGCTTCCTTGACTACACTGTGCAGCATTGAATATGACTCAGAAGATCTCAGATCGTGGAGAGATGGTCATACATGAAAATTGTTCTTACCAAGGCTTCCTAGACCATAATTACACACACGCTTATTTTAAAAACAAGTCTTATTTTATTGTAACGCTGGGAATTGTTTTCATTCCCAGCCGGTAATGAATCTCAAACAGTCCCTCGAGATAAGCACCCACCTTTCCTTTCTGTGAAATGCTGCCAATAACAGAAGTGTCCAATGAACTAGAAAGAAAACCAACCGAAATACAAAGAGCCTCAAGAATGTGGCTGAACCGAACAAACTACTTTGCTTCCTGCAAAGATTTCTTCACCTTTGCCTGTCCTTTATACCTTAAGGGAGGAGCAATCACCTCCCAGCCTTAGTCCTGAGTTGCCCCTTTTGTCTTAACTGTTCTTGCCTTCTGACAGCTCTACACATGTGCGCACTGGGAACAGGCTCCCCTGGGTCCTCTGTCTCGCTGCTGCCATACTCTAGAGACTCCGGAGTCAGCACATAACTCCCAGATGGTCCTGGCTCCATTTTTGCATCGGATGCAGGACCCTCGTCCAAGTCCTCTCCAGACTCCTGGACTGGTCCCCGTTCTTCCCCACTGCCGTCTGCACAGGCTGCTGGCAAACCACAACAAAAATATTGGATATTCCAAGACACACCTGATGATCAACGCAATGTTCTGATGAGAGCCAACCTGTCGTATTGGTTCAGGACTTGGTGTGGGCTCCAGTTTCAAGTCTGTTCCCTGTAGCTTCCATGGATGTCTCTGGATCAAGTGTTTTCACTTGCCCTCACAAATAATTCATGATAGAATCTTGATAGGATAAAACTCAGAAAGAATTCTGCCTCCCTTACCACCCCCCCCCAAATAATAATAAGGCACATAAATATTTATGGAATTCTTTATGGCAGGAATCATTTTTTGCAACAAATAGATGAGCAAATCAGAACTTTTACTCTGGCCTTGAGGCTAAGGAAATACTACAATAAAACGAGATTGTAATGCATAAATGTTTATATAAAAATGGATACGATTTGAGGATGAACGCGAGACTGGGGGGGATGTTTGCTGTGCTGTTACCCTGTTGAGCCCTTTGCTTTGCTGACAGGTAGACTTCAAGGACTCAAAAAAGCACCATTTTTTAAAGTCTCCTAGAGCCCAGGGTGATTTCTGCCATGCCCTTAAGTCTTTGTGGGAAATGCCTAATGAAAGATTATAGCCAAAACTGGTAGTCAGTCACAGCTGGAGGTGGGGAACTGTGAATTTTGTATCGCTATAATGTAGCTTAGGAAGGACAATAACTCCTTACTGGGATGTAACACAATCTGATGAGAGGTTTGGGCAGCCCGCCGTCAGAAACCTGATATATTCTGTGTGGAATAACGGAAACACGGAGAACGGTGTTAGCAGCTTTCCAAAGTGTCATGTTTTCTACTCCCTTATGGCCCAGAGGTTTTGCAAATATTGACTTGAAGTGACACCTGCATTCAGAGGCCCTGTTTAATTTATACTAAGAAGATTTGCAAAGTGAAGAGCAGGCAGATATGTGGGAGGGAAGGAGGGAGGGAGGGAAGGAGGAAAGGAAAAAAGAAAGAAGGAAGGAAGGAAAGAGAAGGAAAGAAGGAAAGGAGAGAGGAGGAGGGGAGGGAAGAGGAAAAGAGGGGAGGAGACAAAGGGAAGGGAGGGGGAGGGGAAGGGGGGGGGGGAGAGAGGGAGGGAGGGGGAGGGAGGAAGACAGAGAAGCAAAGGGAGGGAGGGAGGAGGAGAAAGAATGGGAAGGGAAAGAGAGGGGAGGAGAGGGGAGAGGAAGGAAGGAAGGGAAAAAGGAAGAAAGAAAGAAAGAAAGAAAGAAAGAAAGAAAGAAAGAAAGAAAGAAAGAAAGAAAGAAAGAAAGAAAGAGGAAGGAAGGAAGGAAGGAAGGAAGGAAGGAAGGAAGGAAGGAAGGAAGGAATAAGGCAGCAGCCTTTCCCTCTTCCTCTTTCCTTCAACCCTGCCCCTCCATCCAAATCCAGGAAAACATAATTCACATTTTAATTAAGTGGAGAGAGGCTGGGGTATAAGCCACACCATACAAGGCATCATGTGAAAAGGAAAAGTAATCCTGACTTTAAACAGACTGACGTCTGGCCCAGGAGAAACAGCCTCCCCAAAGAACAGGGCTTTGATAAGACTGCCAAGCGCCAGGGCTTTTGACTGGCCTGATACCATCTTTATTTTCCGCGTTGAGATGATTGAGGTCTGCTTGGCATTTCCACATTTCAATTGGCTTCTGCATGATGCCGTCATTACAGAGATATTTCAAAGGCATCGCGCCACTGGATAAAGTTAATAGCAGAGTGATACGAAACATTTGTTCCCCACCTAGAGCGGAGAAGATAAGAAAGATTGGAGGGGAGAGAGAGAGAGAAGAAAGAAAGAAAGAAAGAAAGAGAGAGAGAGAGAGAGAGAGAGAGAAAGAAAGAAAGAAAGAAAGAAAGAAAGAAAGAAAGAAAGAAAGAAAGAAAGAAAGAAAGAAAGAAAGAAAGAAAGAAAGAAAGAAAGAAAAGATTACAAGTTATAATTCCTGGGGAGTCTTCATTATTTTTTGCAGGTGAGGCAAATATTATGAATGATTCTGGTTGGTAGGAAAGATAATTGAGGGACTTCGGATGTTCTTCACACCTTTAGAGCCTAAGGGAAAAATTCTGCCTCTGCCTACCAGCATCCATCAGTATTCATCTGACTAGCATCCTATCGGTGTGTGAGAGAGTTGAGGGCTGTTTGGAAACTGAAATAGAACTGAAACTGAAACTGATGGGTCAAACCCTTCTGGCACTGATAATGTTCCTTAGTTGACTAATGAAACATTTGCAAGAAAATAACCAAGTCTAGATGAAGACCCTACAGTCCTCCTCTTCCTCCTCCTCCCAAACCCCACTGCCTTCTAGCACTGATGATGTTCCCTAGTTGGGTCATGAAACATCAGCAAGGTCCTCTTTTGGGAATTTGTC
This sequence comes from Pseudonaja textilis, assembly GCF_900518735.1. The sequence goes on from NW_020769392.1 coordinate 1,642,379, forward strand.
TGAGCTGGAAGTTCCTCTAGCGAAGAGAAGCAAGATGACCTCTCTGATAATTAGAAACTGGCAGAGGAATTCCTTTCCCCTTAATAAGTCTGCGTTTCTAGTGTCATGATCCTCCTTGTGGACTAGAATCCTTTTGTACCTAAATGGGAGGTGGGATCATCTGACCGATGCAGAGTAAGGTTGAACTTTTAATTCTCATCAATATTTTTGTAGAGACAGCCTAAAAGCAACGGTCTCCAACCTTGGCAACTTTACAACTTGTGGACTTCAACTCCCAGAATTCCTCAGCCAGCATGCGCAGAGGAGATCCCTGGCTTAAGCATCACATTGCTATTCTTCCGTTGATAATCCACTATTCCTTGGATATCTTCTTCCCAAGTAGGATGGCCAGACATGTCCTCGAGTCTCAAAAGACCTTCTTCTTCTTGTGCCATATCCATCCTTGGATGTTGGTGATCCTATTTCTGTCAACGGCTGCATGAAAAAGTGCCGTTGAGTTTTGCCCAAACCAATCCCTTAGATTTGGAAGCCATGAAGTTTTCCTTCTGCCTGGACCTCATCTGCCTTCAATCTTTCCTTGGAGGGTGAAGTAAAGTATGTCGTATTTTTCCGGGTGTCGCATCCCATGTCCGAAATATTCTAACTTTAGCTTTTTAATGGTTTCGATAATTTCCCTTGGCTTTCCCAGGTGGCTTTAATCACCTCCTCCTTTCTGATTTATTTATTTATTTATTTATTTTATTTATTTGTCAATTGTTTACGAGATAATAAGTAAAAGTGTATACATAATTATGAATACATGAAATGAGTACATATAAGAAAAATGAAAGAAAAATAAAAGAAACAATAGGACAGGGACAGTAGGCACATTGGTGCGCTTATGCACGCCCCCTACAGACCTCTTAGGAAAGGGGTGAGGTCAATAGTAGACAGTCTAAGGTTAAAGTTTTTGGGGTTTGGGGAAGAAACTACAGAGTCGGGTAGAGTATTCCAGACATTGACCACTCTGTTGCTGAAGTCGTATTTCCTGCAATCAAGCTTGGTGCGGTTAACCTTGAGTTTGTATCTGTTGTGTGCTCTTGTGTTGTTATGGTTGAAGCTGAAGTATTCATTGACAGGTAGGACATTGCAATGTATGATTTTATATACCATGCTTAAATCAGACCAAAGACGGTGTAATTCAAGGTTTTCTAGGTCTAGAATTTCAAGTCTGGTGGCATAAGGTATTCTACAACGAGTAGAGGAGTGGAGAACTCTTCTTGTGAAATATTTCTGGACTTTCTCAATTGTGCTAATATCAGATATGTAATGTGGGTTCCAGACTGATGAGCTGTTTTCGAGTATTGGTCTAGCAAATGTTTTGTATGCTCTAGTTAGTAGTGTGATATTACCAGAGAAAAAGCTACGTAAGATTAGGTTAACAACTCTTAATGCCTTTTTGGCTAAGTAGTTGCAGTGGGCACTAGCACTTAGATCATTAGAGGTGAGTATTCCAAGGTCCTTTACAGAGCTTGGATCATTTTGTCAACCCCAGCTTCTACCTGACAGCCCGCCTGTAAATCCACATTTCAAATGCTTCCAGTCTCTTCAAGTGGCTTTCTGTCAGAGGCCAACTCCCTCCTCCGTCAAAAGATCTCAGCAATTAGTTAAGGTGAGATTTATAAGATAATAACAGTGCCAGAGGAAAATAGAAGGTGGAGTGGTTTCTTCCAGCGACAAGTAGGGAAGTCCATGTCCTACTTTTTTTTCCCCACAACACCCATTCCTTTCAAAGCCCGAATGCTGGTTTGAAAAAGAAGCAATCAACATTTTAATGAGCTTTTCATAAACAACTTCTTCTCAAAAAGAAAAACACCCACCCACACACAAACCCCAGATGCCTTGAGGTCCGACAAGATACAGACCAAAGTGCTTCTTTAATTAAAACCAAGGCAAGAAAAATTGGGGTCCCTCATCTAAACATGCTGCAGCTTCAAAGGGTTAGCAGAGTTCCTTAGCACTAAGGAGAAATCCATAAAAGGCAGTTCAAATGCAGAACTTTCTGGTCGTAATTAATCTAGCCAAAGCCCCCAAGGAAGAGAAGCTGGAGAAGCTATTGGGAATCAGTTGAGCCTTGAAAATCCAGACCAAATCTTCCTTCGGTTTTAAAGAGGAAAGAGGAGAAGGATTGAAGCATAGATGTGTGAATCCTTTGAAAAGGAGCCTGCCTTTTTTGTCCCTTCTTCTGCTTCTCCATCATTGCCTCCCTTGACCCATTTTCTATCTCCTTTTTCTTTGCGTTTAATTTTTTTTTTCTGGATTTTTACATCTCCCTTGAGGAATGTTTAGCGGTAGAATCTTCGTTCCTGTTTTGAAAAAAAAGAAGTAATTCTTGTCGCTTTTTCTTTGGCCTTGAAATATGGGGCCACTTGACAGGGAAGGTAAGGAGAAAGGAAGGAAGGGGGAAGAGAAGGGGGAGAAGGAAGGAAGGAAGGAAGGAAGGAAGGAAGGAAGGAAGGAAGGAAGGAAGGAAGGAAGGAAGGAAGGAAGGAAGGAAGGAAAAAAGATGGAAGGGAGGAAGAAAGGAGGGAGGGAGAGAAGGTGGAAGGGAAGGAGGGAAAAGGAAGGAAGGGGAAGGGAAGGGGGAGAAGGAAAGAAGGAAGGAAGGAAGGAAGGAAGGAAGGAAGGAAGGAAGGAAGGAAGGAAGGAAGGAAGGAAAAAAGATGGGAGGGAAGAAGAAAGGAGGGAGGGAGAGAAGGTGGAAGGGAAGGAGGGAAAAGG
>NW_020769392.1:1650145-1702993 GCF_900518735.1 Pseudonaja textilis
AATAGAATAGAATAGAATAGAATAGAATAGAATAGAATAGAATAGAACAGAACAGAATAGAATAGAATAATATAGGGTAGAGTACTACAGAATCAAATCAAATAGAATAGAATAGAATAGAACAAAATAAGGAATGGAATGGAATGGAATAATGAATGGAATGGAATGGAATGGAATGGAATGAAATGAAATGGAATAGAATAATGAATGGAATGGAATAGAATAGAATAGAACAGAATAGAATGAAAATGAGAGAAGAAAAAATAGAGAATAGAATAGAATTAGAAGAGAAGAGAAAATAGAGAATAAAGGAAATAGAATAGAACAGAAATTAGAAATTAGAGATAGAATAGAATAGAATAGAATAGAATAGGGTAGAGTACTACAGAATCAAATCAAATAGAATAGAATAAAACAAAGTAAGGAATGGAATGGAATGAAATAATGAATGGAATGGAATGGAATAGAAAAGAATAGAATAGAATAATGAATGGAATGGAATGGAATAGAATAGAATAGAATAGAATAGAATAGAATAGAATAGAATAGAATAGAATAGAATAATGAATGGAATGGAACAGAACAGAACAGAATAGAAGTCTTTATTTGGCCAGCTGTGATTAGACACACAAGGAATCTGTCTCCTGTGCAGAAACTCTCAATGTACATGCAGAGCAACAGAGTAATAGTCATCATATGATACCAATAAGAGGGAGTAGTAGAGAAGATGAGAAAGATAATGATAATACTACTGCCATACCATATTAAATGTTAGTATGATCTCTTATTGCCTCTTACGTCGCTCCTCTGCAGAATAAACAGGCAAACGTCTCCCACAGCGAGTCTACATTCATCTCAAAACAAACCCACATGTTTGGCATGATTTTTGCAGCTGAATAATACGCAAGGACCTCTCTTCAGATGCCTTTGGCTTCCAAAAACGGCTCAGCTAAGTAAGCCCATTCCCGAGAAACTAAGTCATCATCATTGTCAACATCAATAATGACAAACAGCGAAAACAACCACAACATCCAATGGAGGCAGCTGCACCTGCCTTTAATCACCGTATATTTCTTATTTCCTCTTGGTAATCATTTTAGCCGGCTAGTTTGTGGTTCTATCAATGCCCTAAATCACAAATGAAATGGCTTTTTCATTGATTTCTTCAAGGGCAGTTTCCCCCCACCCGCCTCGTTTTCAATAACGGGTGACAGATTATGTTGAGTGTATCTGTCCAAGCTCATCTTACTGTGGCTTGACTGCACTTGGGCTGGGGCGGGGAAGAAGGTGAAATGATAGTAATTGGTTGTTGAAGCAACTGAGATGGGAAATGCTTGATTCAAAAGCAAACGCGCCCATTCTTGTAGCTCCATCTTACGGGATAACCGTTGGAAGAATTATCCTTCTGGGTTCAGTTCCAAGTGGGGGGAAAAGACACTGGAAACATGGAGGCTGTTTGGAAAGATGGTTTAATGGTGGTCAGGATCACATGGCTTGGAGCTCCAAAGGGAAAAGGAAGGGTGATCCCATGCTTCAAGGTGAAGGAAGAGATCAAGAAGGGCGGCCAAGATACTGAGATACCCTTATATAACCTCACCTTAGTGTTTCCTGTTCCTGTGCAAGAAATGTATCCCATTGGCTGTCAGACTCCCAGGGGCGGGGAGGGTCTAAGCTAACTTTGTAGGCTTTGTCTGGACCACATGGCTTCACCTGAGTGTGGGCTGATACAATCTCCCCAGGCCAGGTAGTGAGATGGGTAGAGGCCTTTGTTATGTAGAATACTCTGGCCTAGGCCTTAATGGCCCATTCGCAAAGGTGGGGGAGCTGAGTTTCTGCCTCTCCGAGTTTCTACTTTACTCTTTTTAGGGGAGATATTCTGTCTTTTTAATATTTCCCAGGATATTTCATTTTTTTCTAGGAGAGAGGTGGGTGCTAACCTCCTACATAACAAATATGGGAAGGAACCTTGGAGGTCTTCAAGCAACAGCCAAAAAAACCCTCATCCAATCCTTAGTTGCATCACTAACCCTGATGAGGTGACCTAGTTTGGTAATGAAACGTCTGCGAGACAACCTCCAATCTTGAGAGCATCCAGGACTCCTCATTTCAACCCTGAGCTACAAATATTCTCCTTTATTGGCATAGAATCAAAATCACGAAGTATGTTCATAGTTTTGCAGCATAAATTCAGCACCAGAAAAGTAAACACAGATGTCTGATGCTTCATTTAACGTCTATAAACATATTAAGCAAATTTTACAATACCAGTTGTAGATTTCTTCAACAGGGAGCAAACTCAAACAGAAGCAGACATTGTTCTGACCCAAACCTTTTTCCAAGAAGACAAACAATAACCAAAGGGAACAGAAACCTTTTGATGAGTCTTACGAATCCCTGGTTAAAAGGCTGCTGCAAACTAATTAACTTTGATAAGCACAAGCCTTACCAAAACTGTACAAGACTGCCAAGAATCACAGATAAGAAATATTTCACAACACAAGAGTCTTCAAATACCAAATTAAGATACTGTAATGTCCATGAGGCTGAGTGTCAAAACGTCTTTGCTTCCTGCAAAGAACGTTCGCTTCACAGCTGGCTTTTATCTTCTTGAAGGAGGGGCCATTTTCTTGCAGCCTTACTCCCGAGTCACCCATGCTGTTGCAGATGTTCTTTCTTGCAAGCAATCCTGCACAAGCTCACACTTGGCACAGGCTCCTCGGGAACTTCCTCATCACTGCTGCCAGCCCCACAATTTCTGAAAGCAACAGTCCACTCCCTAATGGTCCTCGCCCCTCATCTGAGTCCTCGCTCTCCTCAGCCATCCACACCTGCTGCCAGCTAACCACAACAGACATGTCACAGGTTCAGAGCTTAACAGCCACAGGAGCTCAGAAGCAGATAAGCAAGCAAGTTAGGTTCTCTTTCACTTTAGAGCTGAGCACATAACAGCGATAAACCACGCCCAATTCTCTCTTTAAGTTTCAGTCCTCAACTCACCTCTCGTTGGCTGATCTTGTTGCTAAAGCTCTATTCCAGTTCATGAATATACTCTGACAAAGTATTAGTAAAAGCTTAGTAAGACCACACCTGGAATATTGCAGCCACGATATAAAACAAGACGTTGAGACTTTGGGGGAAAAAAAGTGCAGAGAAGAACAACTAAGATGATGAAGGGCCTGCAAATCCAGACAATAAGACATACGATGAACGGTTGCAGGAAATGGCCAGTTTAGAGAACAAAAAGGACCAGGGGTGATATGATAGCAATATTCCAGTATTTGAAATAGAAAGAAAGGAGGGGGGCGGTGTCAACCTCTTCTCCAAGTGCCTGAAAAGAGAGCAAAAAGCAATGGATGGAAATGAATCAAGGAGAGACGCAACCTGGAAATAAGGAGAAACTTCCTAACTGTGAGAACAATCAACCAGTGGGACAGAAGCTGTCTTCAGAAGTTGTGGGAGCTCCGTCATCAGAGGTTTTTAAGAAAAGATTGGACAACCATTTGCCTGAAGGGTATAGGTTCTCTTGCTTGAGCAGGGGGTTAGGCTAGAAGACCTCCAAGGTCCCTTCTAGCTCTATTCTGATTGATTGATTGATTGATTGATTGATTGCTCAAGCAGGAGACCCTATACCATTCTGGACAAACGGTTGTCAAATCTCTGCTTAAAAACCTCTGGTGATGGATCACCCACAACTTCTGAAGGCGTCTCAGAAAAAGACAAGCTCACTTTTCAGAATGTCACAATGCTCTTTCTCCCCACCCCCCAAAAAACCCCCCACTCTCTGGTAAAAAAAGACAATGAATGTAGTCCACACTGGCCAGGCGTGTCTGACCAACTTGTCAGTTGTTGCAGTGCGACGGAAGGTTTGAAAGGTGAGCTCAAAAACACATACTTGACATTCACAAGCTCTTAGGTTTAATCCCCAGAGTTGTTTGGGTGGGGGGAGGGGGGAAAGGTCAAGATACACAAGGATTCTTCTCTCTCTGCAAGTTCACTGCTGCACTTCAAGTAAGAAATATTAAGGAAAAAAATTGAGCTTCTCACGAAGAACATGTTGTTGTCGACTCAAGGAACTTTAAGATCCTGGAACAGTGGCGGGATTTAAAAAAAATTACTACCGGTTTTGTGGGCGTGGCTTGGTTGGTGTGGTGTGGCTTGGTGGGCGTGGCTTGGTGGGCATGGCAGGGGAAGGATACTGCAAAATCCCACTTCCCTCCCCACCCCGCTAACCTGCTTTCCAGCTCTGTTCTCCTGTGCAGGGAAAGCCAAAGAAGACCCAGGTGATAAGCTGTGGACATGGCTTGATGGGCGTGGTGTTCTGTGGGTGTGTCTTGGTGTCTTGGTGGGTGTGGCATGGCTTGGTGGGCGTGGCTTGGTGGGAGTGGCAGGGGAAGGACATACTGCAAAATCCCCCTTCCCTCCCCACCCCTCTAACCTGCTTTCCAGCTCCGTTCTCCTGTGTAGGGCAACCAAAGAAGACTCAGCTGATCCACTGGGACTCAATGGGAGGCAGAGAAGGGAAGGGGCCAGCCAGAGGTGGGATTGGCCGGTTCTCCAAACTACTCAAAATTTCTGCCACCAGTTCTCCAGAACCAGTCAGAACCTGTTGAATACCACATCTGTCCTGGAACCAGCTCACGTGACGGTACTGGGAACTTTGCTTTTGGCTTTCCGTTGCGCGTGTGTGGAAACTAATCAGCATTCTCTCTGGTGTCTGAGTTCCCATTCAGAAGCCATTCTCATTTCTAATTAAATCATCCAATTGCTTTGCGCCCATCTGACAAAACAAGAGTTTTCTGAAGATGATAAGGTCATTCTTAGCTATGAAATTTTGCTTGCTTTGATTTTTAAGGGCATTTGTTTCTTCCTTTAAGGGTCAAGCACCGACTTTAACCATCTCTTTTTCTAGCATGGAATCAAGATTGCTCTTTCCTCATGCCGAATAAAATATTGCCTTCTCAAGTCTACTTATGGTGCCAGTTGAGGAGAATTCTGTGAGTCTTAGAAGTTCACCTGTTAGAAACCCTGGGAGGAGGAGTGGGGGGGAGGAGGAGGAGGAGGAGGAGAAGGAGGAGGAGGAGGAGGAAGAAGAAAGAAAAGAACAGAAGGAAGAAGAGGAAGAGGAGGAAAGAGAGCACAGAGAGAGAGATGCTTTCAGACATAAGATCCTGTTAATTTATACTGATAAAGTAGAATTAGCTCATCTGGCCATGTTTCCTTGGTCCTCTGGGTTATCTTGAAAGAAAGAGGAGAAGGAAAGTAGAAAGTGTTTTTATAATAGAGGAGGAGGAGGAGGAGGAGGAGGAGGAGGAGGAGGAGGAGGAAGTGTTTTCATAATAGTGGAGAAGAAGGAGAAGGAGAAGATTAAATTATGATCTGCTCAATTCCAGAGAAGCTGAGTCATGCCAAAAAAATAACTCACCAGAATTCTTCTCTTGGCAAGGGACATTGCCATGAGAGACCACAGAGAGAGAGAGAAAATGGTTATTAATAGAATATAGAAACCACCATCAAGCCAAGCTAAAAGTTAATCCCTCTGCCAAATTGGAAAACTTTTATGCAATTAATTATCGAGCCAAAACATGAGGTCCAGAGCGGATGGGGCCCACTAGTGCTGTGCATTTCTTTACGTAAGTACAAAACCCATTCCTTCTTTCTAGACCCCAAGGGAAAAAAATCAGTTAACATCTTTATTAGCTCTATTTTACATAGGTAATTACATCCAGGTCTAGACGGAATGTTTAATCACTTGGTTTATTCACTTTGAGTAGCTCATCACAATGACGAAGAAATATTTCCAAAGAAAAAGAGATTCAGGATTTGGGGAGATTTCTTTCAGCATTTAAAAAGTAGAGAGATTTGGGACTTGGGCAGGTTTCCAAGGCTTTACCACTCTAAAATAAAGGCAGTTCCTGGAATCTCCATTGTGCTTGCTTCTTGACCTGGTCTACCTTCTTGACCTGGTCTACCTGGTCTACCTTCTTGACCTGGTCTACCTTCTTGACCTGGTCTACCTGGTCTACCTTCTTGTCCTGGTGTATCTGGACTACCTTCCTGATCTGATCCACCTTCTTGACCTGGTCTACCTGGTCTGTCTCTTGACTTGGTCCGTCTTCTTGACCTGGTCTACCTTCTTGACCCGATGTATCTGGATTGGCAGATAGTGATTGTGGATTTCTCTGGGAGGGTGGAAAGTTATCTAAAAATGGTTATGGCAGACAAAGTTCTTTTTCTGGTTTTGTCTAGGCTGCCAAAATATCCCGCACTGTTTTGGTATCTTACCCCGGTTGGCCACCAGAGTACCATTTCCATATCATTACATTAGGCCTACTCCCCTGCCTTTGGAAATCAGAGGGATATCTAAGCTGCTATCATGTCCATCATCATGTCCTGTTATTTTGTTGGAAGGGGAGGGGGACTGGCATACTTTGGATACCTTTGCTTTTGCTTGGGAATTAGGGAAGGGGAATGTTTTTGGAGAAAGGGCAAACTCCTTCCCAGCCGGGCCTGGTTCCGAGGCATAAGAGTTTCCTGTTATCTGCCTTGCACTTCAGTCTTCTCAAAATATCTTCTCTGCATTACATTGGCTGCCAATGGACTGGTTGGGGGTGGGTGGGGGTGGGGGTGGGGGCTGGGTGTGAGGAAATGAAAGAATTGCTTTATGCTTTGCATGAGATCTTCAGAGTCCACCTGATTTGACCACAACCACTTTCTCTCAGTAAAAGTTTCTTTTGATTCAACGCAAAGGATCCAAGAGTTTTGCTTTCTTGAGGGATCAGCTGGGGCAGGTCCTTACAGTTGCAGTCTAAGTAATCTACATTTGGGATTCCTTGCTTCTTTCTCAAAGATTGCATTGAGATAGATTGCATAAATTTGCATCCAAACATCCAGCTATAATTGCCAGGAAAAAGCTCTGGACCCAAGGGGGGGAGTTTTTCTGCACCCACAATTCGCAAAAGGCGGGGGGGGGGGGAGGGAGAGGAAGAGGGAGAGAGAGAAAGAGAGGGAGAGAAACTGATTAACTCCACCTGCAAACCTTTTCAAAAATAACCACATGGAAATGGAAGAGCTTGCATTTAATTCAAATTCATATCCTCTCTTCTGTTTGTTTATTGTTCATATCAGAAACGTAGACTTTGGGAAGCTGAAGCCTTTAATTAAATTATATTTACCGAATCATTAATGGATAGTGGTAATAACATCAAGGCATCAACATCATTGGAAAAAATCTCTGTCAGAAAGCACAACAACTCAGAATAAACAAAGTACTTCTAAAATATAATGTTTTTTTAAAAGATCCCAGAATTAAATGTACAGGCATGACTGTTTCCAACATTAATCAGTGGTAATGAATGTATTTCTAATTCCATGGAGGCAGCCTGAAATGGACTTATAATTAAAGAAGACTACCAAGTATGGACAGGAAGGTTCCAGGTGGGCTACCTGTTGGTAGCAAAGTGTTAGAGAGTTCTACGTCCCTAGTTGGTGGTCAGCTGAATTCCTGTAAACCAAAGCTTATGCTGTAAGTTCTTTTTAATTCCAGGCAGTCTCCTCCCTTCCAGATCTTGCCCTTTTATTCTTTTTCTCTCCTTTCCTGTTTTCAAAAGCTTTTGATTATCCAGAAATCTTTAGTATCCCTTTGACTTTTTATTTTCAGCATTAAATACCTATTAATGTCAAAGTGGTTTTTTTCCCAATTTCTTACTTGTCTCTTAGCTGTCAGTATAGGAAAAGGAGAGAAAAAAAAACCAAATCTTTTCCCTTTTCTGTCTCCTTCGCAGCTTAAAAATCTTCTTAGGGAACAATGTTATTGGTTTTTTTTTAAAAGTTTCAATTCCAGGGTACCTTATGTGTTGCTTTTGCTGTTTGACCCAGTAAACCAAAACTTTCTCTTCTTATCTTCCTCCTGCACATTCTTTTCCGGTTGAGTTCTTCTTTGTGGTGGCCATTTCTGACGACTGCTACAACCGCCTTCGGGAAAGGGAGTAATGACCAGCTGGGGAGGAGACATGTGGCTCTCCTCAACCCTACTGGCAGTCTCCCCCCTCTTCACCACTTCGACGGGGTGGCTTAGCCCCAAAACCAGCCGGCTCGGGGCGTTCTGGCGGCGAGCACGGATCGAAGCCTCGCAGAGGCGAGGTTTCGGTCTGTCGCTGAAGAAGCTCAAACGGGAAGCCACAATATATCTGTTTTCTGTACTGATGGCAGGAAGGTTGGGACTCGCCCTGAATCTACGGACCTCTCTATATCCTTTATCATTTAACTCGGGGGTGGGATGCAAATATTTTTACTACTCGTTCTGTTGGTGGGGTTAGGTGGGAGAGGCTAGGTGGGCATGGCTTTTTTGGGGGGGGGGTGCAGCACACACACAAATCGCCCGTTTTTTGTTTTTTGGTTTTGCTCCTGGGCCTCAGGGAAGTCTCCTGCAGGGGGAGGGGAGCAAAAACACCCCCCCCCTCATGACCCCTTTTTGCCTCCTGGGCCTCAGGAAAGCCTCTTGGGCAAAGCACTAAGATAGCGAGGGGGATCCTGGCACAGCTGATCGTCAGGAGGAAAAGAAAAGAAAAGAAATACTAGTTCGGCTGAACAGTAGCATTTTTTACTACCGGTTCATACGAACCGGGTCGAACCAGAAGAATCCCACCCTTGATTTAACTGTCCCTTTAATCTTATTTGTTCATTACTTGTACTGGTCTTTGACTGCGGTAAATGGAATTGTTAAACCAAATATTCTGCTGGTTCTGCACCTTTTTCCAACCAAAACCTGGTGGAGTCATCAGGATTATTCCACACACCTTTCTGTTCTGCTTGCCTTTCATGACTTCCCATCTCAGCCAGGTTGAGTTGCATTGAGGTAAACGTAGTGTTTAACAACAAACAGAAGGGAAGTTGAACTTCATGCATCGTCACGTCAAATTAACTGGATGGAAGTCATGAATTACACAGTTAGTTTGTAATTCATTTTCTTCACATTGTAAAGCTAATTAAGGACTGTATTTTTTTCTGGTGAACTCCATAATTGCTCTAGCTTATGCCAACCCAAAGCATTTCATTCCTGGCTGATTGCAAGCGCTTGAACAGCATTAAGCGTTTATGGAGCTCCGTGGGTTCTGACAACAGCTTGAACTATAAAATTAGTGGCTCAGGGCATCAAGTTATTGGTGATCCAAAGACTCACAATTTTCTTCTAGGAAGGAAATGAATTTCCTGGAAGGTAAGAAGTTAATGGAACACTGGCGATAGGAAAAACAGTAAATTTACTTACCACTTTAATTCAGCCATTGGAACAAATGGAGAATATTTACATTTTTAGGAGTTCAAAAAGTAATAAATCATTGCCCATTTGGGTACCATCTAAATAATTACGCCACATTTTTCCATAGACCATTTTTTTCCTATTTGGTGTTTGTAAAGTGTCCTCTTTGAGATGCTGCATCATCCTGGTCACCTGTTTTCTCCAGAATGCTGTCCTTCAGTTCTCCTTCTAAAAATGGATGGAACCATTCTCAGAGAAGGTTAGAATAATTCAGGACCATTCTCCGAAGATGGCATTTAGTGTAGATTATAGATGTCCTCACATGGAGAACGTCTTGTACATTTCTGGTTGCTTGTAATAAGAACTCTTACCTGGAGCTCCTTCTTCTTCTTTGAACCAAGATTTTCGGGTGGATCTGAAGAATTTTGGGGTCTCTGGAGCTTTGGGAGACTGAAAATGAGCCTGTTTTAGCACTGGAAGGTCCCTTTTTTCAGCCTCCTGAGGCTGCAGAGGCTTTCCTCAAAGCAAACAGCCTCAAAGGGGCCAAAAACCAGCTGGGAAGGCTGGGGCTAACGTGCCCGCATAAATGGCTCTGCGTGCCACCTGTGGTACGTGTGCCATAGGTTCACCATCATGGATATAGGTGATACTCTTTGATATTTTTCTCCTGCAGCCAAGATGCTACTGTAGAGCGTACACATTTGTGATTCCTTCTATCATGTCAGTTTGTGCTCTAAGAAGCAGGAATGGTGCCTTAGAGGGGTGTGGGCTGGCAGGATCATAAATTCCATTGCTATCACATGATTTAAGCCAAACTGCTATCATCTTTCAACAGCCTGCCTCAATGATGAAGTATCTGAGAAAGAGAGAGAGAGAGAGACAAGGGGGAAAAATCATCCTTATGGAAGATGACACAAAATAAAGCCTTTTTAATCTCTTGTCTTCTCTGAATGTCTACAATTTATTTTAATTGGCATGGTTTCTGCTGTCACAAGCAAATGGAAAAAAAACAGCAGGAAGCTACAGGGAAGGTCAGGTGGATTCCTCCAAGACTGTCTTGAAATTAATGATGAGTCGTTTCTAACCAAACTGATCTTAGCAACCCTCCAGGAGTTGATGATCTGATCCAGAATGGATCTGATTCAATCAACAAGACAGGAGGAAGGAAGGCAATATTCAGAAATGCCAGCAGTGCTGCTTAGGAAGCACACGCTCACCTCCTTTCATGGGAATTCAAGGGGTCAGTTTCACTTTTTTTTTCTTTTTAAAAGCAGCTCAGAGATCTGGTTTCTATAGCTTACCTGAGGTTCAGAATGGTATTGATGAAGAAGACAACTGGGAAGCCAAAATGGACAATCGAAAACAGAACTGATGCCGTTACCTAGGCTGGCAATGAAACGTCTGCAGGAAATCCTCCAAGGAGTGACAAACCTTAACTACCCGACACTTTGATCCTGAGCTGCGTATATTCCTTATATTCCTGGTTCCTGCTGTGTGGATTCCAACTCAGAGAATTAGGAGCCACGAATCTCAATATTGCTAAGGCTGGGGAACAAGGATATAGATCTATGTTCTCAATCTCAGCCACTGTGTGGATTACAACTCCCAGAATTCGTCAGCCAGCATGGGTTTCGAAGTCCTGAGAGAAGAGAACGTTTGTAGCTTGAACTGTGGAGGCCTTGGTGCTTTTCTGGCAGATGTTTCATGACACAATTAGGGTAATGAAATATCTGCAGCAGGAAAACAACCAAGCTCAAAGGGCACAAAGGACCTACACTACTCCTACTCCTCTACAAACCCCACTCCCTTCTAGCACTGATTATGTTCCCTAGTTGGGTAATGAAATGTCTGCAAGAAGACAAACCAGGAGAGTATCAAGGACCCCACACTCCTCCTCCTCCTCCTCCCTGCAAATCCCACTCCCTTCTAGCACTGATTACGTTCCCTAGTTGGGTAGTGAAATGTCTGCAATAAAAAAAAAACAACCAAGCGGGCACCAAGGACCCTATACTCTTCATATTCCTCCTCCTCCTCCTTTCTAGCATTGGTGATACCACCCAATTTGGTAATGAAACATTTGCAAGAAAGCCACCAAGCTCAGAGAGCACCAAACATCAGTATTGTCTCTCTTGTAGACAACACATACCTGTGCTCGGAGAAGGTTTGGTTTGATGATGGTGGCAAAGACAAACATTTGTATCGGAGAAGCTTTTAAGAAAATAATGTGTCCTTTCAGCTGCAAGGAAGAATGAGTAGTAGCTCTCTAACACAAGCAGATGTCGTATATCTTTCATCTTCCCAATCGCTTTGGGAGAGGTTTTCAGGTGCTTCCGATTGAAGAGATTTAGAATCCGTGCCGAAGCAGCTAATATATGCACAATTCACTCTCTGGACAGTTAATTTATTTGTAGCTGTCATCAGCCTTAATAAAAACAAACTGTCTGGGCTTGGATGAGCTTTTATAGCTTTTGGGGTAGAAGAGGAGAAAACGTTGCATGCCACGGATAATATCAAGCCAATTGGCAACAATTCAGCAGAACGTCTAAGCTACTTAATCCAGTACATCCTGTCCAGACTGTAGGTTCAGAATAACAGAGTTAGAAGGAACCTTGAACAGAGGTGGGATTCAGCTGGTACGGATTGGTTCAGGCAAACTGGTAGTTCAACATCGCTAAGAAAGAAACTTTATTACTTACTCGGAAGAAGCCACTAAGTATAAATTTCCTTCTGCCAAATTGAAGGCACAATTTTTATTTTCTGTAGCCAACATGGTTTGATTCCAGGATCCTTTCTCTCCCACCCCACCTCAGCTGTTTAATGGTCTTTTTTTGCCTCCTGCTTCTCAATTTGGAAGCTGGTTGACAATTGTTGGCATAAGTGACATCTTTTCCTGGAGAAATGCAGCCTGTCAACTGAATTCCCAGGGGTGGCCTTTAAATCTGATTTCTGTTTACATTAAGCAACCCTTGTTCTACAGGTTACGGGAGAGACATGGTAGAACATGATACAAAATTGACTCATATTCACGATGTCAAAGCTCATTCATATTCATATTTGGTTTGCAGCCAAGAGCTCACATTCCTGTTTTTTTTTCCTGACAGCTACCTACTTCTGACACCAGTTTTTAAAATATTAGTTTATAGGAAAGAGGTCACTTTCTGTTTTCCCCAGGTGATAGAAATCTTCCAACAGCCACATCTGCTGAAAAACAATGAGAATTGACTTACGTCTCAAGAATAACAGCTGATGCAAAAACAGTCGTAGATGGGCAAATTTTCTGTATTTATCTGGAGGGCCTTCCAAAGGTGTAGTCACTGAGGAGAATCCTACGCATTTAAAGCTCAGACATCTGGAAGATGACAGGCTGAGGAAGGTTAATGGCTAATCTAAATGCACTCTGGATACTCAAAGCCATCAAGATTCTTTCTTTGTTCTTCAGGTTACCTGATATCTTGGAGATGATGAACTGCAATTTTGCTCTGAGAGTATTAATTACTGGTAACTCAAGTGAGCTGGTGGCAGAGCTGGTGGCAGACTCAGACAGTGAGGAGGCTGGGGAGGAACATGGGCCAGTCCTGGAGTCTGGGGAAGATTCTGATGAGGGCTCTGCGTTGGAGGCAGAGATGGGGCCAGGGCCGGCTGACAGGTATCAGCTCCCTTTGGAGTCAGAGATCAGTGGGGCAGAAGAGCAGCTGGAGCCTGTTCCCGATGTGCGCATGCACAGAGCTGCCAGGAGAAAGGAACAGTTAAGGAACACGGGTCAACTCAGAAGTAAAGGCACAGGTGGACAGTGATTGGCCCCTCTCATAGAAAATAAAGAGGAGCAAAAAGGGAGTGCGGTTTACAGGAGTTCCATTCATTAGGGTTCAATTCATTAGGGTAAAGATCTGTTCCTGACTTCCTGCCAAGTAATTTCTGCTACATCATGGTGTTTGGAAGATATCGGCCTGGCAACTCTCCAAGCCTGATAAAGGTCTGCAGTTGTGAAATCCTTTGAAAGACTGTTTGCCAGGACTTTGCTGGAGAGGAATTCACTTTAACCTAATTAAAGGGGGTTTTATCGGAACAAGGAGTCTGCTTCATGATCTTGGGAAGCCTAGGTCAGAATAAGAACTGAGCAAGAGCTCCTTGGATGAGGTGGTGAAGGTCCTGGATAAGGCTCAAACAGAATCTTACCTGGTATGTCTTGAACATGGAGACATACGCCACTTTGGGTCACATGACTAGGTGGGAGGGTCTTAGAGTTGACAACGGTTGGAGCTGCTGCCCTACTGAATCTCCCATAGGGCTGGACTGGGAGATTTTTCAACATTTTGTTTGCAGGACAAGAAACAATGGTTGAAAACTCATCAAAGAAAGAAGCAACCTAGAATTGAGGAGAAACTTACTAACAATGAGGACAATTAACCAGTAGAACAGATTGTCTTCAAAAATCATAGCCACTCTGTCTCTGGATGGTTTTTTAAGAAGAGACTAGACAGTCACTTATCTGAAATGGTATAGGTTCTCCTTGAGCATTGGGCTGGACTAGAAGACCTCCAAGGTCCCTTCCAGCTCATTCTATTCTATTCTAATTAATAACTGGATCAAACCGGAGGTTTATAAGAAAAGATTGGTCAGTCATTTGTCCAGGATGGCATAAAGAGTCCCGGGGTTGTCTATGATTCCACAATTCTGTCTGCTCCATTAGGGCTTCCTTCATCCTAATCTACCAAAGTTCAAGAGAAGGAAAGGCAAACGAAATCAACAGTGAAGCATGCTTGGATGAAATTTTAGGACCCTGGACAGCATCCGTAAAAGGACCAAGGTCACGACAAAAGCTTATGGATTTCTCCTTCCTTGGAAGAAATTAGCAATGGCTGCATTTCTTATTTATTTGTTTGTCGTGTACAAGATATCAAGTATAAGTATGAACATACACAAGAAGAAAGGGAGTAACTACAAATAAATGGAGACAGTAAGACAGGAAGGGTAGGCATGCTGGTGCACTTATGCACGCCCCCTTTAAGGACCTGTTAAGAATGAGTTTGCATATAACCATAGCAGCGAAAATTGCACTCACACAATGCTGGAAAAAAGACACCATGCTGTCAGACTGTTTAGCGATGCAAAAGATCTTAGATTGCACAGAAATGGATAAACTCACCTCAAAGGACACCTTAAAGGAGTTAAAGGACAAGGAAGACTTGGAATATTATACAGTTTGGGAAAATCGCTATCAATGGATGAACAATAGGAATAAGAAATGTACAGATTAAAAGAAGATATAGATCTGTATATGAATAACTCGAAATACACGTAAATGTGTTTCTGTAACGAAGATATCTTAGTACTGTCAAAGATGATTGAGATTTGTAAAAAGCTATTTTTAAATTTATTTGTATTTTAATGTTTCAAAATTTCAATAAAGGTTAATTAAAAATTAAAAAAAAGTATGGGGTGAGGTCCAGGGTAGACAGTTTGAGGTTGAAGCTGGGAGAGGTTGAGGCTGTAACCACAGAGTCAGGTAGCGTGTTCCAGGCGCTGACCACTCTGTGGCTGAAGTCATATTTTCTTCAATTGAGTTTGAAGTGGTTTACCTTGAGTTTGTATCAGTTGTTTGCCCATGTATTATTGTGATTGAGGCTGAAGAAGTCATCGACAGGCAAAATGTTATAGCAGACAATTTTGTGAATTTTTGTGAAATTTATTTTATTTATTTATTTTTGTCAATTGCTTACCAGATAATAGGTATAAGTAAAAACATAGTTATGAATACATGGATACATATAAGAAAAATAAAAAATAAAAATAAAAGAAACAATAGGACAGGGACGGTAGGCACGTTGGTACGCTTATGCACCCCCCCCCCCCGACAGACCTCTTAGGAAAGGGGTGAGGTCAATAGTAGACAGTCTAAGGTTACAGTTTTTGGGGTTTGGGGAAGAAACCACAGAGTCAGGTAGAGTATTCCAGACATTGACCACTCTGTGGCTGAAGTCGTATTTCCTGCAATCATGCTTAGATCAGACCGCAGGTGGTGCAGTTCCAGATTGTCCAGGCCCAAAATTTCTGCATTCCGACCGAGTGGCACTTTGTATCATCACAGCTTATCCACCAAACCACAATGTGCTAGGGTTTGCACCAAACGACCCCACCCGCCGCCGCCAGATGATAGCCTATGAGCTGCCCTGGCAAGATTGATGCATCCAGGCGAACTGTGAATGCCAATCTCACAAAAAGGGCATTGTGCAATCTGTGAACCCTGAGAGTGTATTAGAGTCCAACCTGGGGCACCACTGCTCCTTCCTGTAGAGCAAGTGATGGGGTTTTGATAGGAACAACCCTTCCAGTTCTTTTCAGTGGCTGGATTGAATCTGAAGATTATTCTATCACAATGAGCAATAGAAGGGCTGTGATTGCTACATTAACCAAGACTCAGGCACATATTTCTTACCTAAAAGCTCCATTCATTTACACGCTCCTACTGACCTCTGAACCTACCAAACTCAAAGGCTATTTTTTTTTAAATTCCCAGAAAACACTCTTATCAATTATTGGTGGCCCAAGGTGGAGTAGGTTCCTGAAACACCCATATTTAACTCTCTTGGTTCACTTTTGCAGTAGAATTCTTTTATCCAAACAAATCAAACAAGAAGACCCAAATGTACTGCAAAGAACCAAGATGTATAACGTGCGAGGAACAAATAAAAAAATATCGACCAAATGCATACCCAAAACACTGCTGTTTGCTATTCAGGTTTGTTTGTTTTTTCAAAAGCGGGTGGGTGGGGGGAAACACTTCATTTTAAAATCCTCAATTAAGTGTTTGGGACAGGCACTCCTGCCTCTGCATGGCAAATGCGCTGAATTAAGTAAAATATTTGTAACCATAATTGAGGCTCATCCTTGTGGCTCCATGCGGCATCTCCAATTCATCAGTTCATATTTTTGCTCCTGTCAGTTTGAATTTGAATGTGATTCATCAGCCTCGGCCTTTGGAGGTGGAACAAATTCGCAAATGAGCTTCCCTCGCTTAGAGTTTGGTCTCTGAGGCGAAAGGGGAAAAGATTGTGAGGCAATGCACACTTTTCTGGAAACTGGGGACGCAACATGGATGCGCTTGGCCTAATATTGGCAGGGTTCACTCCCAGGGAAGTGATGGCAAACTAAGGACAACTTTGCTTTTCTGCAGAACTGGTGACTGTGACAGAAGTGTGAAGTGTTAATGCTGGTTTATAATGCCTTTGTAAGAGCACACTTGGAATACTGCATCTAATTTTGGTTGCCATGATACAAAAAAGATGTTGAGATTCTAAAAAGAGCGCAGAGAAGATCAACCAAGATGATTAGGGGGATGGAGGTTAAAACATATGAAAAATGATTTCAGGAATTGGGCATGGCTAAGTCTGGTGAAGAGAAGGACTAGCAGTCTTCTAATATCTCAGGGTTAAACGAGGAAACAATGAATGGTTTGGTGCCTTGAAATTCCTCCCCAGATAATCTGGAGTTCCCCAGCTCCAAACAGATAATTTTTTATGCTTTAGAACACTGTCAAAGTCAGCCTTGACCAAGCCTTCAAACTGAGCTCACCCACTAAATTTTCTAATACCTTCTAGAAATGGCTAGTTAACTGCTTTTTGGAATTAAGAACCTTCAAAATGTCAATCCCATGGATGGTTCTCTTTCAATCCTTAACAAAATAAATTTCACGTAAGTTTAAGAATCATTTTTTTAAAGTATTCTGAAAGAAACAGCAAAAGGATAATTAGAATGTTAATTTTGGAAAGTGTTAAAATGGATGAAGGGGGCCAGATAAATTGGAAATAAGATGTTGAAACTAATTATAAGAATCCTTCCAGTGGATGGTTTAAAACCCTATTAAGTATACATGTGAAGGTTTTGATTCTAAGTTTAAGAAATCTTCCCATGGGAAAGTGTTGTGGATTAGAAGAAAAACATCATAAGTCTGAAGTTTGAAGTCTGGACACTAGAAATAGCTTAAGGTTATAATTAAAAGAAAAGAAGAGACCCACTAATGCAGAACAGGAGGCAAGTATTTTAACTATGGAAGAATTCGAGGATTTTTGGCAACAATTCACTCAGAAATTTCTCCTAAGATTAAAATGTAAATAGATGTTTAAATATACAACAGATGTTGCTGCTTCTAGTACCTTTCTGGTTTTTCAGTTGAGAGATACTTAAAAAGCTTTTGTCCATCAATCTTGAGATTGTGTGTGTGTCATGATGCCTCATGACTGAGTGATTTATTCTTAACTCGGTAAAATGTCCCTATCGCGGCACTCATTTTTCCTTGATTCTCTCTTGGTATGGGCAATGGACTCATTTTTTTCTGTCTTTTCTGAGATGGGAGGAGGGAGGGAAGGAGGAAGAAGGAGAGATTGCTAAACCATGTGCTCCAACCCTTATCTCCCAAAGTTCGTAATTGTTAGCTGACCCAATAGTGATAATTTTCCAGCTGTTTTAGAGTGAAGAACCACTTCATAATAAAGTTTTTTTTTATTATTATTATTCCAGCCTCATTCCTTCTATGGGAAGACAGAGTGTGATCCCTCTTGAATTAAGTGAACCCTTCAATAAGAAAGAGATGGTTTCCAAAACTTTAATATCTGAAGAGGTACTTCAGATTCACTTCGCAATCATTGAATGGGGACCTCGAAACCTCTTTCAAGAGACCGCGCTAAATGTCAGTGGATACTGCCTCTGGTACAATATCCGGTCAAAGGCTATAAAATTGGGATTTTACTTCAAATTGCTGCTTTGGCATAGGCTATTGACTGACAAGATTGATGGGGAGGTAAAAGGGAAAAAATACATGAATAAAATCAAGTGAGGTACTAACAACATGTAGTAAGATCACACCTAGATTTGGTCACCACACTATAAAAAAGATGTGGAGACTCTAGAAAGAGTGCAGAGAAGAGCAACCAGGAGGATTAGGGGACTGAAGACTAAATCATATGAAGAACGGTTGCAGGAACTGGGCCTGGCTAGTCTAGTGAAGAGAAAGACGAGGGGAGACATGAAAGCAGGATTCCAATATTGAGGGGCTGCCACAGAGAGGAGGAAGGAGTCAAGCTATTGTCCAAAGCGCCTGTAGGCCAGACAAGGAATGATGGATGGAAACTGAACAAGGAGATTTAACCTGGAAATAAGGAGATACTTTCTGACAGTGAGAGCAATCAACCAATGGAACCACTTGCCCTTGGAAGTTGTGGGAGTGCCATCACTTGAGTCTTTCAAGAAGTGATTGGACTCCCATCTGTCAGAAATGGTGTAAGGTCTCCTGCTTGGGCAGGGGTTGGACTAAATGATCTACAAGGTCCCTTCCAACTCTGATTATCTGTTATCTGTTAAAATACAAAGCCCTCATGTTAGAGAAGAGCAGGCAGAAGTGGGGGTGGAGTTAAACAAGTCATCAGCCTAGAGTCATTACTTTGCCACAAACGGTGTAAGCTGAGCCCCTCTTGAGTTCCATTCACTCTTATCTGGTGCCAATTTAATATTGAACTTTAGTTGACTAGATTCTTGGTTATGGGGCATCTTCTAAATTGCATCTTAACATATGGCCTGGATACTTTGCACCTGACATCTCCCCCACTAAAAAAAAAACCATTTGAAAAAATCTAGTATTTCCTCTTGACGTTCTCAAACATCCTTTGGTGCTGTTTCAGGACAATGTTTGACTCGGTTTTCTTGCAGTTTTCTTCCTAATTACCTGGTGAGGCAAATTATAGTTGGAATAATGAGTATTTCCACCACCAGCACCCCCGTAAATTCTACACTTGCAGAATATTAACTTTGGCCTAATGAGAGTTTTTGAGTTAAAAACAAAACAAATACCAAACCATGTTTCATGATGATAGATGAGATAAAAAGCATTCTCTTTATTTTATTTTCTAAACCTCGATGTATAACTCCCAGGTAATTAGGTGTGTGAATAAAATATATTGTTTTTTTATTTAGGTATGTATCTTAGAAACAAAATAAAAGTCCCTATTTCTATAGTTCTGATCTTTCCAAGCCACATAGAAGAACCAGTTAACCTATTTCCCAAAGCCCCTGAAGGCAGGACAACAAGCAATGGATGGAAACTAATCAAGGAGAGGAGCAACCTAGAACTAAGGAGGAATTTCCTAACAGTGAGAACAATTAGCCAGTGGAATGGCTCGCCTCCAGAAGCTGTGGGTGATCCATCGCTTGAGGTTTTAGAGAAGAGATTGGACAATAATTTATCTAAAACAATACAGGGTTTCCTGCTTGAGCAGGGAGTTGTACTAGAAGACCTCCCTTCCAGCACTGTTATTCTGTTACTCTGTTAAGCCACGTAGACAAGAAAATATCTCAGAAGACACCCAGTGGTGGGATTCCACCGGTTTTCACTGGTTCAACAGAACCGGTTGTTGACTTCCTGAGCAGTTTGGGGAACTGTTGGAAGAACTCATGAGGCCAGAGAACCGATTGTTAATTTTTTTTTAATCCCACCACTGAAGACACCATATATTAGCCCTTCAAGGTAATCCAGACTGCCATGAAGCATTTGGGCAAAATACAATTCATTATGTCTTGCAAGCTTGGAGACATTCATAATCTTTATGCAGCTTTTAAGGACTTCAGTACCAGAACTGCATTTCTCCCGCCCTCAGTTTCTTGATCTTAGTTCCCCTGGATCTGTCTTTTTTTCTCTGTTGATTTTTTTGGGGAGGCCCTCAGGAATTGGATTTAGACACCTTTTGGATTTCTCACACAATGCATTATGAGAAATGCTATACTGGCAGTATTAAAGGTAGCAATTTATCCTGTCCAGTTGTGTCTGACTCTAGGGCGCAGTGCTCATCTCCGTTTCTTGGCCCAGGAAGCCAGTGTTGACTAAAGACAATTTCCATGGTCATGTGTCCATGATGGCTATATGCCAAAGGTGCACAAAATGCTGTTATCTTCCACTGAAGTGGTACCTATTTATC
Source organism: Pseudonaja textilis (assembly GCF_900518735.1). The sequence continues at coordinate 1,670,366 of NW_020769392.1, forward strand.
TACTCGTCTTTGCATGCTTTCGAACTGCTAGGTGAGCAAGAGCTACAGCAAGAAACAGCTCTCCCCATTGCGTGGAGCTCTGGTCTCGCATCTGGGCTGTCAAGTCTCCAGCTCAGTATCTTTAGCTGTTTGTCCCTACTGGCAATATGATGGGTAATAAAGATGGTGGCTAATTCCAGTTGCTGGGGCTGTTTTTTTGACCGAAGTGTCACACAACAGAGTGAGCTCCCATCACTTGCTCCAGCTCCTGCCCATCTAGCAGTTCAAAAGCATGCAACTGCAAGTAGATAAATAGCTACCACTTTGGTGGGAAGGTAACAGGCATATATATCCTTTGGCATATATAGCAACCCCATTGGAGAGAGTTTATTTAGAGTGGTGCAGTGGCCTAGAGGGGGAGCTCTCACCTCACAATCAGGAGGCTGTGAGTTCGATCTTAGGTAGGGGCAGATATTACTCTCTCTGGGCACAATGAGAATATATCTGCAGAACAAAGCTCCGCATTGGTGGCAGGAAAGGCATCCATCCAGTAAACATTCAGTTGCCCAGACTCCACCCCGCAAGGTATTATGTGGTCATTAAAAGAAGATGATTGAAGAGAGTTTACCCAGAGATCCTTCAAGCTGGAACAGCTGTGTCCTCAAGGGACCCTAGACAACTCAAGACAGGGCAGAGGAAGATATATCTTCGGATGTTGAAAAATTGTATGGAGCTATTCAAAGGAACGGTGTTTGCTGTTTCACGTCAGCTGAAGGATGAGCCTAGGAGATTACAATACAAAGCCTTTGAAAGCAGAGATGAGAAAATGTCAACCAGAGGGTGCTAACTGGGTCAAAAGATATTAAGGGACAGAACATCAATCAAAGATCAGGGTGAGAGGAGACAAAACAGATGCAGCATCAGCGAAATTAGTTTTCCTTTCCTCCAAGAGAAGACGATGACATTTCCAAGGGATGAATGAAACTAATATTTCTGCTTGGCAATCTTTTCTTTCTTAAAGGTTGACCCAGCAGACAATACAACTAAGGGGGAACGGGGCAGGCAGACATATCTTGATTTAAGGCCTATCAGATACCCTAAACCAGGGGTGTCAAAACTCGATTTCATTGAGGGCTGCCTCAGGGTTGTTTGACTTCTGGGGGCTGGGGGTGTGGTGGGCATGGCCAGCTCAACTTGTATTGGGGGCACCTGTGGGGGCCAAGTGCTAAGGCAGGACTTACCTCAGATCCTCCCTCACTCTCATTATAATCTTCCTTCCTTCCTTTCCTTCTTTTTTCCTTCCCTTTTCCTTCTCCTTCTTCCTTCCCCTCTTTCCTTATTTTTCCTTCCTTGCTCTCTTCCCATCTTTCTGTCTTGTTCTTTGCCTTTCCTCTCTCCCTTTCTCCTTTCCTGTCCTTTCTTGCACGCTCAAATGCAAAAGGGGAAAGATGTCTCCTTTGGTTTTGTTTATAGTTTGTTTTGATAGCCCTCCACCAGCGAAAACGGAGTCTCGCCTACCAAGCATTGAGGCACCAAGAAAAATCCTGCAAAAAGATCAGAGATGGCTTCCCATCATGAACAAAGCAACAAATGAATCTAGTGGACAAATCAAATCATCACCGGATCTACCGATTCTCCCAAACCAGTCCGAGCCAGCCAAAACCCACCCCTGGTCTTGATGCAGGAAACCCCAACTGAACACTCAGGGCAAATTATGCTCCATTTCGAGTTCAAATAGAAGCATCAGTTGTCTGGAGTTTGCAACAAATCAAATATTCCATTTACAATATACTAATGCGAATGTCTTCCTTGCTGAAGGACCTTCGTCATCAAATTACGATGCCCACCTTAGAATATCTGAGTTTATTTCTGGTGTGTGTGTGCGTGTGTGTGTGTGTGTGTGTGTGTGTGTGTGTGTGTGTGAAGGCCACAGATCAGTCAACGTCACATGTCTTTATTGGTTGTCTACCAGGGGGGCGGGGAGCGAGAAGACTTAAGGCCATGTATTGGATGTTGCCATGAGTGCGTTTGATTTTAATAAAGTTAAAGTAAGATTTTCGTCTCCTTCTCTACTTGCTCTCAGAGGAACTTATTAAAAGTTAATGTGGCTGCCTGCCCACAATTTTCGCATGTCAGAAGGTTTTTGCGTGCCACTGCAGAAGAAGAGATTGTACCACACGTCCCTGGATTCACCCGTTCCCTAGTAACAAGGAAGGGGACAACACAAAGTCTTTTCTTGTTTTTCCAGTTGTTCGGGAGACATAAGTGCTTATGGCACCCACACACCTACCCTCTGCTCATCTCCCCTCCTGCTTAAGTCAAAGTGGGGAGTCTAATTGTAGATGCATGGAAACTGGGTGGTAGGCAATAGCTCATCCAGGTTCTTTGGCTGTTTTGAGAAATGTTTGTAGACCCGTCCATGTTTAATTAAATGTTTCCCTAGAGCGGGTTAAATAAGACATTTTCTTTTTTGCTTTGCAGTGTTAAGAAACCAAGGCCTGTTGCAGTTTGGGTGATCGGTCCTTCCCGTTCGTGCTGGCAAAGGTAGCACGCTGTGGGTCCCATCAGCCTGACTGTCCCAAAGGTGCTTTATAAAGGAGGCAACTGGACTTTTTTCTATTGAAGACGTTTCGCTTTTCATCCATGAAGCTTCAGCTTTTGCAGGATAGAAAAATCCAGCTGGTTCCTGGACAAGCACCTTTGGGACAACCGAAGGACAATCAGACCTCTGGATGACTGAGAATCTCTACAGGTTTTTAGCTATACAATTTGGGATGAACACCCTTGGAACGGGGCGGGGTAGGAGCAAAGGCTTTCCAGAGGAAAAAAAATTGCAGACTACAGGAACCATAAGCACCGCTCAGGTGGCTCTGAGGACACAGATAAACCTTGCCAAGGAGGCACACCACAACAGAGGAAAACAGACCTCCTCTTTGGATGACTTCAGTGTTCACTTCCTTTGCCCTCTCTCATTTCCTGCCTGGAAGATCTCTTTGGTTATTCTGCCTCTCCCTTCCCCCACAAAAGAAATGATGGAGAGGAGCATCAGCTGGCAAGCGACCAAGAGACAGCCCAGCTCTGTGTCCTCCTAAATATTCAGTTCCCTTTGTCATTTTGTCATGTTTTCCACCTGATAATGAGACATTCAGTGTTATCATAATTGTTTGGTCTGACGGTAGGGAAGCTCTTGAAGATCTATCAACGGGGAGAGGATGGTATAACAATACAGAAATAAAAGCAGAGAAATGAAAGGAACATGGTTGTTCCTGGTTTTTACTTTATTTTATTTTAAATCTCTGCAGAATCAGGCATTCAGGCTGTGTCTGGAACTCGTCCATGCTGGCATTGAGCAATGGATCCACTTATTCATAGTTAACGTCCCATAACAGCTCAGGGTGATTTAGGAGGGCTACTAATTGCTTTTTCCCCAGGCAAAACAGAGGAGAGGATCCCACAGTTGATCTCTGAGGATCTCTGTGAACCCAAGATCTCTATGGATTTCTTCCCATCCAAAAAGGAGTCAAGGTTTTCAAGAGTACTGTGTTTAAGAAGGGACGTGGTGGCTCAGTGGCTAAGAGGCTGAGCTTGTCAATCAGAAAGGTTGGCAGTTCAGTGGTTCGAATCCCTAGTGCCGCGTAACGGACTGAGCTCCTATTACTCGTCCCAGCTTCTGCCAACCTAGCAGTTCGAAAGCATGTAAAAATGCAAGTAGAAAAATAGGGACCACTTTGATGGGAAGGGAACAGCATTCTGTGTGCCTTCGGTGTTTAGTCATGCCGACCACATGACCACGGAGTCATCTTCAGACAGCCCTGGCTCTTTGGCTTTGAAACGGAATTGAGCACCACCCCCTAGAGCCAGAAATGGAAAGATTGATGCTCAACATGACAAGACAAGAGAGAAAGACTTGCATATGGGTTAGAGAACAAACAAAAGTAAATGATGCCATCAAGAGAGTCAAAGAATGGAAATGGAAATGGGCTGGTCACATAAGAAGAACTGAGGGCAGGATGGCCAAGGTGGTCATGGAATGGATCCCACTTGATCAAAAGCATCCACAAAAGAGACCTAAAACAAGATGGACTGATGACATCAGCAAGTATGGCAGACCCAACTGGCTAAATAAAGCTCAGGCCCATATTGTTTAGAAAGATGTGGAAGGGGTCTTCATCTTGCAGTGGATACGAGGAGGAGGAAGAGGAGGAAGAAAAAGAAGGGGAAGGGGAAGGAGGAGGAGGAGGAGGAGGAGGAGGAGGAGGAGAAGGTCTCCTGGAATGGGAGGCCTCACCTGGAACACAGGTATGGGGAGGCATCTCATAGGCTTGGAGGTTAATGCAGTTTGTACATGAAGGAAGGTGGACGCCTTTTACCATAAAAAAATTAGATAAATGGCAACAGGCTGTTAAAGAATCTAAACTCTGGGGGAGGGCAGAGAGATACAGGATTATGAGTTCTCCTCAATTTAAGACTACAGGTAGTGCTCAAATTACAACTATTTGTTTAGTGACCATTTGAAGTTACAGCCGCACTGCAAAAAGTGAGTTATGACCATTTTTTATACTTACTACCAATATAGCAACCCCATAATCAAAATTCAGATACTTGGCAACCGACTCATATTTACGATGGTTGCAGTGTCCCGGGGTCACATGATCCCCTTTTGTGACCTTCTGACAAGTCCACAAGGGGGCCAGATTCAATTTACCACCATGTGATTAACTGCACCAATTCACTTTGCGACCATGTTGCCAGCTTAATAACTGCAATGATTCACTTAACAACGGCGACAAGAACGATAGAAAAATGGGGCAAAAAGTTACTTAAGTGCTTAGCAGCAGAAATTTAGGGCTCAATTTTGGTCATAAGTCAAGGACTACCCGTAAGGGCAGATCCATCTAGATCAAGGGTCTTGGCAACTTTAAGACTTGTGGACTTCAACTCCCAGAATTCCTCAGCCAGCTTGGCTGAGGAATTCTGGGAGTTGAAGTCCACAAGTCTTAAAATTGCCAAGGTTGGAGAGCTCTGCTCTAGGTTGCATTCTGCTCTCCAAGGTGCTGAAAGGAAATAGGGCTTCAGCACCTTGGAGAGCAGAATCACAACCTTGACGGGTTGAAAGGACTCAAATCTTCTCTGGTGTTCCAGGTGACCCTGAGTTTGTATGTTGCAAAGGACCTGAGGTCATTTTGAAGAGTAAGATGTCAGCAGTGGGGTTTGCCTGAAAGGAAGACTTGCCAGCCAACCTGGTAGAAGCTTGCAGATCGTCTGCCCTTATATAGCCTACATCAGGTCTTGTTGCTTGCATTAATAAATCACTAGTGGTGCTCAGTTAAAGGAAGAGGGTAGAAGATTCAGATTGCAAAGCCATCAATCTGAAAAACAAATTTATTCAATAGAGCAGCAGCTACCATTATTTATATACATATTGTTTATGTACTTTAAAAAAAAAACCTTAATTCTTTAATGGTCTTATGCTATATTAGAGAGGAGGTACACCGAAAAGGAAAGCAGGAGAGATTAGATGATGTCTATTGGGAATTAGCACCATTAGGCCTACAAACAACCAGAAACACAATTCATCTTTTCACATATTGAAAAATGCTGGATTTCTAGTTAAACTACTTTTCCCTTGAAAGTTACCTCAAAATGTATAAATATTTATAAATATTTATACATTGTATAAATATTGTATAAAGCATTGTATAAATATTTAATCTTCTTCCTTCCTCCCTCCCTTCCTCCCCCCTCCCCCTCACTCCATCCTTCCTTCCTTCCTTTTCTTCCTTCCTTCCTTCCTTGTCTTCCTTCCTTTTCTTCCTTCCTTCTTTGTTTTCTCTTCCCTTTTCCCTTCCCCCCCCCTCCTCCTCCTCCTCTCTCTCTCTCTCTCTCTCTTTCTCTCTCTCTCTGCCACCATGTTTAATCCACTAAAATTCTAACCTGGCTCAAACACACGAGTGTTTTATGACACATGAAATAATAATGGAAAGAAACCAACTCCGCTCCTTTAGGGTCTGGCAAAATGACAATTAAAAAACAGATAGGAATTACATTATTTGGTCAGTTAATTAGTTAGTTGAGTAATGGCTTGGCGCTGGAGTCTCTGGAGAGTTATATCGGGCCCATAGCGTATGCCACGGATTCACTCTACTTAATGAATGGAAGGAAATTTGTTTTATTGTTCAGGAGCTGTTATTCTTAATGGATCTGAGAGACAGGCTAGAAATATGCTACTGCCAAGGTAGGATTGATTCTGAACAGCTGGCAATGGCCAGGGTCTGAGAGAAGATTTAATTTGGAATCACGTTAGGAATGCGCCCTTGTGCTTTTAACCATGTTAGTGAACGGATGGCTTACATCCTGATGAGCAAAGCTATGAATGTATGCAATCAGAAATACGCCAAACTACCGTAAACTCAAACATATTAGAGTCATGAATTGAATAGTAAACCAGTCATTATTTATAAGTGTGACTTGGATTTCTCTCTCTCTCTCTCTCTCTCTCTCTCTCTCTCTCTCTCTCTCTCTGTCTCTGTCTCTGTCTCTGTCTCAGTCTCTCTCCCTGTCTCTCCCTGTCTCTGTCTGTCTCTTTCTCTCTGTGTCTCTGTCTCTCTCCCTCTCTGTCTCAGTCTCTCTGTCTCTGTCTCTGTCTCAGACTGTCTCTCTCTCTCTCTCTGTCTCTCTCCCTCCCTCCTTCCCCTCCTCTCTGTCTCCCTCTCTCTCTGTTTCTCTCCCTCTCTGTCTCACTCTCTCTCTCTCCCTCCTTCCCCTCCTCTCTGTCTCTCTCTGTCTCTTTCCCTCCCTCCTTCCCCTCCTGTCTGTCTCTCTGTCTCTCTCTCTCTGTCTCTCTCTCCCTCATTCCCCTCCTGTCTGTCTCTCTCTCAGTCTCTCTGTCCTTCCCTCCCTCCTTCCCCTCCTATCTGTCTGTCTCTGTCTCTTTCTATCTCTCTATGTCCGTCTGTGTCTCTGTCCATCTCTCTCCCTTCCTCTCTGTCTCTGTTTGTCTCTTTCTCTCTCTCTCCCTCCCTCCCCCCTCTCTCTGTCTCTGTCTCTGTCTCTCTCAAAACGGAACAGAAACCCCCCCCCCCGACTTACAACAATTCATTTACTGACCATTCAGTGTTACAACAGGGCTGAAAAATGTGACTCGTTGCCCTTTTTTTTTCATAGTTACGACTGTTGCAGCATCCCCGTGGTCATAGGATCAAAATCCACCCACTTGGCAACTGGTACGTCTTTATGACGATCGCACAGTGTCACGTGGTCACGTGATTCCGCCCTTTGCGACCTTCTGACAAGCAAAGCCAATGGGGAAGCCGTATTGACTTCACCACCGGGTAACCAACTCATCAACTTGCACGGATTCACTCAGCAACCGTGGCAAGAAAGGTCATAAAACGGGGCAACAAATGTCTCAATTAGCAACATAGGTTTTGGGTGTAACCGTAGTCGTAAGTAGAAGATTACCTTTACCAGAGCTGGAAGGGACCTTGGAAGTCATCTAGTCCAACCACCGGCTCAAGCAAGAAATCCTATATTTCCAGAGGAATAATTGCAGACTACAGGAACCATTTGCATCCCTCAGGCGACCCTGAGGACACAGATAAACCTCCAAGTGGCCTCAACGACCCTCCAAAAGGATGCAAATGACCAGCTGTCTGCAAGGAGTATAAACCCTTCCATTCCCCACCATCCAGTCAGAGCTGAAGAAGCTTCTTGGAGGAGAAGTGAATTGTACTCAAAAGAAAACAAACAAACAAGAAAGTCCAGTTGCCTCCTGAAAAAGCAGCTTTGGGACAACCACGATCTGGAGGACGGAGAATCTCTACAGACTTTAAGAAACCCTCTACCATTTTAGAGAAATGGCTGCCCAAACTCTTCTTAAAAACCGCCGGTAATGGAGCATCCATAACTTCTGGAGGCATTGCATTTTTATTTTTATTTTGCTTGGGGTTGGCTCTTCTATAAGAGGAAAGATTCTTTTGTTTAATTGCCTTTCAGGGTATGCAAAGAACACGCAAGACAAAATATTAATTGTTGTGAACGTACACGTGCAGACAAACCCACAGGGAAAGAGTTTGTGCCTCGACTTGATGGACTCCATAAAAACCTTTGCTTGCTCACCGGAAGCCAAAATTCTCAGTCTAAAATGAGCAAGGGGGGTGTCTGGCATGAAGTTCAAATGTTTCCATAGCAACTGCAGTCATAAGAGAGCTGAAAGACAAACCCGAACAGAGAGGGCGGGGTGTGTGTGTCATAATATAATTATGAAACAAGTGTTTTATGCTTTTATGTATACAGAAACAGTGTCTTTGGTGCACCATTCATTGTCAAACAAAGGAACCCCAAAGGCAAGAAAGTATTGTCAACAAATTCAGTACAAACTCGATAGCAATTTTTTAATATTTTTCTTTTCTTTTTTTCCTACAAACTTTGTACACTTTTATTTGCAAGCCCTTACAAATGCAGACAGGATTGTTGTTAACCGGTGCTTTTCAATCGTTCTTTCAATATGCACGCTTCTGATTGTGTGCCTTGTTAACTGCCTGGAATTATTTGATTAAGATGAACAGCCTCCTCAGATCTGCAGAATGAACAAATGAATAAACAAGGAGCAACACATTAGGTCAAAAGGAGGACAACCCCTAACAGAAGGCACTTCTGAATGCGTTCAAAATTGTTGGTGTCATTTTTGTAGGCTGCCCAAAGCTGCATTGCGTGAGATGGGCGGCCTTATAAATACGATTCATTAATAAATAGGGAATGAAAAGCTTTGTGTTTCTTCCTAACAGGTTTAGCTGACCCTACACTATCATCTTAGTAACTGTGGGATAGAGAGAGAGAAAATTTAAAACTTAGAGGATCAAAGGGAAAACTTGAGAAATTAGATAAATGAAGGCGATTCTGTTCCCAACAGCCATAAAACTCCAGGAATATGGAAGAAAATTTGTATAAGATGTTTTACAGGTGGCATTTTCCCCCAACAAGAATAGCAAGAATGTTCAAGAATAAATCCGAAAAATGTTGGAAATGTCATCAGACACTTGGCTCATATTACCATATGTGGTGGACTTGTGCGAATGCTAAAAAATCCTGGACTAAAATCCACATGTGGTTGGAAAAAATGACGAAAAAACATATAGATTTGAAACCAGATATATTTTTATTGGGAATTTTACCTAAAATATATAGTAAAGACTTGAAATACCTGATTGTAAACGTGTTGACAGCAGCTAGGATTGTATTTGCTAAAAACTGGAAAAATGAGAAAATACCATCACAGGAGGAAATCATTAAGAAAATATTGGAATGTGCTGAAATGAGTAGATTACATTTGAAATTAGAGAACAAGAGGATAAACAATTTTATAAAATTTGGGATCTTTTCTATCAATGGTTAGATAATAAAATACAGTAATGAAATATGTAGACTTTTAGAAAAAAATAAATATATAAAGATGTACTTCTTTTTTATTATATCTACAAAATGATTTTAGGACAGATTTGGGATGATAATATGAACTGTTATAAAATAAACTAAGTAAATTATGATTATCTTGTAAAACATGAATGAATTAAAGTATAGCCAAATGATTAATAATGATATTAAGGTATTTAATTTTTGATTGAAAATATGAGATTATATGCAATGCAATTGTAATTAAAGACTACGAAATGGAAGCACAAAACAATTTGTAAACCAACCGGCACACTGTATGTACACATATGGAAGATAGCTTGATGTTTTTATGTTTTGTTTGTTTATATTTGTTTTTAAAAACCAATAAAAATTAAAAAAAAAACTCCAGGAATATGACAGGGCAGTTGGACAACTAAAGGTTTTTCTAGCATATTATTTGACATGTGCGGTCAGAACCTCAAAATTACATATAATATGGCCTTCATCTGAACAAAAGAGCCAGCTGAGAACTACATAAGTGGTTATCATATCTGAATGGAGTAATGATTTGTGTTTTCCTACAATTGTGCCTTTTATTCTACTTTGTAGCACACTGCCTTTTATTGTTTCTATATTTTACAGTATTCAGAGATGGTTCAATAGGTAATAGCCAATTAACTGCACAGTCAGCCAGGTGTTGAGGCTGTATTTGGCATCTTGATCCAACTTCCAAGTCCTCAAGTTTGTATTATTACTATTACTATTTAATCTTTAGTGAGATTCACAGCTTTTGGAGCTGGTTGGTAGCTCAACAGCTTGAGTCCTAACCAAGGACCTAGGAACTATTCGGGTAGTGTCGGAGGATATAAGCTGTTCCAAGTATGGTGGTTTTTTGTGGAATCGGGGTATTCAAGTCAGATAAATTCAGGATTATAATATTATTATTATTAATCACACAATCAACCAGATGGTCCGACTGGATTTGGCATTTTTGTCTACCTACCAAGGACCTGGAATAGGCAAATCTGGATGTTTGACGGTGTTAACAGAGATCGCCGCAGGATGGAAGCTGATCCAAGTAAAGCTGCCTTCTGCAATTGACTGATGGTAAATGTGTCAATGCCAGCAATGGTGTTCAAGTGGTGCTCCAGTTGACTAGGGAACTGCACCCAAGGCACCTATGACTATTGGTACTACCCTTGTTTGCCTTTGCCATAGTCATTCTATTTCTATTTGTAGGTCTTTGTATTTTGTCTTCTTCTCCAGTACTTTCTTTTCTCTTCTGCTAACTCCAGGTACTGCCACATCCACTTTTTGGTCTTTCTTATCACCAACTGTTAAGTCTGGGGTGTTATGTGGCAAGTGCCTGTCTGTCTGGATTCTGAAGTCCCAGAACAATTTAATGTCTCATTTTCTATGACTTTTTCTATTTTATGGTCCCACCAGTCCTTGCTTACAAGCAAATGATATTTCTTGCAGATCGTCCAATGCACCATTGTTGCGACTTTGTCATTATCATCATCATCCTATTTACACTGGTGGTTTTCATTCTGCTTGTCCAAAAAGAAAGCGGCTTAGTACAATATTTAAACCGTGGCTTTTTGCAGGTCGCTTCTTTCTAAGTCCCTAGTTAGAAGAATGCAGAGAATTTAATTCAGCAACACTCCGGAGAGGGATAGTTCAGACATAGCTCAAAGGAAACTACATTTCCTGGAGGTTGATCAACGCAGGTGACACTCCAGAGCCATGCTGGTGAATTTCATTGTGCCTCTTCCTGCTTGAAATAGTTAGCAGGCTAAGGGATGGCGAGAAGATGTGATTGGAAGCGGGGGGGGAAAAAGAGTTTGGAAAATCTCAAATATAGAAAGTGGGAGCAGCTCTACATTCACACTATTCCACAATTCTTCCTTGATCTTGAAAGAATTAGATCATAGAATATCAGGGCTGGAAGGGATCTTGGAGGTCTTCTAGTCCAACCCCTGCTCAAGCAGGAAACATTATACCATTTCAGACAAATGGCTGTCCAGTCTCTTCTTTAAAAAAAAAAATGTTGGATGGAGCTGTCCAGTCTCTTCTTAAAAGCCTCCAGTGATGGAGCACCCAAAATGCCAGGAGACAAACCATTGCATAGGTTAATTGTGCTCACTGTCAGGAAATTTCGCTTCTGGGTTGGATCAGTTTCCATCCATTACTTTCGTTGTGATTTGCCGGCAGCCGGTGCAGATGGCAGCGGTATCGGACAGTGAGGATGAAAGGGAACCAGTCAGGGAGTCTGGAGAGGACCGATGCAGGGATGGGACCTGTGGGCATGGCTTGGTGGGTGTGGCTTGGTGGGCATGGCAGGGGAAGGATACTGTAAAATCCCCATTCCCTCCCCACCCCACTAACCTGCTTTCCAGCTCCGTTCTCCTGTGCAGGGCAACCAAAGAAGACCCAGCCAGATAACAAGATAATCAGAGTTGGAAGGGACCCTATAAGTCATCTAGTCCAAGCCCCTGCCCAAGCGGGAGACCCTACACCATTTCTGACAAATGGCAGTCCAGTCTCTTCTTGAAAGCCTCCAGTGGAGAAGCTCCCACAACTTCTGAAGGCAACTTCTTGTTCCATCGCTTGATTGTTCTGTCAAAAAATTTCTCCTTATTTCCAGGTTAAATCTCTCCTTGATCAGTTTCCATCCATTATTGCTTGTCTGGCCTTCGGGTGCCTTGGAAAATAGCTTGACTCCCTCATCCCCTCTGTGGCAGCCCCTCAAATAGTGGAAGACTGCTCTCCTGTCCCCCCTCGTCCTTCTCTTCATCTGACTAGCCATGCCCAGTTCCTGCAACTGTCCGTCGTATGTTTTAGTCTCCAGTCTCCAGCCGATCAGTTGAGACTCAATGGGAGGCAGAGAACAGGTGGGGGTGGGGCCAATCAGAGGTGGCATTTTCCGGTTCTCTGAACTACTCAAAATTTCTCCTACCGGTTCTCCAGAACTGGTCAGAACCTGCTGAATACCACCTCTGTCTTTCTAGGCTCTCAACATCTTTTTTACATCATGGGGACCAGAGGAGGACGCAAGTATTTCAAGCGTGGCCTCCCCAATGCAGTATAAGCTGCAGTGATTCAACCCGTTCTATTTATTTCAACTTCCTCCTATTACCCAGGAGAAGAAGTGGAATTTATCCTGCCCTTCTGCTCTTCCCCAAAACAGCCGTTTTTCTCTTTTCCTTTTTTTTCCCCCAAAGCAGGTAGGAAAACAATTCAGCAGAGGACAAAAGGTACAAAAGAAGCATAGGGGGCTAAATGGAAATTTGTTCCTAAGTCAACATTGTGCTTTTGGCAGGCTTTGAAAATGCGAAGTGGCATTAGATGCAGAGTTTGAGTGCCAATATTTGCAAATCGGCTGAACCTACAATCGTCCAATCAAGAAGCAGCTTTTAAGTGCAAGGCCAGCCCACTGAATGTAAGAAGGGATTTTATATCCATCTATCATATATACAGTATATACAAATATATGTGTGTGTGTGTGTGTGTGTTTTCTGAGGTTTTCGCAGGTGTTTGTATGTGGACCAGGCCATGTGGTCCTGTCCACCATTAAACCTTCCAAACAGCCTCCACGTTTCCAGTGTCTTTTTCCCCACTTGGAGCTGAACCCAGAAGGATATTTCTTTCAACAATACATAGGTAGGTAGATAGGTAGACGTAGATATAGGCATATAGAGATATAGATGGATGGATGGATGGATGGATGGATGGATGGATGGATAGATAGATAGATAGATAGATAGATAGATAGATAGATAGATAGATGACAGTCACTTCTCTGAGATCATATAGGTTCTCCTGTTTGAGCAGTGGGCTGGACTAGAAGATCTCCAAGGTCCCTTCCCAGGGGTGGGATTCTACCAGTTCACACCTATTTGCTAGAACCAGCTGTTAACATTCTAAGCAGTTTGGAGAACCCGTTGTGAGAAGAAATTACTGGGCTAATCCTGTAAGGAAGGCAGGAAGAAAACATTCTGGTGTTGCTTACAAAAACTCCCTCTCTGTTAACCCTTATTACATGCTTGGCAGGACTAGACTTCCTGTCTCAGGAACTTCTCTGGAGTTTTTTTTTTGCTCGTTTGCTGGTACTTTGCTTGTGTGGAGGGACCATTCAAAGTTACAATGGCACTGAAAAAAGTGACTTATGACTGTTTTTCACACTTATGACTGTTGCAGCATCCCCACAGTCACGAGAGGCCTCCATGTGAGTGATATTGAGTTGGCCCTGTGCAGCCAATCACATGACCACCAAGTCACGCCCACCACCTAAGCCACGCCCACAGAACCGGTTGTTGAAAAATTTGAATCCCACCCCTGTCCCAGCTCTATTCTGTTTCTGAAAATAGCAGGGGGAGGAAAAAGGGAAGTCTATAGTAAAGGGGGGAGGGAGAGAAAGAAAGAAAGAATTCCGAGTCTTTTTTAGTACAATAGAGCAAAATAATGGCATAATCTACAACTCTTTATCACATTACAACCAAGGGAGACCTTTGATGCTGCTCCTCTCCCTCCCCGCTCCCTTCACTAAAACCCCGCCCCCTTTTCCTCTCCTCGCTCCTCTCCAGACTTCCCATTCGGGATTCGCACTTTCGCCACCCCTCCCCGCGGCGTCTTTTTTTTTTAAACCTTCAATAAATTCCCATCTTCGCTCTTTACACAAAAACCACACAACCCGCTTTGCTTCTTCAAACGCCTGGTTCGGGCTTTTTTCCCCTTCTCTCAAACCGCCTCAGCTCGTGACGAATCGGCCGAGGAGGTCTTTTTCGAATCTGCGGGGCCGAGGAAACACTTCCGGTTGTTCTAGTCCTCGGACCGGAAGTTGACGCCCGCCATTTTCTCGCGGCGGATGGAAGCGTCAGGGAGGCCGCAGTGGCCACTGCCCGGCGCGGGGTCGCGGTGAGGCGACTCCGGGGCGGCCTCTTCCTTCTCCTCCTCCTGCTCCTCCGGTTTTCGAGCGGCGACTTCTTCGGGCCATGTACGCCGGCCGGGCAAGCGGGCCCGAGGCCTCGGCGGCGCCTGCCGGACGGGCGGTGGGAACGCTCCCGTTAGCGGCGGCGGCGGCGGCTTCTTCGCCCAGCGGCCCCAGCGGCGGCGAAGGCGGGAGCGGCGGTGGCGGCGGCGGCGGGGTGGTCGGCGGTGGCCGCGTGGAGCTGCTAGTCTTCGGCTACGCCTGCAAGCTGTTCCGCGATGACGAGAAGGCGCTCCAGCAGGAACAAGGCCGCCACCTGATCCCCTGGATGGGCGAGGCCTCCATCATGATCGATAGGTCGGTGCACAGCAACCCCCCCGCCCGACTATCGCTGCTCTCGTTATGCTTCTTTCTCCTACTGCTTCTGACGGTCCTCTCGCCCTCCTTGTGGCCCTGGTGGTTCTCTGGGGAGGGGAGGGTGGAAAGGCGGGGGGGGAAATTGCCGGGGATCCTCTGCCAAGCAGGACTCGGGAGAGCAGGGCCCAGGCGAGGAAAGGCTTTTATTATCCCCGCCTTCTCCTACGAAGAGGGCTGGGTTGCAGTTCCCCCATCTCTTGTCTGTTTTCCCTGGCTGCTTTCACAAGGCTGGGTTACAGCTCCCATCCAGTGTCCCTGTCTGATTTCAGGCAGGTTGGACTACAACTCCCATCCCCGTCTGTTTTCCCTGGCTGATTTCAGTCAGCCTGGACTGCAACTCCCATCCCCGCCCAGCATCCCTGGCTGCTTTCACACAGGCTGGACTACATCTCCCATCCCTGTCGTTTATGGTTTTGCCATATGCTGGATTACAACCCCCATCCTGGCTGCTTCTGGATAACCTATGCTAAACGAATACTTCCATTTAGTTGTTCAGCGTTATAAATCTATAGGTAACACATCAGTGATGTGTTGAATTACAATTCCCATCATCCACCGCCTCCCCAGTGATCTCTACATACTGGACTACAACTCCCACTGGCCCATCTGTCCAGGTTGGAGATGGATGCCAAGGCCCCATAATTCCAATAAAATTGGGGGGGAAAACCTTAAAAAAAATGAATTTTGTTGACTATTGTAGAAGGAATTCCCAAGATTACCAGTAATAAAAAAAATCTCTGTATTAGGTTGTTGTAACCACATAATATTGTACAGTGTGTTTGGTTTTGTGTAAACAATCTCATATAATTCCATGCTTCAAGCTACTGCGAGTTCTTGGTGAATCACAAATCTTGCCATCACTTGGTTGTACTATCAGGGCATAAATATAATACTGTATATATAAAATACTGTAACCTTAAAAAAAAACTTACTAGTGGAAGTGCTAACTCACCTTTCAACTTTAAAAAAAAATCTGCAAATACAATTTCTGAAATAGCTTTCAGAAATCATGTTTTGGACTATACTTACCTATGTCAGTTTGTTTATGAGAGATGCTTGGGTAGAGATGTCTCCCCAAAAAGGCTGCTAGTTTTTGGGTGCACATGTAGAAAGTTTGATTTGGTAAAAGCAGCTTTCAAAGGAACAATAATTATGTATAAAACGTGTGGTTTTAATACTGAGACCGCCCACTAAAACAAATCCTTCACATATTTGAATGGTTTTAGACCATGAAATCTACCTACTTTTAAAGTGGCTTGGTTTTTGATGGAAGAGACCAGCGTGGCTACTCCTCTGAAGTTGGGCGTGATAAGGCTTCTATAATAGCTTTTTTTAAAAAAGATTAAGAGCTTCCCTTGAATTCTGCCTATTGAGCTAGCCAAGGCACAGCACGTATTTTTAAAAATTGTAAATTTTAGATTCCAGCAAAGCCACCTTTGGAAATCTAGAAAGCTCCAAGGTTTATCTAATCTAGATAAATCTAGAAAGCTTTGTGTTGGGCCTTAATCTGATCCAGATAAATCTAGATGACCCTTCCTCACCTCCCCATGTTCTCTTCCTCCTTGGCAGAGGATTGCTGTGTTGTTTACATTCCCTCCACCTTGAAGGAGTGGATCCTATATATAAACTCGGGTTGGAGTACCCTCTTTTCAAACCAAAGTCTTTAATGACTCCTGTTACAAATAGAAGGAAGACTATTTGCATCTCTGAATGCTTATCCTAGCAAAAACATAACTCTCTAGGGTGGTAAAGTTAATCCCACAATCTGTTACGCAGTACGACCTTTTTGCCCAGGTCATTTTTTTCCTGCCTGAGTTTCCAATAAAAGATGTAAAGCTACACTCCAAGGTTAATGGCTTGTACAGGTGATTCTTGCGTTCTCATCCTTCCCTACTACAATTCATTCATGAGTCTTCGTTTTGTTGCGGGTTTTCCCCCCCCCCCCCCCACCCCCTTCAGAGTAGCGTAGTAGCAATCTTTGTAATGGTCCTGTAGAGAAGGTTAAACTGAGGTTTAGTGGCTGACTGTTTTAAAATCCTCCAGGGAATTTGACGTTTGACAAAGTAGAACCTTAGTTTCCGAATTCCTAATACTCTAATTCACTTAGGGCAGTAATGCGCCTTTTAGCGTGATGGAAGTTGTCGCGTGTATTGGCTACACTTGTATGGCTTCTGGCAAAAAACCTTGGTTTTCATTGATTTGTAGATAGATGTTCCAGCTGTTTAGTTTAATAGTATTTGCAGCTTCATGGAAACTCGTTTTATTACCACAAAATGGTACAGAATTTAGATAATGGTTCCTGTAATGCTGTTATGCATGGGGACTCCTGCTATTTAAAGCTAAAACTGACAGGTGATTCTTTGTCTGGTTGTAATTTCATTGTTTTGGAAGATCAAAGCGTTTTCTATTGGCATTTAGTGAAAAAATGGATAGCCAAAGGGACTGAAACGGCATTGTTGTTAGCACAATTCCCCTAGTGTAAATGCAAAGAGAGTCTGAAGGCTTTGGTTTGAAAAGAGTGTGTGGCATATTGTTAGAGCTTGCTTCTTCCATTTTCGCTTTACACAAGCTTTATAAGTTTACAAGATCCCAATTCCCAAACCAAATCCTACCGGCGACAATACAAAACTCGTTAATGAGTTTTAACGAAACCTTAAAATGAATTTTCTTTATAAACATTTAAAACAAAAACGTACTCTTGGTAACACATGACATATGTCTTGTATTAGGTTATGTGGCAATATTTTGTTGCTTCCCAGAATCAAATCAAAATGTAAATTAAGCATTGATTTGATAATTCAGCTTCATGGTCATCAGTCAGAACAATAGCACATATCAGCCAATGCTCTCTCACAGTTTCTGATAGGGCAAGTTAGCTGAAAACTGTAAAAATGGTAGAAGCAAGCTATGCATATGCTCATGATCTTTTGTTATATTACATTTGTAAATTAAGGAGGTTTGATATATTTAGTCATAATAGAAAACTGGCTCTAAATTATTGATTGATAATTCTTTCAGAGCAGTTGTTTTGGGTTTTTTTTACCTTGCTCTCTCTGGAATTGTTTTTTTTTCGAGGAAGCAATAATGACATTGAGAGGATTATATCTTAGAAGAAAATGCCTTTTTATTCACAAGTCTGTTTAAAAAAAAAAAAAAGTTTCTTCCTTACATTAGTTTCCATCTAACAAGCCTTTTAACCAAACTTCATATTCCACATTCCTCTCAGAATGGTGGAATAGATTTGGTTGCTCTCTTCTGATCATATTTTCCCAGCCACAAAGAAAATAAAAACTATTTTAGTCTCAATCTAATCCTCTTTTAATTACCGGCCTTGCACAGATTATGCAAAAAAAAATATATTAGCCCAAAGAAATACTTAAGCAGCTTATAAACACAGACAATTCCCCACCACCACCAAAAAAAGTGACCAAATGAAATAAACACCCAACATAAAATGATGGATACGTAGTTCAGGGGATCGGCGAGTGTTTCCTGCAAAGAACCTCCTTAAATTGCACCAATGTTGCTGTTCCTATGTATGTATGTCTCTCTATCACATAACCCAGGACTTCTTTCCTCAGCCGCATAGCTAGGGGCCGAGCCTAGCCATGATTTTACCTCCCATGGATCCAAGTTTCTTTGGTGAAGATTTCTTCTGAGAATGCAAGCCTAGCAGAAAAAGAAGCGAGGAATTGCCCACCGTTTGGTTCTTACGGATAGGTATTTATGTACTTGGGTTTGTGTAAATGTAAGTAATTTGCCTTTGCAGGAAAAAAATAAAATAAAAATTCCCTCTGTTACGTAGCCGTTTCATATGTTGACCAGGGTCATTAAATGGTTGAACCACAAACGGTAAGGACGGATGACAGCTGGTTCCTCTTTTTTAGCCGGTTAGATAGTCCGCTTTTAATTGTAACCAGTAACTCCCAAAGGGGTTTGGTTTTTGCTCTTGTTAAAGGAAGTGGGTCAAGGAGTGTTTAGTCAGATTAATGGGTCCCTCGTTTAACTCAGTAGATGGTTCTTTTCCATTATAGGTGGTAAGTATTGATAGATTTGGCAGGAAGCTGAGCCCGAAGTCCCTTGGTTGACCCTCCCCTTCCTGTTGCAGATACGATGGGCGTGGCCACTTGCACGATCTTTCCGAATACGACGCCGAATATTCCACCTGGAACAGAGATTACCAATTGTCCGAAGAGGAAGCTCGAATCGAAGCTCTCTGTGACGAAGAGAGGTATTTAGCCTTGCGTACAGACTTGCTTGAGGAAGAGGCAAGGCAAGGTATAAAAATCTAGGACAATTTCCTGAGAATAGCACACGCGTTGAATTGAAAAAAAAAATGCTTTTTCCTGCTCCTTTGAAAATAGTCTTAACGTAACTTTTTTTTTTAATGAAAAAAGAAAAAAAGTAATTGTTTCCCACTCGTTATATACTCACTCTTTCTGATATTATTTTGACAGTAACCCAGTGGATTCGAAAAACGAGCATCTTTGCGTATCTGAGGACCTCAGGATAGTTTATTTGTAGAGCAACCCAGAATTGCTGCCCACGTTTTGAGGGCAGGCTGAGCATTGAGCACACTCTTTTAAACTGTTCTTCTGTAACAGTATCGTATCATCGAAGAGTTCCTATCTCTTTTTTTCTTCTTCTGTGTTTTGAGTAGAAATGACGTTCACGCTTATCTCAGTAGGAGAAATTTTTTTAAAATATAAACCAACATCATCCCCCCCAAAAAGAAGAAAGAAAGCTCATATCTTCTGCCCTTTTTTTTTGTATGGGCAGAAAATCAGTGTCCATACGTGACTCATGTGGTCAGCTTGCTGTAATGTTTGTGTTTGAATGCTAGGGCGAATTACGTGTTGTTAGCTGTATTTAAATGTTTCCACCCTTTTTTAATTGTGTGTTGCTTTTTTCTTCAAGAGGAAGAATATAAGAGGCTGAGCGAAGCTTTGGCTGAAGATGGGTCCTATAATGCAGTGGGGTTTACCTACAGTAGTGATTATTATGATCCCTCAGAACCCACTGAGGAAGAAGAACAGCCGTTCAAGGCCAAAGGTAAGGGAAATTCTCTGGAAAAATCGCTTTCTTTGTGTATCTTGGGGAAAAAAATCGTATTGGCTGGGCTAGGATTTTGTAGTTCTGTTGATTAAGGGCATTGAATTCCTCAGTTTGGGGACACCTGCATAGGAAACAAATATCTTTTCAGCTTTCATGCCTAAGGTGGGACTAGAACTCACCGTCTCCTGGTGTTTGGCCCAAGGTCACGCAGCCTGCTTTCATGCCCAAGGCAGAACTAGAACTCACCATCTCCTGGTGATTGGCCCAAAGTCACCCAGCCTGCTTTCATGCCCAAGGCAGAACTAGAACTCACCGTCTCCTGGTGTTTGGCCCATTCACACAGCCACTTTTCATGCCTGAAGTGGAACTAGAACTTGTGATTTCCAGCTTTCTAACGTAGTGCCTTAACTACTAGACCTAACTGACTTTCAAGTGTAAAATGTATATTTAACTAGCTTGCAACTGGCATGAAAATGAGTAATGCAAGCAAGTGCATTAGCTTACTCAATCCTTTTAAAACCAACCAAGAAAGTGAAACCTCCCTCATTCTAATTACGTCTTTTTTGGATTCCCTGAAATAGTCTTGCTTGTTGCTTCAAATACTTGGGGGCATGGCTTTCTCACCATTGGTGACCTGGCGTTGTGGGGGGGATGATTTGGGGGGGGGAGAAGTGCAGGTACAGGCTTGCACAGATTGATTTGTGTGAGCTTTGGGGCTGCGAGTCCCAGTACCTGCCCCTCATGGGGGGGGGGCTGTGAGAGCCAGTGTCTACCTCTTGTGGGAGTCGGGCTGTGGGCAGGTGCCAGCCTTCCACTCACATGGCCTGGTTGGTAGTGGGCAGTGGCCCATGGTTTGGGGAACCTCTGCTTTACAGGATGTAGATTGTTGTTCTGACCAAGGCTTCCTGAGACTGTAATTAAGCATATGCTTAGTCAAAATAACTCTTGTTTTATTTCATTGCTGGGAATTATGTTCATTCCCAGCCGGTAATGAGTCCCAAACAGTCCCTCGACATAAGCACCCATCTTTCTCTCCTTTGAACTGCTGCCAACAACTAAAGTGCCAAATTAACTGTAAAATAACAACTGAAGTACGAAGTCCACACAGAGCTTCAAGGTTTAATCCAAACAGAACGAATGACTTTGCTTCCTGCACGGGTTTCTCTACCTTTGCATTTCCTTTATAACTTAGGGGAAGGCCAATCACATCCAACTCCTCCAAGTTACTCCTTTTTTTTCTCAGCTGCTCTTGCCTTCTGGCAGCTCTGCACACACGCTCCCCTTGTTCCTCTGCCTTGCTGCTGCCAGACTCCGGAGGTTCCGGAGTTAGCACCCCAACTCCCAGAGGGTCCTGGCCTCATCTCTGCATCGAACACAGGACCTTTGTCCGAGTCCTCCCCAGACTCCCGGACTGGACCCCGTTCTTCCCCACTGTCCAATTCCGCTGCCGTCTGCACAGGCTGCCAGCGAACCACAACAACTGCATCGTGGCAAAGTCCAATTTTCAATTCATTGTTGCTTACCAAGTAACTGATGTTGTTCATCACTGCTTTTCTGTGCGGCGTAATAGGCACAATGTGGTTGGTTAAATAAATATAACAAAATAAAACACACACCACCAGTTGCTTATGCAGTCATACCGCAAGGAATGGTGTTTGATTACAAATGTCACGTTATCCTTTTTTGCTGGATTCTTGGCAAATTAAAATTGAATGATGATCCGTTTCCTCTGGCAGTTCGGGTGGCCCAGATCCATCCAGTTTTGAGTGTAGGGAGAACAGGTGGTGTGGTAGCTACTACATAATTAATGTGCGATGTTTGCCTGTTGCTCTTTGAGAAACTCAAAATGCTTTTAAGACTGGTAATATTGAGGCTTACTGTAGTGTCAGATCACACGGGTTTTCCGGTGCCACCAAAGAGAAACAGATGTTCTTGGGTCAGATCATTAAAACAACTCCCCTGTAGTGAGCTTAGCTGTCTTCTCTAAAAAAAATGAGTTTTTTTCTTCTTTTTCCAGTGACAGTGGGAGTAGAAAAACAGCATTGCACGAAATGTTTAAAAATAAATGGGGGAAAAAAAATAAGACAGTTGTTAAATTGCTTTGTCTTCTGTATGGCTGGTAGTCCCCGGAGACTTTGGGGTAAGGAAAAGGCAGTGCTGTATGGAATCCTACTTCCTCTGCAACCGCAGAATTACGGTTACATTTGAGCCGATTTGTTTGCCGTAGGCATTAGTTGGAACTGTACATTACGATTGTCGAGAGCCATTAGGACTTGCTTTGTATGGGGGAAGTGAATTTGACCCACATATCCCCTGTGCGCAAGCACACACGGCGCTCGTGTGGAATCTGCGGCTTGCCTTCCCTTTCCCGTAATTGAATTACAATTCTGAGATTGCTCTCCCAGATTAAATGCGGGACGGGGAGTTGCATTAATAATTAACCGTTCAGAATTTGTAGAAAAGAATTTACAACCCCACTGATACCGGGATAGATCAGAAAGTTGTATTTGCTTTGTCTGGTGTTAAGTGAGGGCAGAACATCTCCCCGAGTTGTTAAGTAGATCCATCTTAATCTTCCCCTAGTCCTTTTGATGCTGTATCCACCTGCTCCGGAGAAACTGAGAAGAGAGAGAAGTTGAGTTTTAATGTGGCTTTGTATATTTTCTTCTGATCCCAGTTCTTCCCTGCGGTTGTTTAAAAATCTAACACAGGAAGCTAATTTTAACAGAGTTAATCTAGCGATGGACTACTATATCAAGAGGATATAGCGTACCACTCTGTGAATTAATGAGTTAATTTATAGAGTTACCATGAGGAGTCCTCGACTTATGACCACAATTGAGCCCAGCGTTTCTGTTGCTAAGTGAGACTTTTGTTAAGTGACTTTTGCCCCATTTTACGACCTTTCAGGCCACCGTTGTTGAGTGAAACTGCAGTTGTTCAGTTAGTCACACGCCTGTTAAGTGAATCTGGCTTCCCCATTAAATTTGCTTGTCAGAAGGCCAGAAAAACCATTTACATGACCCTGGGGCACTGCAACCGTCATAAATATGAATCGGTTGCCAAGCATCTGAATTTTGATCACATGACCATAGGAATGCTGCGATGGTCATAAGTTTGAAAAACGGCCATAAGTCACTTTTTTCAGTGCATTTTAATTTTGAACAATCACTAAACACACTGTTATAAGTTGAGGACTACTTGGATATCTAGATGTTTGGGGCGCCATGATGTAAAAAAGATGTTGAAGATCCGGAAAGGGTGTAGAGAAGAGCAACCAGGATGATTAGGGGACTGGAGGCTAAAACATATGAAAAACAGTTGCAGGAACTGGGCCTGGCTAGTTTGATGAAAAAGAAGGACTAGGAGTGACAGGGTGGGAGTGTTCCAATATTTGGGGGGCTGCCCCAAAGAAGAGGGAGTCAAGCTATTCTCCAAAGCCCCCTGAAGGCAGGACAAGAAGCGACGGGTGGAAACTAATCAAGGAGAGAAGCAACCTAGAACTAAGGAGGAATTTCCTGACAGTCACAACAATTAATCAGTGGAATGGCTTGCCTTCAGAAGCTGCAGATGCTTCATCACTGGAGGTTTTTAAGAAGAGACTGGACAGCCATTTGTCTGAAATGGTTTAGGGTTTCCTGCCTGAGCAGGGGGTTGGACTAGAAGACCTCCAAGGTCCCTTCCAACTCTCATTGTATTCTATTCTATAAAACAAGAATTAGACCTACCCTAAGATTCCCCCATCCAAATTCTGTACAGAATGGATGTAGGCAGTGTGATTTTAGCCAGTTTTCGAGGGTTTGGGATAACTTGCGGATGGGAAAAAGAATGCTGCCAACTTAAAAAAAAAAGCTGAACAATTTCGTCCATTTTCAGTGGCTAAGCTATAGCTACTGATTTGTAAAAACAAGCCACCCAGATATCGGAGAAAAGACATTAATGAATGAAATGTCGTTATCCCAGTGAGCTGCCTAGTTACTCCTGAGAATCAATCTAGCAAGGCGATACAGATTATCTCGAAAACCAGAAGCTGGTTGTGTAAATACATGCATCAAGGATTTATCTTCTTGACAGCGAGAAAGGAAAAGTCTGCAGTCTGATAGTCGTAACCAAGATTTTTATGGAATAGAATAGAATTCTTCATCGGCCAAGTGTGATTGGATACACAGGGAATTTGTCTTTGGTGCAAATGCTCTCAGTGTACATAAACGAAAAGGCACATTCGTCAAGAATCATGAGGTACCACACTTAATAATAGTCATAGGGTACAAGCAGCAATCAAATCATACTGGGAAACAGTCAATATAAATAGTTAGGATATAAGCAACAAGGTTACAGTCATACAGTCACAAGTGGGAGGGGATGGGTGAAAGGAAGGATGAGAAGATTAATAGTAATAGTAGTGCAGACTTTGTAAATAGTTGGACAGTGTTGAGGGAATTATTTGTTTAGCAGAGCGATGGCGTTTGGGAAAAAACTGTCCTTGTGTGTAGTTGTTCTGGAGTGCAGGGCTCTGTAGTGTCGTTTTGAGGGTAGGAGTTGAAACAAGTTTATATCCGGGATGTGAGGGGTCTGTAGATATTTTCACAGCCCTCTTTTTGACTCGTGCAGTATACAGGTCCTCGATTGAAGGCAGGTGGGTAGCCATTGTTTTCTCTGCAGTCCTAATTATCCTCTGAAGTCTGTGTCTGTCTTGTTGGATTGCAGAACCAAACCAGGCAGTTATAGGGGTGCAGATGATAGACTCAATAATTCCCCTGTAGAACTGGATCAGCAGCTCCTTGGATGGATTTCTCCCCGCTGCCTGTATCCTTCCAATGCTTCTTAATGTCTGCATCACTGGTGTACGCTCTTCAAAGACTCTTCTTTTAATTGGTTTCTGGTTCTTCAAGCGATGTTCCCTGGTATGTTGCTCAGGTAGAACATCTGCAGCATCAACTTTGCCGAGACGTATTAAGGCTTGATCCTGCCATGTGTCTTGGTCTCCTAAGTGATAGTTATACCGTCAGGTTAGCAAAAAAAAAAAAAACCCGTGCTTGTCTTCTTCAGTAGAGGCAGGCTTAACCCAATAAACAGAGGCCGTGAAACAAAATCGGCAAACGCAGCCTGGAAATACGCAGATGGGAGATGGGGGGAAAACTAGACTGCCAAGAAGGGAGGCTTAACCTGATGTTTTGTTTGTGTTCCGTTTATACAAGAGAGGTTTTTGCATGATAGCCATTTATCTTCTTCTAATTTATAGTGGCTGTATCCAAGGCCGAAAGCGTAGAAGAAAACGAAGAGCCCTTTATCGCCCCTTTGGGATTGAATGTACCTTCCGATGTGGAACTGGTGAGTATGTTTTTAATACAGATCAACACCGTGGCGTATCTACTGCATCTTCCTGTAATTTTGAATAATGCAGTAAATCTTGGTCATCGTATGCTCAGAAATTCAGTTCCAGAGGCACCCTGAATATCCTATCTGGCTATTGCATTCATTGAGATTGGCAGATTTAGGCTGCATAGGTGGTCTTCGACTTACAGCCGCAATTGAGCCCAGCATTTCTGTTACTAAGAGAAATACTGTATTTGTTAAGTGAATTTTGCCTCATTTTACAACATCTCTTGCCACAGATGTTAAGCGGATCACTCCACTTGCTAAGTTAGTCCCACGGTTGTTATGTGACTGTGGCTTTCCCATTGATTTGGCTTGTCAGAAGGTCACAAAAGCGGATCACAAAACCCCAGGACCCTGCAATTGTCATAAATACGAGTCAGTTGCCAAGTCTGTCCAAATTTTGCTTACATAAGCATGGGGATGCTCCGATGTTCAGAAGTGTGAAAAATGGTCATAAGTGCCTTTTTTTGGTGCCATTGTAACTTGAACAGTCAGTACATGAGCTGTTGTAAGTCAACTGTAGTCCTACTTAGAGTTACCTGGGAGTAAACCAGGAGTAAACCATTTCTGGGCAGAGATTCCCAGGGTGAGCCTCTCAACTTTTAGCACTATGTCGGATACTATTGATACTGTAAAAGAATAGTTGGCCTACTGCAAACAATTGCAATAATAATGCTCTAATGAGAGGGAATAAACCCTCACCATATTTTAAGAAGATTGTCTGAAGTTTCTCAGTAAGATTTACAGCCCTGGAATAATTTTCCCAGTCTGGCTCTTCCTAGTTGAATCATTCTGTTGTAACTCATATTTTATTACCTTTGATCATCTAGTTTCTTTCTTCTGATTTGGAGAGGTAGCACAACATTTGCCTGCTTATTGCATTTTAGATGTGTTGTTACAGCAGCTTTCCAATCCACCATCTGCGGAATAATTTAGAATGAAATAAGAAGTACATTTGCATAGACGTGAGCCCTTTTACGATTAAAACCATATCAAATAACAGGTAGCAGTCTTCCTCTTGTGACTTAACACTTTGCAATTTCAGGGCCTGTACGGACATGAATCAAAGTCCTTTGATTCGTGCACAGCAACTCAGTAGTTTGAAATTCTGAAAGAAGGTTAAATTCTATGAGGAGGCCACAGAACTCCTTAGATCTCAAAAATGCTTTCAGATGGTCCACTGGAAAAAAAACTTCTTTAGCCCTTCTCTGGTGGTTTTTTTTTTTGCTTGTTTTTGTTTTTTTCCTGATGTGTGGAATTCATTTCCTTAACATTGCTGCACCCATATTTATGACTAGAGACTTTGTTTTTTTTAAAAAAACCTTCTTTATTAACAAATCATGGTTATCCACCCAAGATGTCTTATATGTAAACTTCTAACAACATCAGAATTATTTGCTGTGATGGCGCAGTGATTAGAATACAGCGTTGCAGACTAACTCTGCCAACTGCCAGTAGTTCGATCCTGACCAGCTCAAGGTTGACTCAGCCTTCCATCCTTCTGAGTTTGGTAAAACGAGGACCCAGATTGTTGGGGACAGTAGGCTGACTCTGTAAACCACTTAGAGAGGGCAGTAAAGCACTGTGAAGTGGTATATAAGTCTAAGGGCTATTGCTAGTGTTATTGCCCTTCCTCTCTCCCTCCCTTCCCTCCTTCCATCCATCCACCCTCCCATGGTCAGCAGTTCAATCCTGACTCGCTCAAGGTTGACTCAGCCTTCCCTTCTTCCGAGGTTGGTAAAATGCACAACCAGATTATTCTAGGCCATATGCTGACTCTGTAAAACATTCAGAGAGGGCCGTAAAGAACTGTGCAGCGGTATATAAGTCTTAAATGCTATTGCTATTGTTATGGCTCTAGTATTTTTCCCTTAATCTTACCACAAAAGCAGGGGTCTACCTTAGATAGGCTTCAGGTATTTGAAAGTGAAACATAAATTTGTATGGGTGGTTCCATGTTCTTTTTCTTTTTAAATGATATTGTTCCCTGGTTGCCTTTGAAATTAACTGCATGATTGGAGCCCTCGTGTAAGAAATCTATAAAACCATTGCAGAATTTGTGTCCCACTGTGTAAATCATAGGATGAAGTGGGTTCATTTTGCCACCTAATTTTAGCAATTGCCTTTAAAACGGCTCGCCTGATGCAGCAGGTGGCGGACTGATTAGAACAAGTTTATTAATCTGCTTTCAGTTATGGAAGCACCTTAGGTGACTTTAGACAAGTCAGCTTCCCTTGACCAAGCCAGCCTAACTTGGAGGTTGACAGTGAAAAACTGGAGAAAGGAAAGCATGTTGCCCTGTTTGGATATCTTTTTTTAAAAATGGGGTAGAAATTTAATAAATAGTATTTTAAAAGAAGCCTTTCATGCAGTTAAGGGAAACAAAACTGACAGTGGGGAATACAAAATAAACAGTTCTCAGGTTATTCCTCTAAAAGCCTTAATATGTCATGCCCTTGTTAGAGTCAGACTGAGGGAGAGGAGGAACAGCCTACAAGGGAGTGGAGGTGTGGCTCCTGAGGTTGTGGAGGAGGCTGGGGAAGCGCAGAGTCCGGCTGGGCAGTCAGAGGAAGAACCAGGCCCATCCCCTCTTCATCCTAGGACACACAGGGAGGAATAGAGAAGGAAACAACTTGGCTTGCGAGAGAGGAAGCGGCCATGATCCCCCTCATTGGTTGCAGCTGGGGAGAATAGTATATAAGAGAGATGGTTAAAGCACAGTGTTGCCAGAAGCAAAGCGTGTTTTATTTTAGGCTGAAGTTATCTTGGTTGGCATCCTTCCAACAGACTGTGCCTTGTTGTCTCCTTGAAGTTAGTAATTACTTATCCCAGTCTGTTGTGGAAATTCCTTCATTGTAGTTTGTTTTGGTTTTTTATTTCACCTTCATCTGCTCATTGAGTTTGGACTGTATTGCTTTCTTTTGAAGACTATTTTTGAGTACGTTTTATCTCCAACTGGGAATTATTGAACAGTGGGGCCAAGTTGGAGGCATTAAAGGACATTTATTTACGTTTTGTATTTTATTACGTTTGTGTTACACTCTGGGTCATCACATAATGTTTCTCAGGTGATTTGACTGGGGAAAAAAAACCATTGATCAAAATAAAAACTCTTGAATACAGATAGTCCTCTACTTACAGCCGTAATTTTTTTTTTTGTAAATTTTATTTGAGTTTTCTCAAAGAGAAAAAAAAATACAAATAAAACATCTTTTTTGAAAGTAGCGTAATCCCGGATTACATTTCTTCGTACAGACACAAATTCAGGTTCATGCTCATTTTTATATTCTATTCCATATCTTATTACTATTTTACATTTTCTGCATAGCTTCTCCCCTCTTTTAATTTTCTCAATTTTATTTTAATTATCTCATCTCAATTCAAATCATTGTATTTATATTTTTGTCTGTCCTGTTTCAATTTTCTATTATCTTTTCTCATTAAACAAAATTTCTCCTGTAGTTACTGATTATGACGCCTTTTTTATCTTTTCCCTAAAGTTGTAACATTCAATATAATAACATAACTTCCATTCGGATTCTGCTTGGTACATTCTTAAAATACACACTGTATTCTTAAAAAAAGAAAAAATTATAAATGTATATAATTAAAACAACATTCCATTCCAATTCAATTCTATCATTAATATTAATATTCATTAAAGTCTTAACATCTTTAACATTACTTTTCAATTAAATATCATACTTCTATGGGAACAATTATAAGCTTTCCATAGTTAATCCCCCCCCTTCACTTATATTTTATAAAACATTAACTAATTAAAATGTTCCCGTTCCTTCCTAATTCAATTTTCTCATTTATTTTATTTCACTTATTTTATTCACAAACATTTCACTAAATTACACTAACCATTTTATCCCTCATTTTAATCATACGTTGTTTCCAATTTTCTAAAGTTATTTCTATTACTAATATAACAATACAATCTTATGTACCTTTACAGAATCCCTTTTTCAGTTAGATTTTCACCCATTATCTCTAAATAGGTCCTGTTTCTCTATATCTTGCTTCGGTCCTTTGTAACTTCTTTTCCTTTCCTTCTTCCCTCTCTTCTTCTCTCTCCCCTTTTTACCCCCTTGTCTCTCCACCTCTATTTCTCTCTCCTGTATTCCTGTATTCTGTATTGCTTTCCAGTATTATACTTATTTTTCGAATTATTTTTCTTTGGTTGTTTTTTTAAGTCTTAAATTCTCCATTCTCTTTCCCCCCTTTCCTTTTTCTTCCCCACATAGAATTACTTGTTCATTAAAGATGGCTTCTTCTTTGTCCCAGTCTTCTTGTTTTGCAGTCGTTTCTTGTTGTTTCTCATAGTTCCAAATCTCCATTTCTAAGAATTGAAAAACGAAGCCAAAAGAACCCTTCCCTTCTTGTGCATCTTCTTTGTGCTTTTTAAGTTCGATTTTCAATTCATCCAGAAGTGGTGCCATTGTATAAATTTTTAAACAACCACCCGATTGATTTTAGTCATTCAAATATAATAACCAAGAATCCAAAGATCACCAAATAATCCAAATACACACAAGCTGTTTCTTTTTTTTCTCTTTTCTTTTCATTTTCTCTTCCTGGGGTTACTATTTAGTTGCAAAGTTTCAGTTAAAATGTCTCTTTTAGAAGTCTTGTTGAAGTTTTATTGTGGATTTTTTTTAATTCCAGGCAGTCTCCTCCCTCTTCCAGATCCTGCCCTTATTCTTTCTCTCTCCCTTCCTGCTTATGAAAAAGAAAAATTTTAATGTCCAGAAATCTTTATTATCCCTTTGGCATTTTGTTTTATTTTCAGCTTAATTGCCTATTGATGTCAAAGCGGATTTTTCTGATTTCTTATTTAAGTCTCTTAGTTGTCAGTTTAGGGAAGAAGAGAGAAGGAAAAAAAAGCCAAACCTTTCCCTTTTCACTTTCCTTCGCTGCTTCCGACTCTTCTTTGGGAGTGATGTTAATTTTTGTAAGTTTAAATTCCAGGGTACCTTAGTTGTTGCTTTTACAATTTATCCCGGTCAGTCAAAACTTTCACTTCTTATCTTCCCCCTGCACATTCTTTTCCGATCGAGTTCTCCTTTGTGGTGGCCATTTCTGACCATCGCTACAACCACCTTTGGGAAAGGGAGTAATGGCCAGCTGGGGAGGAGAGATGCGGCTCTCCACTCTGCTGGCGGTCTCCCCCCTCTTCACCACCTCTACGGGGTGGCTTAGCCCCGAAACCAGCCAGCTCCAGCGGCGAGCCCATACAGAAACCGCGCACGATCGCGGATTCCTGTCTGTCGTCGAAGTCCTTCAAACCGGAACTACTTACAGCCGTAATTGAGCCCAAAATTTATGTTGCTAAGCAAGATGGTTGTTAAGTGAGTTTTGCCCCATGTTACGACTTTTACTTGCCCCAGATGTTGAGTGAATCTCTGCTGTTGATAAGCTAGCCACACGGTTGTTAAGTGAATCTGGCTTCCTCATTGACCTTGCTTGCCAGAAGGTCGCAAAAGGGGATCACGTGACTCTCCAGGGTCACTGCAACCGTCATAAATAAGAGTCAGTTGCCAAGCGTCTGGAATTTCGATCACGTGACTGTGGGGAGGCGGCAATGGTCCCCAAGTGTGAAGCACTGTCCTAAGTCCCCTTTTTTTTCAGTGCCGTTGTAACTTCAAACGGTCACTAAACGAACTATTTTAAGTCAAAAACTCCCTGTGTTTTCTTTAGGTAATGTTCTTGTTGGTAAGTGCTTAGTATAAAAGATCCATACTCCCCTTTTTTTTTGGGGGGGGGTTGTATATATTGCCCCAACTTTTCCTGTTGGCAACAGTGAAAAATCTGTGCTTTCAAGATCCCTAAAAATGGCTGAGGAGGCCCAGTTGCCAGTTCATGCCGCAGGTTTTACAATTGCACCCGTAGTGAGACTGTAATGCGGGCTCTCGTGAAAAAAAGACGAGAAAATTGGCCCTTTTTTTTCCCTGAGCTTTTCACCATTCTAATGGTCACATTTTTTCCCACCTCATCTTGCTTTGCAATCATGAGGTCCGGGAGCCCTTTTCGGAGTTCTATCTCTCCGGCCTGCTGCTTATTGGATGACCATAGTTCACAAGTAACGGGTTACGGTTTCCCACTTTCATTGTTGCAATCCCAGGCAGATGGAAAGTGATTTGATGGCTTTCTGCTCATCCACAGACGAGCTGCGTTTTTAAGTTTTGGCATCATGAGCTGCCAAATTACACCCCCGGCCTTTTACCAATTTGTCGTGTAAAATCTCATCGCCCTGTGTAATTGGAACGGGGGAATATAAAAGATTCACTTTTGATTTTTTTTTTTTTCTGGAGCGGCAAAGCTCGTTTTGGCTGCCAGCGTTAAGATAATTTGCCACAGCGTGGGGGAAAAAAAAGAAAGAAAGGAGAACTGCATCTGTTAAAAGGTGAACCTAATTTTTTTTTAATTCTCCCCCCCCTTCCCTCCCCCCCCCTCGTAGCCTCCCACGGCCAAAATGCACGCCATCATCGAACGGACGGCGAATTTCGTCTGCAAGCAGGGAGTCCAATTTGAGATTATGCTGAAAGCAAAACAGGCTCGTAACTCCCAATTCGATTTCCTTCGGTTTGATCACTACCTCAATCCTTACTACAAATTTATTCAGAAAGCCATGAAGGAAGGGCGCTACGCTACTTCTTCGGAGAAGAAAAAAGAGGAGGAAAAAAGTAAGCGATCTGGGGTTTTTTTGGGGGGTGGGGTTTGAAACACATGTCAGGCAGGAGGCAGCCTGTAAGCTCATGCGTTCCTGTCTGAATTACTCCAGCATCTTGACAGCTGAGGCAGTTGTTCGCTGATATCTGCTGCAGATGTTTTAAGTCGTCTTTTTTTTTTTCCTTCCAAAGGCTATAAAGAGGATTAGAAGTTTAAAAGCTTCAGTTGATGGCCTCCCCAGACATAACCCAACTTTCGGCAGCGTTTAGCCAAGTTCCTTTTTAAATCCCCCTCCTTTTTTTTAACTTAAGTTTTCTGCTTGCAGTTTCTAGATGGTTTTACTCCTTTGACAGGGCTCTTCTATTAAACTAACAAGTAGTTTTGAGAAAACATACGGTATAAAACGTTCCAGGCAGGAAATGTTGCTGTTATACAGGCAGTCCTCGACATAAGAATTCATCATGGAGCCTGCCCATCAGGGTTGTAACATGGGTTGGTCATGTGACCAGACTGATTTTTGGGGGAGGGATGGGCAGCAGTTGTAAGGCAAACCCTTGATTTGCTATGGGCGCAGTTTTGCCCCCAAAACAGTAAAAGTGCTAGTTTTTGGCAAAGCTGTGATAAAATGCGGCCGCATGGCTGCAAACGACTACAAATAGAATAGAACAGAATGGCATAGAATAGGGGATGGGGATGGGAATAGAATAGGGAATGGGAATAGAATAGAGAATAGAGAATGGGAATAGAATGGAATAGAATAGAATAGAATAGAATAGAATAGAATAGAATAGAATAGA
>NW_020769392.1:1703003-1722937 GCF_900518735.1 Pseudonaja textilis
GAATAGAATAGAATAGAATAGAATAGAATAGAATAGAATAGAATAGAGAATGGGAATAGGAATAGAATAGGGACTGGGAATAGAGTAGGGTAGAATAGAATAGAATAGAATAGAATAGAATAGAATAGAAAAGAAAATATGGAATTGAATAGAATAGAATAGTTTAGTTTAATTTAGTTTATTGTCATTGTACCTCGTACAACAAAATTAAATACCTTCTTCAGTGTACAACGTATGACTATGAAAATAAACGCAAACACACATCTCTCACTCTCCACATAGAATAGAATAATAACTTTATTGTCACTTTGAATGTATATTCATTGACATACATTAAAATGGAATTTCATTGCATACAGCTCTCGAGGGGTCTCCACCTTCAATACACACGACATGAACACGACAAAATAAAATAAATAAATAAGTACAAGCGAACTTAATAAACGCGACAAAAGAAATCAATATAGGTGAACTATTATAACTTGGGGATCACCCGTATTGCAATGGAAAAGGGATGCTGTGCAGGGCTGAGCTGGCCCAACGAGCCTTGGTACCTTCAAGGCAGCATCTTTCGCAGCATTCTGAACATTGCGTTGTCAATCACCACGGCAGCTTGTGAACGTGGCAGCCTCTGCGGTGCGCCTGCGTGGTGCCCAGGCGGTTCGGCTTGGCTTCGGCCTTTCCACTCCTTCCTTTCAGGGTCCTCCCACTGTGGCTGTCAAAACAATGTGGCACTCTGGAACGCTCTTGTTGAAAAGAAAAGGCCTCACCCCTTTTTCATTCTTCACTTGGCAGATGTGACGGAAGATGGCGACGACGATGATGATGATGACGACAACGAAGGCAATTACCTGCATCCCAGCCTTTTCGCTTCTAAGAAACGGAGCAGGCTAGAGGAGCTGATGAAGGTAATGTAGCTGGTTCCTTTTTTTATTTTTTATTTTTTTAAGGAGACGACTTCCGGTCTGGTTTTAAATGTGCTGTCAAGTTTGTGAGTTTCTTATACAATGACTCCTCCACACCTTCCCCCACCCCCTTTGCTTTGACAGGGCCCTATTCCATGTTACAAATGGTAGTTAATGCCCTTCTAGGTTTGGAGAGGGGTTATTTTCCTCTTGTCTACTAGCAAAACCTTGGTGAGATTTCGCTTCTGTTTTGGTGGTAACTGTTTTCTATGATGGCATTTCAGAAGTGGGCCACTTTTTCTTTTCTTTTCTCTTTTAAAAAATAGTTTTTATTTATACATTTTTCTTTCACCTCTATAAGTATTTAGTAAACAGTCTGGGTCATTTAACACCATACATCATGGTAATAATAATAGTATTCTTTACTTGTATATAATAATAATATTGCCACATCTAATTTCTGCTTTTATTATCTAACCCTTGATAAAACAAATCACAAATTTAAAAAAAAGTTTAACTTTTCTGATCTCAACACAGTTTCTTTCAGGGAGGAGAGACAATCCAACATTTTTCCCACCACTTTTTGATGGGCAAAGGCATGATAAAAATTAACCATTACAAAGGATATGCTCTTCTGTTGATAAGAATTGTAAAACATTGTCCCTCCTAGTAAGCCGACGTTAGAGAGCCAGTTTTATGCAGTGGTTAAGATGCTGGCCTAGAAACTAGGAGACTGTGACTTCTAGTCCTGCCTTAGACAAGAAAACCAGCTGTGTGACTTTGGGCCATCTCTTCACAAGGAGATGGTGAGTTCAAACCCCACCTTAGTCCAGAAAGCCAACTGGGTGTCCTTGGACCCATCACCAGGAGATGGTGAGTTCTAGTCCTAATTTAGGCATGAAAGCTGGCCGAGTGTCTTTGAATTAATCTCACCCTCTCAGCCTTACCTACCTCACAAGGTTATTGTTGCAGGGAAAATAGAAAGGAGTATTAGATACGTTTGCTACCTTGAGTTATTTATTGAGAGATATAAATCAGATTGTTTTCAGATTGTCCCAACTAACCCAAGCAAATCAGAACTCCAAGGTCACTTGCTTCCGCAGAGAACGTCTTTTTTGGGTACATCATATCGGCATACTTAATGTAAAACCAACACTGAATCATTCCCATGGGTTCAGTGTAATTAAAGCAAGCAATAACCCCTTCCCCAAGTGTCACTGGTCACGTTGGCCAATTAAGTTAATTGGAGAACTCCTCAGGCACTCTTCTCCTTCCTCCGTCACCTGGGAGATGACCTTGATTCCCACAAGAAAGGTTTATGTTGTGTCTAGTAAGGCATTCCAACCTCCTTCCCCCTTCCTGCAACTGTGAGGCAACAATGAACCAGGAAAGTGGCCTTTGCCAGGTTCAGTTCAACGTCGACACAGATAAATAATTCATAAATCCTATCTCCAGCAAGTCGTTTAGGGTGTTGCGGTGGCCTAGAGATGGAGCTCTCGCCTCACAAGCAGGAGGCTGTGAGTTCGATCCTAGGTAGAGGCGGATATTTCTCTCTCTGGGCACACTGAGAATGTATCTACTGAACAAAACTCTGCATTGGCGACAGGAAGGGCATCCAGCCAATAAATACTCAGCTCCATTCAGTTGCCCAGACTCACCCTGCAAGGGATTATGGGCTCGATAGATGATGATGGTGGTGATCTCCAGCAAGCCGTTTGAATCGTCCTGGCCAATGTGGGTAAAGAACTTGCGAAGCTTTTCTGAACCACAGAGATGCACAGTTGACATTGGGCAGTCAGTGTGAGGGAGCTCAGCCGCCATGATACCTCTTGTCTTTGCCCCTTGTAGCCGCTGAAGGTGGTGGATCCCGATCACCCGTTGGCAGCCCTTGTTCGCAAAGCCCAAGCCGAAAACGCCAGTGCTGCGTCTCAGGCGGGTGAAGGCACAACCGCTCCGTCGTCCCAAATGGAATATTCTTCCGATCGTAAGTACATCCTGTTGATAAGAGAATTAAGCCTGTGAGAAAGTCGCCACGTATCATGGGCTGGAAGAGACACTAGTGATGGTTACAGGTAGTCCTTGGCTTGTGACCACAATTGAGCCCAACGGTTCTTTTTTTTTTTTAATCAATTTTATTAATTTTCTATGAATTACATCCCTTAGTGTTTAATAAACACCGTGTTGTCTGGGTATTTAATTTGCTTAACAGTACAAATGCCATTCTTACTCTCCACCCCTTTTTTCCAACCCCTGGTAAAATAAGTTCCAAGCTTGATAATATTCTGTGTCTTCTTTCGGTTTGTTTTTCAATGTCAGTCTGTCCGTTTCTGCACAGGCCAGTATCCTCCACCCACCCACCCCAGGCAGCTTGGGTTGAACAATGAAGCTATGGATTCAGAGTTGATAGTCCCACTGCAGGGAAAATGAGCTGTCATTCTCGAGTAGCAATAGTTGCTATCCGATGATGTATTTTTGTCCTTTCCCCATCATCCCGCTGCCCGTTTTATTAGAGGAGATAAGATTGATGGTGCAATATTGATATCCTAAACTCCACAAAGAGCAGAGCGGAAGAAAATCAAATTAATGAAGATGGTTTCATTTCTGAAGGCGCATGCCATGCATTAGTCTACACAAATTGAGCATCAGAGGATATAGTTAGCAATATTTTTCATACTTCTCCTCTCTGTATGTGTGAGATGCGACAGCTTCCTATTAGTCTAGGTTAGCATCAGGGGAACGAGAACTGTTACAGAAAGGACTTAGATTCTTGCTTTCTCAACATAATATTCATGGAACCGCAATCCTTGCGATTTAAAAAACCAGAAATCATCTGGGCTGCACTTCCTTGGAGCTTGCTTGTTCTTGGTGTGGAATATAGCATTTAACCTTTCATTTAAGTAAAACTTTTGTTATTTTATCTGGCGTTGCTTCCCTGTGACAATATCTCAAAGAGATTGAATGGAAAAAAGGAAGCTACAGACCCATCATCAAAACACACACGTCTCGTAACAGTGGAAAAATGTTAATGTAGCTATATTTCTCCCCTGTAGGGGAAAAGAAAAGAAATTCAAAGCTGCTTCATTCATTTCAGAAATACAGCACTATTCTTCCTTTAAAAGGAGGTTACTAATCTATAGTTAGAAGATCAAAAATAGGATGATGCAGAGAGGCAGACTCTTAATAGCATGCCATGAATAGTTAAAAAAAGAAATTATGACTGGTTTCAGCGAGAAATAAAATGAGTGATGTTCATTGCTGTTATATGGAATGCTATATAGACCATTACATACCTGGCCAGTGATGGCCAACTTTCCTTGTGACCTTTTTTTTTTTTTTAACAGCAAAGTTTAAAAAAAAAAAAGACTAGGTATTATGAGCACAGTGTCTTCTATGATTCCCAAAATGACTGTTCGTTTCACATAGGCTAGGGTTTATTTTTATTTTACTGGGTTGTTTTTATTACTGATCTCTGATCATAAAGAATTTGATTGATATATGTGAAGTGGGCAGACTCAGCGGGAGTTTATAGTTGGACGGCAATTTCTCTTCCATTGGTTCTCAGTTCTCAGACTGGTAACCTACAAAGCTCATGAATGTAACTGTTCAAAGGACAGTGGTACCTCAGAACTCATTGTTAAATGGTCCTGGGAGGTGTGATGAGTTCCAAAAACTATGAACATTGAACAGTTTTTCCCTACAAAAAAAAACGAGTCACAACGCAACCAACACAAGTTCTAGCTTGCATGTTGAATACCAAACCAACGAGTACTGGGACAAAAACTTCATATCAGAATGTGTTGAGTATCAAATTCGATGAGTTTCAAAGCAGTTGAGTACCAAGGTACCACTTTGCAACACGAAGCAAAAAAATCAGTCTTAGCTAAACGCAGATGACGGAGAACCAGTTTG
Organism: Pseudonaja textilis; assembly: GCF_900518735.1. Next base: position 1,707,818 of record NW_020769392.1, read on the forward strand.
TTCCTTTCCTTGCGTTGGCTTCCATTGCATGTTGCATCCATCCCTTAGTTCGTTCTTGTGCTTCTAGCAGCGAAAGCTTTTCTTAATTAACTTATTGTAAATATTTTCCTGGATAAATAGTTGGTTTGAAGGAGTGCCTTGATTTTCATGCTTTTGTAGTCCAATTGTTTTCATTTTTCTGCGTGAAATTAGCTGCATTGGAGATGCCTTCCTCACCCAGAAGGAAAAGGGTAGAGGTTCACGCTTTGCATTCTAGACAAGCAAATAAACTCGTGAATATCCAAAAGATCGTTGATCTGATTAAATGATTTGGGTAATGAAAAAACTCATGGTATACAAAGGTATCTTATAATTGGATTCCTAGCATCTAGAATTATTATCTTTTGAAAGCTCAGAAAGAATTTTAAACATAGCCAGTATATAACGATTCATGTTTTGAGAGTAAAACATTTATTGATAATTTCCTGGAGGCTTATCCTTTTGAAAGCATTTTCTTTTCTCTTGTTTATTAGTATTTCATATTTCTTACTGCAAATAAGTAACACTATGGTAAAAGTGGGGGGGCAGTTACGTAACTTTCTCAAAAGGACATTTGTCACGGTTGTCATTGTTAGTTTCATCTGTTCTGCAACACCGAATGAATTTGTAAAGTGAGTCATTTATTGCACATTAAATATTAAAATGAGTTAAAGGCCAGCTGAGCAAAGGGCATGATGCTAATCACCAAATAGTCATCTTAATAAGAAAACGAGGTCTTGCAAAATGAGAGGGAATTACTTAAGAGTGCTGTAGAAAATTACCATCTTAAAACCCCATAATAAAATAGAAGTGGCATTTACGATCTTTTGTAAAGACATTTTTCCTATCGCAAACTTGTGATTGAGAGGAAGCGCTTTGCCCATAGACTGAGATGTCATCTTTGTCTCGGTGATTATTTTCAAACATTCTGAATTTTGTTTAGTGGGACAACATCCAAGCAGGTATCTCTGGAGCGGCCATGCAATTCTTTCCAATAGGAAACTGCATTGTGTGATTTCAAACGCTTTTTCCTCAAGGGTCAAAGTATCAGAGAGAGGAGCAGCACATAAATTTAATAAATGAATTAGTCCCAAAGGTGCTTTTCTTTCTTTTTAGAAAGTCCATTTCTAAATTGCATTAACAGAGGGATACAATCAAGATCAAGTTAGGTACACCACACTATAAAAAAGATGTTGAGACTCTAGAAAAAGTGCAGGGAAGAACAACCAGGATGATGAGGGGACTGGAGGCTAAAATATACGATGAACGGTTGCAGGAACTGGGCCTGGCTAGTCTAGGGAGGAGAAGGACCAGGGGAGACAGGATAACAGTCTTCCAATATTTGAGGGGCTGCCCCAGAGAGGAGGAAGGGGTCAAGCTATTTTCTAAAGCACCCAAAGTCCAGACAAGAAATAATTGATGGAAACTGACCAAGGACAGATTCAACATGGAAATAAGGAGGAATTTTCTGACACTGAGAACAATCAACCCATGGAACAGAAGTTGCCTTCGGAAGTTGTGGGAGCTTCATCACTGGAAGCTTTCAAGAAGAGGCTGGAGTACCATCTGTCAGAAGTGGTATAGGATCTCCTGCTTGGATGAGGGCCTAGACTAGATGGACCTCCAGGGTCCCTTCCAACTCTGTTAATCTAAACATGTGTCCTTTTGGGACAATCATGACCTGAATGACTGAAAATCTCCATAGACAAATGAAATAAATGTTGATATTGTCTGCCGTAGCAGGCAGCAGCAATCCCTTGTCTAGAAACTGAGTTTTGAGGCAGAGATTGTCCATCTCTGACTTGGTGTGACTTTGCCATGAGCTACGGAAGTTTGATCCACCGAGCATTTCAGACTTGGTCATTCTCAATTTGTTATGCATTTCATAGTCCTTTCAATATCCTTAAAGGGTCTTTAAGAAGAACTTGGACTCATGGAGTTGGAAGGGACCTTGGAGGTCTTCCCTTGTCCAGACTCTTCAAACCATCCCAGACAAATGGGATGGTGTTGACTCTGGTTTCTTATTTTGTCTCTTATCAGACTCATCCAGTGAGTTTGTGTGGCTGACAGTAGACTTCAACCTAGGTGTTCCTACTCTGGGTCCGTCACCTTACTCACCTAGGGCACACTAGATCTTAAGAGAATGGGATTGGGTCCAAGTCACCAAGGGAGGTTCCACGGCTGAAGATCTCTACCCACAATCTATGCAGTTGTCAGTCTAGTAACTTCACCAATCACACCCTACTGGCATTAATGTTAAACTTTAAAAGGCATCTATAAATATCATGGGCTTGTAGGAGTCCTTCTGTGCCTTGCTTCACTGTTAAAAATTCTAAAAGTTCTTGCTATTCCCAGAACACCCAATTTCTCCTTTTTTTTTTCCCTTTGAGCATTTTTTTGCCTTCTCTGCTGGCCTGGATCAGAACTGTTCCCCCCTGTCAATCAAGCACTTGTAGAGAATTCAACACTTGTGGAATGCTGATGAACTGTATTTTTTATTTCATTGTGACCACAGCTCTAGTGTTAAGACACCCAGACCTGTAAAATGCTATTGTAGACCATAGTTGACATTGAGACCACCATAAACAGGATTTCAGAATGCCGTATTTTTCAGCAAGCAGCAGGATCTGTTTTTCGAACAGCAAGGTTGTCATTCTCTTGCCCAGTTGCTCACCAGATATCAATAAAGACTTACATACCACTTCACAGTGCCTTACAGCCCCTTACAGAGTCAGCCTCTTGCCCACAACAGTCTGGGTCCTCATTTTACCTACCTCGGAAGGACAGAAAGCTACTTTGAGCCTGGTGAGATTCAAACTGCCAAACTGCTTTTGAGTGTTTTTTTTTTTTTTTAAGTAGGTTCATAACCTTTTACGTTGGATTTGTGATTCTGCTTGCCAGTTAGAACCCAAGTATGCTGTTGCTCTTTAAATAGCTATCAGCCCAATTGTGTTCCGTCTTGTATTTGTCGTACACTTAAAAAAAAAATGTGCTGCCTACACAACAATTTTTGGTGTTGTTTTAAAATTGTTTCTGAAAACGTGTGAAAGCTGTACAGAGGTAGGCTTGTCAATATGAAATTGACTCATACGCTTAAGTTGTGAACAATATGGGAGGTAGAATTGTTTGAGCAAGGTAAGCTTTACCAGTCTTCTGTTTTGTTTCTTTATTGACGTGTATGTTTCTGTTAGACGTTTTAAAGAAAATGTCTAAATGGATAAAGAAATGGACCAAAAGGGAAAGATGAAGGCGCGTGGTAAAGAAATATATACTGATATATTTACAGGTATCATAGAGGTTATCGATTTTCCAGTATATCATGAATTGACTGTGAAAATATATCATTTTAAAGCCTGAGCATCACTCTTAAGCTCTATACAAACCGTCAACCAAGAACTACGATCAGCACAATACAAATTCACACCACACTATAAAAAAAGAGGTTGAGAGTCTAGAAAAAGTGCAGAGAAGAACAACCAGGATGATGAGGGGAGTGGAGGCTAAAATATACGATGAACGGTTGCAGGAACTGGGCCTTGCTAGTCTAGTAAAGAGAAGGACCAGGGGAGACAGGAGAGCATCTTCCAATATTTGAGGGGTTGCTGGAGAGAGGAGAGTGTCAAGCTATTTTCCAAGGCCCCCGAAGGCCAGACAAGGAAGAATGGATGGAAACTGAACAAGGAGAGATTCAACCTCGAAATAAGGAAGAATTTTCTGATAGTGAGAACAATCAACCAATGGAACAGAAGTTGCCTTCAGAAGTTGTGGGAGCTTCATGATCCCTGGAGGCTTTCAAGAAGAGGCTGGACTGTCTTCTGTCAGAAATGGTGTATGGTCTCCTGCTTGTGAGGGAGGTTGGACTAGATGACCTATAAGGTCCCTTCCCACTCTGATTATCTGTTATCTGTTAACAGTTCATTTAAGGAAAGAAAGGATTAGCAATGTAGCTTTGAAGAGTTTGGTATAACACAGTTTAAAATCTGTCCCTTTATTTTAAAAAAATAAAAAATCTGCCTGCATTATCTTGACATCAGTGTGATGGCAGTTTATCCTGAACACTTCATATACATAAAGTTTTTTTTTTGGGGGGGGTGGGGTGTAACTACTGTGCTGTTTATTTTTTCCCCCTTCTTCCTTTTAAGTTTAAGCTTCAACAGTTTTGAATGCAGAGTACATTAGTTGCTAGAATTGTTCTCGTAGGTGTCAAAGTAAATATTGTTAGTGTTTGAGAATAAAATTATAAAAGCGAATTTTGAGCCAAGCGAGAATTGCCAAATAGTTTCATGCACAGGCCCTGCAATGCATAGTGTCAGCCCTTTGGAATTCAGGCAGCCAGAGCGTACAAAAAGGCAAACACACAATTTGTGGGTCATTAGACAGAGAAAGAAATGTTCGTTATTCTTGCAAAAGTATGTGGGCCGTGAATTGTAAGAGGTCCAAAAGAAAGAACCTCAAGACACACTGTTCTGACCTTAAATGGGCTTTTATCTGCATACCTGGTCTCAAAATACACGTAGCCCTCAACTTAGGGCCGCAATCGAGCCCAAAATTTATGTTGGTTAAGTGCGAAATTGTTTAGGTGACTTTTGCCCCATGTTACGACTTTTCTCACTGCATGTCAGAATCTGATTACGAGGGGGAGGCCGAACAGCTGACAGGGAGTGGGAGTGTGGCTCCATTGGCTGTGGAAATTTCTACAGTGGAGCAGGGGAGAGGTGGAACAAGGGAGAGGGGGTTCAGAGGAGGACCCAGACCCACCCCCTCTTCATCCTAGGGCACACGGGGAGGAATGGAGAAGGGAGCAATGTGAATTGTGTGGCTTATGGGGGAGGAAAGGGCCCTGATTCCCTTCGTTAGCTGCAGCTGAGAACGCAGTGTTTAAAAAGGGAAGCTGCGCACAGCAAGTTGTTGGGAGCAAATCATGAATTATCTGGTTTCGTTGAGGCTTATCTGGGTTCCTGGCGTCTTCCCAACGGTGTGAGTTTTTCCGTGCTTTCCCGTCTGCAATTCCTTCTCCTGCCCTGTCCAGTTAATTTACTGCAGCGTGGTTTGTGTGAATTTCTATTTACAGTTTGTATGTACTTTCTTTTCGGACTGAATTTCCTCCACTTAAAGACTGTTCTTGGGAGAGTTTTTTCTCCAGCCAAAGGTAACCTGGACATTGGGGGCAAAGTTGGAGGTATTAAAGGGACCATTGTAGGGGCCATTGTAACAGTCACTAAATGAACTGTTCTAAGTTGAGGACTACCTGTAAGACTATCCTATGGTTGGACCACTCTGTTTGGGGGTGGGTTGGAATGTAAATTTATCCCCCCCCCCCAAATAAAGTGACTTAAGACCGGTCCTCACATTTATGATTGTTGTAGCATCCCTACAGTCAAGCGAGCAAAATTCCAGCACTTGTCAATCAGCAGGTATGTATATGATGATCACAGCATCTGGTGGTCACATGATCACCATTTCCGACCCTCCTAGCTGGCTTCCAACAGGCAAAAGTCAATGGGGGAAGCCCGATTCGCTTAACATCTGCCTGACTCACTTAGTGACTTGCAGCGATTCACTTAACCATGGCCCCAAAGGTCTCAAAATGGGATGTGACTCATTTAACAACTGCCTAGTTTAGCAATGGAAATTCTGGCCCCAATCATAGTTGGGAGGTCAAGGACTACTGTGTTGGGGGGGGGGGGAAATACAAAATAAACACAGTCACAAAAACTCGGTGAAGCCTCTTTTATTCCTTCACTTTGTTTCCAAGCTCCAAATATCCTTGACGGAAGACAAAAATCTCCCACACAAGCAGTTACAAGAAGGAGGGAAAAAACAACACAAACCAGGCAAGATAAGGGCTGGAGGACGTCCACAGATAACAGAACACACACTGGGAAGGACGCCAAACTCAGAGAGGAACCATAAACTAGAGATATTTCCATGCTTAGTTTCCAGCATTCACCCATACACATGTCTGTCCTCTTATTCAGTTGTCACAGCTGCAGCCCATGAAGAGATCAAGGCCCTCTCCTCCCCCATAGATCATGCCCTTCACATCCCTCCCTTATCCTCTCCTCCCTGCGTGCCCTAAGAAGGAGAGGGGATGGGCCTGGGTCCTCCTCTGACTGCTCAGCCGGCCTCTGCCCTTCCCCAGCCTCCTCCACAACCTCCGGAGCCACACTTCCACTCCCTGTTGGCTGTTCCTCCTCTCCCTCAGAGTCAGTCTCCACCAGGAACATGACAACTACCATACATTTAAAAAAAAATATCTCCATCTCTTCCCCAAACAGTAATTCTAGGTTTGCTAGTTCCCCAAAAATAATAATTTTCCAGCATTTTCTTTCAAGAAACTTTCTCGTAATTGCAGGGCTTCTATCTTTTATTTTCGTGCACTTGATATTAAGAGACTGGTTTGGTTTGGGTTTTTTTTGTTTTTACCACTGCCATTATATCAGAAGAGTGGTAGCGTAATGTTGTGTTGCAGAAAAGCATTGCCACAATTCTATAAAACTCCTTGTTTTTAGAGCCTTGTGAAGCTCATTTAGGTATAAGCTGGGCTTGTAAAAGGCTTTTACCTTGTTCTTCTTAATAGGTACAGACTTATTATCATTCCAAGCTTTGTTTTTACGATGCTTTTTCTCCCCCCCATTTAGATACCAGATCTATTTTTATTTAGAAGTCTGTTATGCATCTTAAGAGATGCACCTTATCCCAGAATTTTTCCCTTTAAGCTTAAAAACACCGGGCTAGAATTATTCTGTTGTTAAGCCATTGCAGGAAGCATCAGCTCTGTTTTATTAATGAAATATTATAATTAATTACAGTCCCCGGCCTTGTTGTCTGTCACTTTCAGACATGTCTCCATCCTGTTTTCCTAAATAATTCAGGAAGGCTGACAGAGAACTCTAAAATTAAGAATTAAAGCAGCTGTCTCCTGGGATACATTTTGGCGTGAAGACTTGCACTAAGAGCAGATGGCTGCAATAACCCTTAGGATTCTGCCTGTAGAATTAAAACCGCTCTGTTATTAGTGGCTTGGTCAGCTGGTGTTTCAGAAGTGAAGGATTCATACCTGTACATTTAATAAAAATAACACATTAAAAAGCTCTCCGCCCAAACAGGCTCTCGATTTATCGCCCTGCCTTTGAAAGGCATGAATTATGCAAACTCCCCACAACGCACGAAGGCAAGGTGATTATTCCGTAAACTTGCTGAGCTGTTTTCAATCGGCATTCCTGCAATGCACGTTTATAGCATTGATAAAATAATGAAACGCTTGCAAACTGCAGAGATTTCTATTCACGCCAGCCATCAGGACAGTTTCTACTTGCAGACTTCCTGCAGGGGGGATGCACTTTTTTTTTTTTTTTTTTTTTTGAGGGGAGGGGGAAGAGTTTGTGCAGCCTTTCTGACATTTTTCAAATTTTATTGAAAAAAAAAAACATTTTAAAATGTTGTTTATGTCCATTCATTCCATTCATTCTGTTGGGCGTTAGGGTTAGGGGTTTAACAATAGTTGATTTAGTGACCGTTCAAAGTTATGACGTCACTGGAAAAAAGTGACTTAAGACCGTTACAGCACCCTCAAGGTCACCTGATCCAGATTCAGTCAGTTGGCAACTGACTCTCATTTACGATGGTTGAGTTGTCCCCGGGGTCACAGGATCTTCTTTTGCGAATTTCTGACAAACAAAGTCAATGGAGAAGCCAGAATCACTTAACCAACTACAATGATTCATTTAACAACTGTAGCCAGAAAGGTCGTAAAATGACATTTGTCAAGTGAGCAAAACTCACTTGACAAATGTCTCATTTAGCAACATAAATTTTGAGTGCCATTGTGGTTATAAGTCAAGGACACTGTGGTTATAAGTAAGGGGTTTTTTGGAACATGCTGTGTTATTTTTCTCCTTTTGCAGTTGGTTTATTTTCAAGTTCCCCTCTTAACAGTACAGCTAGTCCTCAATTACAATCACAATTGAGCCCCACATTTCTGTTGTTAAGTGAGACCTTTGTCAAGTGACTTTTGCCCCATTTTACGACTGTTCTTGCCAGGTTGTTAAGTGAACCTGGCTTCCCCATCAACTTTGCTGATCAGAAGGGGGGGAATCTTGTGACAGTTGGAACACAGCGACGGTCATAAGTATGAACCAATTGCCCAGCCTCTGAATTTTGATGGAGATGCTGCAGAGATCGTAAATGTGAAAGTCGTAAGTCACTTTTTTTCCCCAGTGCTGTCATAACTTCCAGCAGTCGCTAGGTGAACTGTTGTAAGTCAAGGACTGCCTGTATCAAGAAATGACGGGTAGAGCATTCAGAATGGTTCACTCCCATATATCAAGCTCTCACCCTAAATGATCAAAATCAGCGGTACTTTCAGGCTTATATCAGATCCTTCAATGGATGTACATTGGAGTAGAGCTGCATTTTCAAAACAAGCACACAATTTTCTAAGCAGATAATCATAATAATCTCTCAAGATCCAAATAATAACGCAATCATCACTTTATATTCTCTCTGGTCTCATTCCTACCCAACCTCTGATGTCACATAAGAGGGCATTTTTCTCCCTGGATTGTCTTGTATTCATAACATCGCACCATTTTCCCCAAAACTCATGTGCGATTCTACCCTTATTAGCATTTAATGGAACATAATGTGTACCTGTCACCTACCTGTAGATTTCTCCTTTGATCTGGACTCTCAGCATCCTATACGGCTCCAAATTTCCACCTTCCGTTATAGATTTTAGCTCTTCCATTCAAATTTACACCGGGACGTTTCTGCGTGTCCAGGTAGCCTTCGACTTATATCTGTTCACTTAGCGACTGTTCAAAGTTACGACAGCACTGAAAAAGGCAACTTCACAATCTTTTTCACAGTTACAACCTTTGCAGCAGCCCAATGATCGTGTGATCAAGATTCAGGAGCCTGCACCCCTATCGAAAGTGAAATAATAAGGAAAATAGTAGTCTGTACAGTGGTGGACAGACTAACTCTAGAAATTAAGGATAAGGGTGAGACAGAGTACTATGACGTCTGGAGTAAAATGGTATCAATGGCTGAAGTCGAGGGGAAAAAGAAAGAAAGAAAGAAAAAGAAAGAAAGAGAGAAAAAGAAAGAAAGAAAGAAAGAAAGAAAGAAAGAAAGAAAGAAAGAGAAATTGTTGACGCTTTATAGAAATGAAAGTAAAAGTAAAACTTGTCAGAAGGTCGCAAAAGGGGATCACAATTCCTTGGGACGCAGCAACAGTCATATGTATGAAACAGCTGCCAAGCATTTGTAATTCGATCCCGTGGTCCTGGGGATGGTGCAGAGCTCTTATCTGTGAAAAACGGTCCTAAAGTCACTTTTTTCAATGTTGTAACTTTGAATGGTCACTAAATGAAATAAGTCAAGGACTATCCACCTCAGACAGTTGAACAGTAAATAATAACCTAATCAAGAAATCACCAAGAACATTCCCACCAACACTTAAAACAGAGTCCAAACCCTTTTCCCTTCTAGCATTGATGATGTTCCCTAGTTGGGTCATGAAACATCTGCAAGAAAACAGCCAAGCTCAAGAAAGCACCAAAGAACCTCCCTGTTGTAAATAACTTCATAGTTGAACCAAAAGCAATATTGTATGCATGTTGCAGCTGCGTGCAGAGCTGTAGGATTGGGGGCAAGGATCCATACTGCCGTTTGAGTTGGCTTTTCTTGTCCACGCTGGTCAAAGTACTGATTGTCTCTTTTTTTAAAAAAATATAGCAACAATGGCAGCCATGTACTACAGCTATTACATGCTGCCCGATGGAACGTACTGCCTCGCCCCACCGCCCCCAGGGATTGACATGGCTACTTACTACAGCGCCTTGCCAGCGGGTGTGACGGTGTCAAGCACCACTGGCGTAGCCACCATCACAGCGCCTCCGCCTCCCGGCACGACGCCGCCACCATCGTCTTTGGAAGCCAGCGAAGACACGAGCGGCGCATTACCTGGCACAAGCACTTCAGCGAGGTATCTTATTTTATGCTGGCCTATGTAGAGGAAGAGTTTTGTTGAGCGAATCGTGTAACAAACAGGCTGCTTGTGTAACAGAACGACTTTTCCTAATGGTGGTAGAGGATGCCCACTGCTGAAAGTAAATGCAAGCTGTTGACTAGCTTGTTGGTTAGACTCAACAATTCACTGGCGCTGAGATAATGTGGACTTGATAGCAGGAGATACTGTACTTGACTCTTTTTCCAATGGAGTTTTTCCAAACGCATCAGAAATCAGTTTTCCTTCCTTCCTCCCTCTCTTCCTCCCTCCCTCCCTCTCTCTCCTTTTCTCCCTCCCTCCATCCCTTCTTTTAATATCTCTTTTATGTCTTTTTCCATTCATCCTTTCCTTCCTCCCTCCCTCTTTCTCTCTCTCTCTCTCTCTTTTCTTTTCTTTCTCCAATTTGATAAGCTGCCCATTTCAAACAGTTAGAAGACCTCCAAGGTCCCTTCTAACTCTGTTTTTCTGTATTGCTCTGGGTTTATTATATTTATTTCTCATGTTCAGATGTTGTGGTAGCCTCTCCTGAATCCCTTCATAAGCCCCAGTGCAGCTTTTGCACTTATATAAACTTGGGTCCTGTGTATTGACATAACACCAGCAGCCTCCCAGCCATTCTGAGTGGCTGGACTGTTTTTTGTTTTTTGTTTTCCTTCAGACCAGGCTTTGGCAGGGAGGCTTCCCAGCTACCAGGCAGTGGACAGTTGCATACATTAAAGTGATTAAATGTTAATAATTAAAATGGCAGCCCAAATAAAAGGGTGTCTCATTACATCCTAAAATTGCCTGAGCTTTAGACAAGAGTGCAAAAGAGCCAATATGTTTGCCTTGTCTAGTTTTGTTTCATGGATGATATCCTCGGGGGGCTTTTTGTCATTTTTTTGAGGGCCTTCTTGGTCAGCAATTAATCTTTTCATTAAAAATAATCTATACTTTCCTCCCCTGCCAGCCCTGTGCAGGCTTATAATGTGCAAGAAGCCTATTTAATTTCTGTTTAGTGAAACACCCACTTTCCAGACGGGTTTTCCCAAGTTTGCGTTCTGGAGGGGATATTCTGTTGGCTATCTCAAAGCCTGCTGATATTAATTTTGTTCTAGTATCCCATATCAAGACAGCAATAACTAATTTTGTTCTAATATCCCATCATTATTATTTTTTTAATTTTTAAAAGCTCATTTGGTTTAGTGGTTAAGGTGCTGGCCCTAAAAACCAGGAGATGGTGAGTTCTAGTTCTGCCTTAGGCATGTGAAAGCTGACTGGGTAATTTTGAGCCAATCACCAGGAGAGAGTGAGTTCTCGTCCCGCCTTAAGCGTGAAAGTCTGCTGGATAACTTGGGCCAGTTACCAGGAGATTGGGAATTCTAGTTCTGTCTTAGCGGGACTAATGTCCCATATGAGGACAGGTTCTCCATCATTATTATTATTATCATTTTCATTTTTGAGAGCTGATTTGGTCTAGTGGTTAAGGGACTGGCCTAGAAACCAGGAGACTGTGAGTTCTAGTCTTTTAGGTATGAAAGCCGATTGGGTGATTTTGGACCCATCACTAGGAGATTGGGAGTTCTAGTCCTGCCTTTGCCATGAAAACCAGCTGAGCGACTCCAAGCCAGTCCCTCTCTCTCAGCCCGACCGCCCTCAGGGTTATCATCGTAAGGAAAATAGGAGGAGGGATTAAGCCTCATCTAGGTTGGCTGCCTTGAGTTTACCTGTTCAAGTAAATAAAGAGGTAAAAATAGAATAATATAGTTGATATGGTTAATCATAGCGCTAACGTTTCTTCTTAATTGCACAACATAAATATTTGAAATGAATATCGCTCTGGAATTTCGTATAGTGAAAATAATAGCGTGTGGATGTGTATCTCTCCCATGAAAGAACCTGTTCCAAAAGAGTGGCGTTCAATTAAAACAGCGTCTTAACTTTGCAGAATACGTAGAGAATTTCAGTAGGTGCCTATTGCCTGACAGAAAGCTGCGCGTGCAAAATTATTCTCAAACCACTTCTTTTTTTCTCTTGACCGGTGGCCGTCCTGCTTCAGAATAATTGCAGCTTCTCCAGAATTGCACGTTCGTCAGCCAGAATGAATCATTCAGCTCTGTTCATCTTAGTTGGATGTCTAAAACTTTTTTTAAAATCCTCACAATCCCCCTTTTTTTTTGTCTCATTGGTGGCCACCCCACTTCAACATAATTGCAGATTTTCCAGAATTTCATTTTTGTGAGCCAGAATGAATCATTCAGCTCTCCTCAACCTTATGTCTTAAAACTTTTAAAATCCTGCCTGGACCTTTGTTCTGTTATTTCCCTTGTTTGAAATACTTGGCTTTTCCCTGTTTAGTCCTCAGTCAGGTGATGCCTTTTAAAAAAAATGAGCTTCCTCCCCCATTTTAATAGGTTGTGTTCTCTGCCTGTGTAAATCTTACAACTCTTGACATTTCCCAGCTCAATTCCTCCAGTGGTTGCCGTCATTCCTCCACCTCCAGATATCCAACCTGTAATTGACAAGCTAGCTGAGTATGTTGCGAGAAATGGGATTAAATTTGAAACCAGCGTTCGTGCCAAGAATGATCCGAGGTGAGTAGGGGAGGCTTCAGTCTTGATTTCATTTTACGATAAACCCGCAAGCGAGTAGCTTTGCCCCGTTCTCTTACTGATGGTCTTCTCAGGGGAAAACAACGAAAAACATAGTAACCTATTGGAGGTTTCTCACATTAAAATTCAAGAAACTCCTGGAAGTTAACGATAAAGCATTATTGCCAAAGAATCTTGAAACCTGACTGTCAGATATCTGTAACTTCTGGCCCTTGGGGTGTAATTTATTATTTTCAGAATATCAAATGGCCTTTTGGTTCCTTAGGTGGGGAAATAATAAATTATAGCCGTGACTTACAGTTGAGGGATGGTGGTTTCCCCCCTTTTTTTTTCCCATATTGACTTCTGGACCACATTTTCAAAATTATCCATCTCCCTCCCAGAGTGGGAATGTAGGTAACCCTCGACTTACGAATTTGAGCCCATAATTTCTGACATTAAGCGAGACATTAAGGAGAAACTTCCTAACTATGAGGAGAAATTAACCAATGGAACAGCTGGCCACCAGAAATCGTGGGTGCTCTATCTCTGGAGGTTTTCACTTATCTGAAATGGTATAGGTTCTCCTGCTTGATCAGGGGGCTGGACTAGAAGACCTCCATGGCCTCTTCCAGCTCATTTATTCTAAGCACTTGTTAAAATGAATTTTGCTCCATTTTGCGACCTTCCTTGCCACAGTGGTTATATCAGTCATGGCAGTTGTTAAGTAAGTAACATGGTTGTTAAATGAATCTGGCTTTCCCGCTGACTTTGCTTTATCAAAAGGTCGCGAAAGAGAAATCACGTGACTCCCGGGGCACCACAACAGTCATAAATATGAGTTCAGTTGCCAAGCATCTGAATTTTGATCACGTGGCCATGGGGATGCTGCAGTGGTTTTTAACTCTGAAAAACGGCCATTGGTCTTTTTTTTTTTCAAGATCACTAAATGAACTGTGTAAGTCAAGGACCAGATATATTACCCAGTTTCCCCGGAAATAAAACCCAACTGGAAAATAAGCCCTAGCATGGTTTTTTTAGGATGCTTATAATATAAGCCCCCCCACACACAAAATAAGCCCTAGTTAATATCGTCAACCAGAAGGTCTCATTTAGTGCCAAATTCCCCTGAAAATAAGACCTAACTGGAAAAGAAGCCCTAATGCATCTTTTGGGACAAAAATTAATATAAGATCCGGTCTTATTTTTGGAGAAACGCGGTAGTAAGTAGCTCTCAACTTAAAATGATTCAACAGCCTTGGAAAAAAGCGACTTATAACCTGTGTATTTGCACTTACAACACTCCTGTCCCCCTGCGCGTCCTGTCAATTGGCACCCAGCTTGCATTTACGATCGGTTGTAGGATCTGTGATCACATGGCCACAATTTGCCACCTAAAACACCCCACCCGTTGGCGTAGCTGGATTCACTGAACAACTGTGGCGATTCCCTTTAACGATCTCCTTTTAAAAATGGTCCTAAAATTGGTTCCGACATAACTTAGGACCACAAGGAGTTGCTTAACGACCCAAATTCCAGCCCCATTTTGGGTCACACAAACTGTGTACCTTTTCTGTCTCCTCCTTAACAGATTTGAATTTCTGCAGCCTTGGCATCAGTACAACGCGTACTACGAATTTAAGAAACAGTTCTTCCTTCAGAAAGAGGCCAGTGACAGCTCAAAGGTAGGCTTGTGAAAGTATAATGTAACTATGATACATGCTGGCTTGTTTGCTTGTTTTCCCCCCCCCTTCCTCCTCCACAGTGTCTTGCTGGATGACTGGGGCTGTTGAGAGAGGAACCATTTCTCCATCAGTGGATGTGTTTTAAGAATGTGTTGTCTGCCCTCTTTGTTATTGTGGTAGTGGGTGATGAGTAGGGTTTGTGGAGAGGAAGAGGAGGACTGTGTGATCTTTGGTGTCTCTGAGCTTGGTTATTTTCTTACAGATCTTTCGTGACCCAACTAGGTAACATCATCAGTGCTAAAAGAGAACCGGGTTTGCTGTCTGTTGCTATACAAAAGTGGTTTGCCCTGTCATTGTTGAAGGAAGTGTTTTCTCTGGGCGGTCCCTTTTGCAGGCTGTGTTTCCAACTGGCTGGTTGGCCTGAGGTTAAACCTTGGTGATAACCAAGATAACCTTGAAATACCTCATACATTTCAAAATATATCAAATACGTTTCGTATATTCTAAATATACGAAACAAGTGGCTCAACGATATCGGCAAGTATGGCGAGCCAAATTGGCAAAAAAAAAAAAAAAAAAAGCTCAGGACTGTATGGGTTGGAAACACGAGGAAGGGTCCTTCATCCCACAGAGGGTAGATAATGGCTAGAAGGAGGATGGTGAATGATGGATGAAATGTCTGCAAGAAGACAACCAAGCCCAGAAAGCACCAGTGACCCCACAGATAATGTCTCTCTCCTTCCCTCGCTCTCCTTCTCTCCCTCTTCCCCCTCCCTCACTCTCTGTCTCTCTCTCCTTCTCTCTTTTCCTCCCTCTGTCTCTCCTCTCTCTC
>NW_020769392.1:1728039-1741231 GCF_900518735.1 Pseudonaja textilis
GGTCTGTCTGTCTGTCTATCCGAGAAGGCTGTAAAGCACTGGGAAGGGCTCTATGTCTGCTATTTCTATCTGTCCGTCCATCCATCCATATCTACCTACCTACCTACCTTATCTATTTACCTGTCTACCTGTCTTATCTGTCCCACAGTCATAGGGCTGAATCAAACCTCCCAGAATTGAACTTCAAGTGTTGGATCAGCCACAACTTCTGGAGGCGAGCTGTTCTAGGGATTAATTGTCAGGGAATTTCTCCTTAGTCCTAAATTAGATCTCTCGTTGATTACTTTCCACCCATTACTTCTTGTCCTGCCCTCAGGTGCTTCGAAGAAGAGGTTGACGGTGTTGAAATGAATGTCAGGAGGGGGCCCCAGTTGTATTTTTCACAAATGGCAGCCTGATCAGGTCCAAATGGTGTCCATACCACCCAAACAGCGGGCGGTTATGGTTCAAGGGTAAAAAGCCAAGTTACTTTCCTGCAGGTTGAAAAGCACCTCTCAGAAGTAAATTGCTTATTGTACAAAGGGCCTTTCCAACTTAGCGGGTATAAGCCTCGGGGCAGATATATCCACATGGTTTGTTCCATCCCCTTCAATAGAATGTCAATTTGCTAAATATTTTTTTTTTCCCTTTAAAAGCAACTGTGCAGTGGTGGGTTGAGTCTGTAGGGGGGCGGAAGTTTAAAACAAAAAAACAGAGCTGTAATATTGGCCCTTTTCTCCAGAAAAAAAGCACGTTTGGAAACACACTTTCAATTTTTTTAATATATTAATCCTCCCCCCCCCCCTTCTCGTTCCTTTAAGAGAGATCTTTTAAAAAATTAGACAGCAGGACGTACAGTCACAATATTTCCTTGCGTATTTTTATCCCAAGGTAACAGCTAATTAGAGGGAACCACAACACACAAATAGATATCAGAGGACCGTGCCAGGCTTTAGCACAATATGTCTACAGAGATTCTCAGCCATCCAGGGTTTTTTTTCCCCTCCGAGGCAACTGGACATTCTTGTTTTTTCCTTTGAAGATGTTTCACTTCTCATCCAAGAAGCTGCTTCTGCTCTGACTGGATGGTGGGGAATGGAAGGATTTAACGCTCCTTTCAGACAGCTGGTCATTTGCATCCTTTTAGAGGATCATTGAGGCTACTTGGAGGTTTGTCTGTGTCCTCAGGGTCACCTGAGTGGTGCAAATGGGTGTGGAGCTTTCTTGACACTGTTGTTGTTGTACATGTGATTTTTCTCCCCACCCCCACCCCAATGGGACTCATGTCTAATTTCCTTGGCGTTTCTTCTTTCTTAAGGCCTGCAGCAAAGTGCAAAATAGTCCTCAACCTATGTCCACAACTGAGCATAACATTTATGTTGCTAAGCGAGACCGCTGTTAAGTTAAGGACCTTTGGGACTTCCAACACAGTAGCAAAGGAGAGACGGTTTAAGCCAGTGGTTGCAGCCCACTTCTGTTTTGCAACCAAGGGGCCCCCATGCTCCTGTACAAAACAATCCTCTTCCAGATCTCTGGCTGCAAGTTTTGCATCTTTTCATCCCCAACATTAAGTACTTTCCATTTGCCTCGAGCAATTCTGCTTTTCTTCTCCATTATGTTCTCTTTCCCCCCCCCCCACCCCAAAAGCTAGTAGCAAGCACAGGTCCCTCTAAGCTTGCTGTGGCCTCCCTTGTGTGTGTCAAGGCAGCTGTTTTGATTGCCCAAAGGTCTTGGATGGATAACTGAGCTTACCCTTAATCCATAGTAAAGAACTAGTTGTCTGAAAAAAATCCCAAAACTCCTGGGGAAAAGCTTACTGCTTTTGTCCAAACAATGATGCGGCCAGGCGTGACATGCTCAGAAGGGGATTCCATAGCATAATTCTGTTTTTGCGGGGAGAGAAGTCTTCTTTTTGGGGAGAGGGGATGTCAGAGTAGGCCTTTGAAGGAGCGCACGGTTGCAAATAGTTAAGAGGCCGAGGCAAAAATGGGTGGGCGGAACCAGCCCCTTTCTGATAACTTGCTTTCTGGGTTCATTTTTCTTCCTCTATGTCCTACCCTGGTCAGAACAGGTGTTTTTTTTTTTCCAAAAATGAGAATTAAAATTCAGCCAAGGGCAACACAAATGAAACTGGGAGGTACATCCTCCTCTATTCTATTAGACTGTTCCCCCTTCTCTCCCCTTACCTCAACAACAAAAGACACCCTTGGCAACTGGCAGTGAAAATATTTATTTGTATCCTGCCTTTATATTTTTTTACAAATAACTCAAGGTGGCAAAGATATACTTTCCTCCTTCACAACAGCAACCCGTGTGAATTGTCTTGAGCTGAGAGAGAGGGACTGGCCCAAAGTCACCCAGCCAGCATCTATGACTAAGGCAGGACTAGAACTCACCATCTCCTGGTGATTGACCCAAAATTACCCAGCCAGCTGTCACAGCTAAGATGGGACTAGAATTCACAGTCGCCTGGCAATTGATGACCTACAAGGTCCCTTCCAACTCTAGTAATCTGTAATCTGTAATTGACCTAAAGTCACCCAGCTAACTTTCATGCCTGAGATTGAGACTAGAACTCACTGTCTCCCGGTTCCTAGCCTGGCGCCTCAGCCACTAGACCAAACAGGCTTCAACTAGCAATTGCTGCTTTACAGATAATCCTTTCTCTCCCACAGTGTCATTTGCACCCATCAGCTTTGCAATCCGGGCCAAAGAAAACGACATGCTCCCCTTGGAGAAGAACCGGGTGAAGCTCGACGACGATAGCGACGAGGAGGAGGAGGAAGGCAAAGAGGGCCAGGAGAACGCCAGCAGCACCTCCACCAGCGCCACCCTCCTTACCCCTTCCAGCGGTGCCCCGGAAGAGAAAAAGCCCCAGCTGACCCAGGAAGAGCTGGAAGCCAAGCAAGGTAGGGATTGTATGGTCTGGATCAGCTGGGATTTATACACCATCCCGTTTGAAAGCTAATTCTGCATAGACGGGGCCGAAGCATTGCTAGAAGGGGGCGGTGGGAAGAGGGCAAAAGAAATACGACTCTCTGTGTGTGTTGATACACAAATGTCGATGGGGATTCTCAGCCATCCAGGTCATGGTTTTGTTCCATGAGGCAACTGGACTTTCTTGGTTTTTCTTTGAAGACGTTTCGCTTCTTACCCAAGAAGCTTCTTCAGCTCTGCCTGGATGGTGGGGAATGGAAGGATTTATAGTCCTTGCAGACAGTTGGTCGTTTGCATCCTTTTAGAGAGACGTTGAGGCCACTTGGAGGTTTGTCTAGGTCTAGGGTCACCTGAACACAGTAGTGCAAATGGGTATGGAGCCTTCTTGGAACTGCTTGAAAGGACAATTTTGTGAAGTTGTGCTTCCCGCAGGATGTTTTCTGCCCGGTGTCCCCTTCACTGTTCAAGACAGGCGCAGGTTGCTGGGGATGAGTCTCCTGTTGTCTGCATCTCAAACTGAAGCGCAGATGGTTCCTGTAAAAGCCTGCAATTTTTCTGGAAATCTTTTCACAGTCCTGCCCCATTTGAAGGATCTTCCTCCCAAAGTGCATAGCTAAAAGTCTGCGGAGATTCTCAATCCTCCGGGTCATGGTTGTCCCAAATGTGCTTTTTTTTTTTTTTGCCCCAAGAGGCAACTGGACTTTGTTATTTTTTTTCTTTTGAAAACGTTTCAGTTGTCACCCAAGAAGCTTCTTCAGCTCTGATTGGATGGAGGGGAATGGAAGGGTTTATATTCCTTGTAGACAGCTGGCCGTTTGCATCCTTTTGGAGAAACATTGAGGCCACTTGGAGGTTTATCTGTGTCCTCAGGGTCACCTGACCGGTGCAAATGGGTGTGGAGCCTTCTTGGCACTGTCGTTGATATGCATGTGATTTTCATTTTTTGTAACTAATCAAGCGCACGAAGGGAGGGTCAGCCAATCTCATTGTACCCATGTTGTACTCTGACAATAAAGGTAGTAATAATAATAAGAGAGACCCAGCTTAGAACTAAGGAGAGATTTCCTGATTGATAGAACAATTCACCGGTGGAAAGATTTGCCTCTCGACGTTGTGGTTTTCTCCCTGAGCAAGGAGGTTGGACTAGAAGACCTCCAAGGTCCCTTCCAGCTCTGTTATTCTGTTTTAACTTTCTAACTGCAAAAGCTATTAGCCAGTGAAGCAGGCTATTACATGAAGCAGTGAGTTCTGTTTCAATAAAGATTTTGAAAGCGAACATCCTACGTAGCACAACACACATACCCAGAATCATTAAAATACCAGCTCTTTAATGAAGCATTAAATCTACCGGGCGCCTCCTCTGAGGATGAAACCATACCTACATACTAACCGAGATCAATGCAGTCAAGAGTGAAATGCCAATGCGTAGCACACCAGAACGGTCTTTTCCATTGACCAAATCAAAGCTGAAGGCAAATGCGTTATTCCATGCTTCCCCGATCAGAGATTCGTAGAGTTGCAAGGGACCTTGGAGAAAATATTAGGAAGCAAGTATTTTTTGAAAGCAAACAGGAATCTCACATCACTAGTCAAAAGAGACCGCCCATACATTATCAGGCATAAATAACCAGTAGCAAAGCAAGGAAAAGTTTGTGATTGTTGCCTAGATAGAAGAATCCGGTCAACTAATGGTCCAAAAAGGAGAATATTTGTAGCTCAGGGTTGAAATGAGGGGTCCTTGGTCCTCTCTGAGCTTGGTTATTTTCTTGCAGACATTTTACTACCCAAACTAGGTAACATCAAACTAGCACTGATGATGGTACCTATTTTGGTAATGAAACGTCTGTAAGAAAATAACCAAGCTCAAAAAGCACCAAGGACTCCTCAACTAACAGTCAAAATTAAATTGGCGTTGGATAAGGGTCACCAGAATTCATTGGGGTTCTGGGCCTCTTGTGGCTACACAATGACTCCAAACTACTGACATGCTTAACCCCACCTTCCATCTCATCCTGTTCATCTCCTGCACACAAAACAATTATGAAGTGTGTTTGAACTTCGTTATATCTTCCAAGAGGGTGAAATTGTATAGTTTTGTGGTTCTTGGTGTCATGTAAAGCACTGTCCTAGGCTGAACTGGAGTTGGGTAGTTGATCAAGCTCACTATCATCTCGGCTTGCATTAAATCAGCCCACCCATTAAATTGTCAGAGTGTGCATTGTTTGGACATGCAATCTGTAGGCAGCAATTACAGTTACTTCCTTCCGGTTTGTTGCCCAGAGCAGTTTCTCAGTTTCATGGACATCTGGCCCCAGAATTCCCAGCAGCGGCTGTGCCAGCAAGGAATTCTAGGAATTGAAGCTTGCACACATCTGCAAGTTGTGTGAATGCAGCCATGAAATAACTCTCCCTTCCCTTTGGCTCTTGTCGGCTCGTGCAAAGACGAAAGAGAAGGAAATACAGGTAGTCCTTAACTTACAGCAGTTCACCTCTAGAACTGTCTGGTTTGGTTCTGCAACCCAACAAGACAGACACAGACTCCAGAGGATAATTAGGACTGCAGAAAAAAACAGTTGCTACCAACCTGCCTTCCATGGAGGACCTGTATACTGCACGAGTCAAAAAGAGGGCTCTGAAAATATCTACAGACCCCTCACATCCCAAACATAAACTGTTTCAACTCCTACTCTCCAAACGACACTATAGAGCCCTGCACACCAGAACAACTAGACACAAGGACAGTTTTCTCCCCGAAAGCCATCACTCTGCTAAACAAATAATTCCCTCAACACTGTCCAACTATTTACAAAGTCTGCACTACTATTACTGTTAATCTTCTCATCAGTCCTTATCATCCATCCCCTCCCACTTGTGACTGTATGACTGTAACTTTGTCGCTTGTATCCTTACAATCAACAAATGTTGACTGTTTCCTAGTATGATTTGACCGCTTATTGTACACTATGACTATCATTAAGTGTTGTACCTTATGATTCTTGATGAATGTATCTTTTCTTTTATGTACACTGAGAGCATTTGCACCAATAAAAATTCCTTGTGTGCCCAATCACATTTGGCCAATAAAGAATTCTATTCATTTAGTCACCATTCAAAGTTACATCATCGCTGAAAAAAAGTAGCTTATGACCATTTTTCCACACCATTGCAGCAGCCCCCGTGGTCACATGACCAAAATTTGGATGCTTGTCAACTGCTTCATATTTATGACGGTTGCAATGTCCTCGGATCATGTGATCCCCTTTTGCAGCCTTCTGACAATGGAGAAGCCAGTTTGTGTTAACAGTGGTGTTACTCAGCAACTGCAATGATTCACTTAACAACCTTGGCAAGAAAGGTTGCAAAATGGGGCAAAATTCACTTAACAGCTGTCTCATTAAGCAATGGAAATGCTGGTCTCAATTACGGTTGTAAGTCGTGGATTACCTGTAGGAAATGTGCACTGTAAATCAGCAATGCTGGCTTATTTTATACAGAGGTAGCCATCACATACAAAATGTATCTGCTAGTAAAATAACCGAGCCATTCATGGTCCTTGACATTTGCTATATCAAACCCAAAATAAATGAGGCAGGGGAGGAAAGGAAATGTTATTCTCCTTTCCATTTTTCCTTTCCTGAAAGAATGGCGCTTGGGTGATAATTAAATCTGCATTTATGTGTGTCTAATTCAATAAAATGCAGCAGCGTAATTTGATAAGAGAAGTTTCACCAAGCAGCCACAGCCATAGGGTTGACTTTGAGCTGCTGCGGAAAGACTCCTCCACAAAGTGCAAACATATTATTAATTTTAAAATTGTGAAGCCATTTGCAAATAAAATTGACTGTTTTTCATACACACACACACACACATTAATTACAAGAAGTCTTAGAAGGCAGAGACAGATGATTACTGCTCGGTATTTTATTCTATGTCTGCAGGTTAAAAAAAAAAGAAAGACATGGCAGGCTGAATTTAAGTGGAAATCATTCTCTTTCTTTAATATTCGAAACATAGGCAATATTTTGAAACACTGCTTACAAATCTTGATAAAGTCCCTTTCTAATATCCTTCCACAGATGTACATTCAGACTAAAGCAAAGCCATTTCGTTTGTCAAATATCAATGAAATGCGAAGCTTGCTGGGAAACCAGACCCAACAGAGATCACTATTGTTTTTTAAATGGTTCTGTTTAAACCCAGATCATTCATCCAGGAAGTGTGAATGGATGCCCTAAATTATACAGAATATCCTTATTAATAAAGGCTGCACATACCAAGGCCACACAGAGTTGCCTACCACCACGGTATGGGCAGCTTATAAATTTTAGAATAACAATAAATGAAGTTTAAAGTGGCTTCCCAGAGGGGTTCAGATCCACCATTTGAATACTCCCACATTATGAGAAATCACCTGACTCTGGGGGCTAAGACAATCTAAAGCAATGGCACTTAGACTTATATACCGCTTCATGGTTCTTTACAGCCCTCTCTAAGTTGTTTACAATCAGCATCTTGCCCACAGCAGTGAGGTGGGTCCTCATTTTATCGACCTCAGAAGGGATGGAAGGCTGAGTCACTCTAGAACCGGTGAGACTCGAACTGATGGCAGTCGGCAGAGTTAGCCTGCACTACTGCGTTCTAACCAGTGTGGTTCTAGAACTATTTCATAGAGCCAAACTATTTTATGCAAGCAAACCCATGGAAATGGTTAAAGAAAACATGCTTTGACAAACTGTATAAGAAGCCTTAATTTATTTAAGCCACAGCTCTTTTACATGTGTGAGTGTATTCAGGAGGGTTTATTTTATGAGGGCAGGGCAGTGATTATAAATGGCAGGAGGCCCTTTAATTAATTGTGACTTACAGCTCCAGCCAAGTAATGATTCAGAGGCAGGTCGTGTCAAGGGGCAGACATCTGAACGGTTGGTCTCTTCTTGAAAGCATGGAAACGAAAGGCGAAGAGATGCAGGGGTTTTTTTTTTTCTCCCAAGAGCTGTGTTGGTTGGTTCTTGGCAGTTTTTCCCTGCCTGTTTTCCTCCCCATTTTGTTCCAAAACCTGCAGCGCCAACAGTGTCGCATTGGACTTACCGGGACCGTGAATTCACTCGTCCACAAGGCACTCTGAGTGATTTAAGCCTCGTTCACTGTCCATCCGCACTTAAAACTTGGAGAGCACCACTGCCTGATAAAATCAATGGGGTTTTTTTTTTTTTCAATCAGCAAGCCAGGCTAAGAGAAGCATTCATAACATGACGTGGCTTAAATGCGCATCTTCCAAGCTTGCAATTGTCACACGTACAAACACACACAGGCTATTTTAATTAGCACAGCTAGCGACAAGAAAAGCTGTTGAGCGTACATCTACCTTCTGTCTCCATCGCTTGGTTCTAGCACAGCATTGGAAAATGTCTGCATAAGCAGAAAACATTTCTATGGTAATTGTACCCATTGTGGGAGAGGCAGGGAGCTGCACCAACTAAGAAATAATTAGAATAAGAAATAATTAGCAAGACAAAGGAACACATGACAGCGACCAGCGAGAATGTTTAACTTAGTTTAGAAACTAGTTCTTGGAAGCATTGTTTCCCATCTCTCCAATTTATGCCCCAATTAATCTTCCACTCTATTGTGTAATGCTTAAATTTCCTTTAACTTGGAGTCTCTGCTTGGCGTTGGAGGTAGCTGGGTTATCTGCCTTCTGCTTCGTTCATCCAGCATTGGGGCAGAGTCGAGTCCTTTGAATTTTTGCGATACACAAGATAATTAAGCTCGGTCTTTAGCTTAATAGGAGATGGTGAGAACAATTCTGTGGGAGAGCCAGAAAAAAAATAGACAGTAGATTAGAGACTGTTACGTCGCACACCTCTGGGCCCAGCCTAAGTCTCAGTTCTGTTGTCTTTTGCAGCCTTAGTTCTTAGTAACCAGGATCCAACAGTTACTGCCACATTCCAGCTTGCTCTGCCCTGAGTTGGGCTCTATTTTTTTCAAAGTCTGTTTTGTCCAGGCCTTGTTTGAGTTCTTTCTGTAGTTCCTAGCTCCAGCTCAAGAGACTAGGTGCTCCTTCAGAAGGTCTCTCTGGTCATGCCTAACATCTGGATGTCGTCAATAGAAGAGAATGTTTGTAGCTCGGGGTCCTTAGTGGTCTCTGAGCTTAATGGTTTTCCTGTGGGTGTTTCATGACCTAACTAGGTAACATCACCAGTGCTAGAAAGGAATGGGATTTGCAGAGTGGAGGAGGAAGAGGTCTGTAGGGTTCTTGATGCTCTCTTGAGCTTGGTGGTTTCCTTGCAGATGTTTCATTACCCAACTAGATAACTTCATCAGCGTTAGGAGTGGTTGAGATTTGTTCTTTGTTTCATCTCTGTCCCTAATAACCTTTTCTCAGAATTTATGGCAGCCTCATCTTTGTTATTTCATCTTAGTCCTTTGTTCTTTATCATGTCTTTGGTTAGCTAATGAAAAGCCATCTTTGAAAATCCCCGCTGTTTGATGTTTTTAGAGCAGTCACAGCATTTCATATTCTTTTTTTTTTTTTAAGAAACTTTTGTTCTGCCTCTCACACATTTTTCAGGTCTTCTTCCAAACAATCTTTAAAAGGCCATGTAAATTTTGGGTGTTGTTTTTTTTTAAAGTTGCCTGATTTTCAGACAAGAATGCAGCTTGGCATAAGAAATGGTTGGTCTCCCATACGCCTTAAGTTAAATGACAATCTCTTTTCTTTTCCTCCTCCTCCGCCACCAGCAAAACAGAAGTTAGAAGACCGGTTGGCAGCCGCAGCAAGAGAAAAACTTGCCCAGGCTTCCAAAGAATCGAAAGAGAAACAGCTCCAAGCAGAACGAAAGAGAAAAGCCGCCCTCTTTTTGCAGAATCTGAAGAATCCACTGGCAGACATGGAAGTTGAAAAAATGGAGGAAAGTGCCTTTAACATGGAGGTGAGCAAAGGAGTTTAAACCACAGTGGGAATTTGTAATGGCAGGTGGGGAAAAACCTTGAGGGAGGGGACAAAGAGATGCTGCCAAGGGAAGCGTCCGATAAGAGACTGCATAGCCCAGAGCGGCATTAGAAATGGAGGAAGATGCTCAGAAGGGACTCTCCCTCGTTTCTCAGGCTGTAAAGGAGGCGACGGTAACGGTAGATGGGAAAGACCTCAGGAGAGGGAGGGAAGGAAGGGATGCTGCCTATGAAATGGTCAGATAAGAGACTGCATCATAGTCTTTAAATGTCATTGTTCTGAGTAATGACTGAGTAATGTTCTTCTGACTTCACGGAAGTCAGGACTCTGGCACTTCGTTCAGGTTCAAGAGATTCTTTATTGAGCGCATCATATCGGCACTTAGAAAGGTGAAGCTCTAAATTATTCCCGCGCTTAGGGATAGTTAAAAGAATAAGACCTCCCCACTCGCCTTTGTCTCTCGGGTCACGTGGGCCAATCGGTTCAGATGTAGGTTCCTGCTGAACTTCTAACAGGTGTCCGTTGACATAACCTTGGTTCTCTCTCTGGCTGGTAGATGTTATGGCTAGCTGGCTGAAGCACCACATTCCTGAGTCGTCCGTTTCCCCCCCCCCCCCAATTCTCCCCCTCTCCCTTGAATGGCAACCAAGAAACAAAGCAGAAATAAGTATGAAGTACTTTTGCAGGTTGACACCCAGAGCTTTACAATTGGTGGAGAAAGGCTCTCAGGAGACACCCTCCCTAGTTTCTTAGGCTGTAAAGAAGATGGCATGTGAGAAAGACCTTGGGAGACAGGGAGTAAAGATGCTGCTCAGGGAACGGTCAGATAAGAGACAGCATAGCCCAGAGCTGCATAACGGGCGAAGGAAGAGGCTTAGAAAGGACCCTCTCTAGTTCCTTATCGTTTAAAAGAGATGGTTGCTATGGTGTGTAAGAAAGACACCGAGAAACAGGACAGAGAGAAGCTGTTTAGGGAATGCTCAGATAAGGGAATGATCAGATAAGAGACAGTGTACCCCACAGGTGCGTAAAGGGCGAAGAAAGAGGCTCAGAAAAGACCCTCTCTAGTTTCTCATCCTGTAGAGGAGATAGCTATAATGGTATGTGGGAAAGACCTTGGGAGACAAAACAAAGTCACATTATTATTTAGGGAACCGTCTGATAAAAGAAGGCATGGCCCACAGCTGCATAACAGATGAAGAAAGAAACTCAGAAGGGACCCTCCCTAGTTTCTCAGGTTATAAAAGAGACTATTATACTTTCAGACTTGCAAAATTCTGTCAATGTAGTTTTGCAATAAAGTAGGATTACTTCCGTGAGTCGTGTTTCCCATCTGGTCTAGTAAGGCCGACAAAATTGCCAAGAGGCTGTTTTGAGGGCGGACAAGGGGAGAGCTACCGGCACTGCTGTAAACATTAGTATTGACTGAAAATTGAATAAGGAGTATTCTTTAAAGAAAGGAAGAAACAAATTGTCTAAAACGAACCATATGTTGGTCTTTGGGCATTGTGATTAATGGATTCGGCCCATTCTTCCTGAGATCTCCAAAGTGAGGCAAATCATCCACATTTTTAAAGGGCGGGGGATTTTTGTATTTGCTAAACTATGGGGTGGGATGCTAAGATTTGCATTTCTAATAAAAGCATACATTATTTGCATTTCCCAAACAAGTCCATGAACTGGAGTAAAATCCCCGTCAGATAACAACACGTTTCTTTCAAGGAGCAGCATTGTGTTGGGGGAAGCACGCACCAAGGCATGTCAAAAGCGCTCACCTATTGGAGAAACCACTTCACAGTAATGGAGCATATTAGGATAAATCCACAGGCTCATAAAGAAATGTGTTTGTGCCAGATGAAATGAGGAATTTTTCACCCCCTTCCAGAGTTATTAAGATTTACTTAAGGCTTTTTAAGGTTGTGCTAGTTGCAAACATCCTTTGAAACGTCAGCTGAGTTCTCCACGTCTTCTTCAGTCCTGGAGTTTGTTTGTTTTTTAAGACTTGGAATTTTCTTTTCTCAGTCGAGGTCAGGTATTTCAGGCAACGTTGCACGCTAAAATCAGAGCAAACGGTGGGACTGATAGCTATTTTGGAACAAGTACGAGGGAGTTTCTAGCCTTCAGCGTGTACCAGGCAAGAAACTGCTTGAAAACCGGAGGCAAGAAACTCACTTTGCTAATAACTGCATCCGCCCTTAATTCCATCAGGGCAGTGCATTAGAACCTATGGAAGCTTTTGTTTTATTAATTACCGCTTTTCTTCATCTTGCTTGTTTTGAAAGGGGTGGATCTGGGATCTGAAGCAAAAAAAATAAAATGAATACCCTAAAAAGCTCTGAGGAACGTAGTGTTGCCAGGAGCAACCTAAGAGTTCTGAAAATAGTTATCCCCGGAAATTTGGGGGCTTGCTAGCTAGCTAACGTGGCTCCTGAGAACGAGTTTGGGGGCCTTCAAAACCAGGGCAGAGCGAAATCAAATTAAATTCCTAGGGAACAAAAGAGTATTGTGCTTGATCTTTGGCACCCGAGAGCTAGCAGCAGCTGTCCAAGCCTTCTCATTAGGAAAAAAAAAAAAATAGTCTGTATTGAGAAAATAGATCTTTTTTTCCCCTCTCCCTTTAAGGGATGATCAGTCATAGCCGAAGCCCCCAAGGAGCAGATGGTTCTTTGGCTCTTCCGATCTATTTATTTAATCATCCCTGCCTGCAGTTGGGAGGCTGGCAGAGAAGTTGCCATTTTGCAAAGTGCCCACTCTTCCGTGCCTATAACGGGAAAGCTTCAGAAGTGTGTGGGAGAGACCCTGGTAGGCACAGATTCTCCCAGTTGAAGTTGGGAGGTGGTTGGTTTCCAAGCTACTGAAACCAAGTGGAGCAATAAGCGCTTCTCTTCTTAGCTTAGATCAGCGTTTGTCAACCTTGGCATCTTTTAAGATGGGTGGCCTTCAATTCCCAGAATTCCCTGGCCAGCAACTCGAAGTTGAGTTGCAGTCCACCCATCGTACATCCCATCCAGTCCAACCATAAGTACCTCTCTCTTTATCTTAGATCAGTGTTTCTCCAACCTTGATAACTTTTAAGATGTGTAGACCTTAACTCCCAGAATTCTCCAGCCAGCAAGCTGAAGTTGAAGTCAAGTTGAAGTCCACCCATCTTCTATCAAACCAAGTTCAAACAAGTGGAAGAATAGTACTTCTCTCCTTATCTTAGATCAGTGTTTTTCAACCTTGGCAGCTTTTAAGATGGGCGGACTTCAATTCCCTAGCCACCAAGCTGAAGTTGAAGTCAAGTTGAAGCCCACCCATCTTATGTCCAACCATAAGTATCTC
>NW_020769392.1:1750905-1764915 GCF_900518735.1 Pseudonaja textilis
CATGAAACGCCTGGAAGAAAGCAGCCGAGCTCAGAGAGCACCAAGGACCACACTGAGCTACAAGCATTCGCTCCCGTTGATTCCTCTTAATTGCTCAGCGTTATCCCTTCTTCAAAACCTGCTCCTTTCGATTAATCCCAGAGTATTGCCTGGAATATTTAAAACGGGCCCTTTCTCTGGAGATCAGATTGAAGAAGCTCTTTTGCCAGAACAGTTCAAAAATTGTAGGTTCTCAGATCGCTTCCCTGCAAGACGAGGGCTTGGCAGTTCCCGGCATTTTTGATCCTGTTTTATATAACCAGGCATCTCAAGCCCCCTTATTTCTGCAAATGCTGGAAATAAAACTTTCCTTCCATCTCCCATCTCTCCCCCCCCACCCCCATATACACACACACACCCTAAAAAACATCTTATTCTCTCTTCGCCCTGATGTGTCTCTTGTGCATTTCTGTCTTCTACACTTCAGCAAACGTTTTGGCATTTTAATTAGAGCTTTTTCAGCTCCCTTGACAGATGTTTCAGGACTGGGGACCTGCTTTGATTTTTATCCTAGCAAAGCTTTCTCGAGAGTCTGCTGTGAAACTTCAGAAAATGCTGTTCAGAAAAAAAAAAAGGTCATTTCCCCTCCTTCCCCTCCCCCCCTTTTCCCCCTTCGCTTCTTTTCATGCATTGAAAAGACTGGCTTTATCCGTGCTTGGAAATTGTGCAGGCTTGCATCCTTTTGGATTTTCAATAGCTCTTCTGGGCTGACCACTGTCGTGCTGTGCTCATTTCTTCTTCCCTTTTTTTTTTTTCCTTTTTTTTCGGAAAGAGGATTCTTTCTTGAAGTGGTCAAGGGACCAAAAATGCAAGGATTTATCCAGGCAGTCAGCAGGGATCTAGGGTAGCACCAGCTGAAAGAAGCAAACAAACAGGAGAGGTTGTATTCACACAACTTCCTTAATCTGGTGCTGGGTTTGTAGAGATTCTCATCCTGGTTGTCCCAAAGATGCTTTTTTTGTTTTTTGTTTTTCAGGAGGCCACTGGACTTTCTTGTTTTTTTCTTTTGAAGATGTTTCGCTTCTCATGCAGGAAGCTTCTTTAGCTCTGACCAGATGGTGGGGAATGGACGGATTTATATTCCCTGCTGGTCATTTGCATCCTTTTGGAGGGTCGTTGAGGCCACTTGGAGGTTTCTCTGTCCTTGGGGTCACCTGAGTGGAATGGATTTCCAAAGGAAAAATTGCAGACTACAGGAACCGGGAGCACCGCTCAGGTGACTCTGAGGATACAGATAAACCTCCAAGGGGCCTCAACGACCCTCTAAAAGGATGCAAATGACCAGCAGGGAATATAAATCCTTCCAGTCCCCACCGTCCAGTCAGAGCTGAAGAAGCTGCTTGGATGAGAAGCAAAACGTCTTCAAAAGAAAAAAAACAAGGAAGTCCAGCTGCCTCCTGAAAAATAAAAAGCACCTTTGGGTCTGGTTCTGGGTTGTTCTGAAGTGTAAAGCATCAGATGAACCCAACAGGATGGCTTTGAATCACAGCCCCCAAAACAAATCGGAACCAAACCAAGGTGACCAGGTTGTGTGAATGTCCTGACTGAGCGCGTTTCATGAACATAGGCGTCTTCATTCATGTTGAACACCCCCCCTCTTTTTTTTTAAAGAGGCGCTTTTAAACTTTTCACGAAGATGGTGATCTAAAATAAACCCTGCAAAGGCAGCTAAAATTAGAAGCGTTCGATGGATCCCGCAATTACCTTCTGCTCTTCCAGCATCAAGGAGGACTTGTCTCTTATTGATCCATCCGGTCGGAGGTCGTGCAGGGAGGAAGGTGTAGCGATGGTGGAATTCCTGCCTAATGATAACGTCTTTTCCAGGTCACAGTTAAAGAACTAGAAATTGGATGCTGGCCCAGACGTCCTGCTGTCAGGAGGGGTAGGAATTTCCAGTTACCTTAAGGGCTGCATTTCCCTGGGTTGGTGCTTTTAAAGGCACATTGAAAAGCACCAAAGGAGAATGCAAGAAACCTAAATAAGATCCTCGACTTGCGACTTCCAGTTGAGCCCAGCATTTCTGTTGCTAAGCGAGGCATTTGTTAGGGGTGTCTTGCCCCATTTTACCGCCTTTCTTGCCACCGTTGTTAAGCGAATCATCGCAGCCTTTAAAGTTAGTCACACGGTCGTTAAGCAAATCTGGCTTCTCCGTTGACTTTCGTTCGTGGGAAGGTCGCAAAAGGGGATCACGAGATCCCCAGGGACGTTGCAACCGTCATAAATACGAACCCGTTGCCAAAGCGTCTGAATTTTGATCAGTTTTGAACATTTTGATTTCATGACCGTGGGGAGGCTGGGATGGTCATAAATGCAAGGAGTTGTCGTAAGCTTAAGTTACAGTGCCGTCGTAACTTTGGTCATTAAAGAAATAGTCATAAGTTGAGGACTACCAGTCCTCGGTTGCCAAGTATGGTTGGGTGCCCTCACAGCCCTCTTATCCAGCTCAGTTGGAAGTGGAGTTGCTGTATTTTTGCAAATGTGCTTATTCATTTTAACCTTGGTTAAGATTTGGGTTCGGTTTTTACGTTCAAGCTTGCTATGCAAAACCCATTTCTTCTGTTGAACGTGTGATTTCATGTCCTAGATGCATCAAGAAAAAGTGGTAATTTAATCGTCGGATTAAGCATGTTGTTCGAACTTAAGTAGTGATCTTAAGTTCAGCTGTTTATTACCTTCAAGAACTTTATTTCAGAATAGAATGACAGAGTTGGAAGGGGGCCTCGGAGGTCTTCTAGTCCAACCCCCTGCTCAAGCAAGAAGAGCCAATACCATTTCAGATAAATGGCTACCCAATCCCTTCTTAAAAACTTCCAGTGTTGGAGCATCCAGAACATCTGGATTCGAACCATTCCACTGTTAAATTGTCCTCCCTGTTAGGAAATTTCTCCTTAACTCCAGATTGTTTTTCTCTTTGATTAGCTGCCATCCATTGTTCCTTGTCTGGCCTTCTGCTGTTTGGAGAATCGCTTGACTCCCTCTTCTTTGTGGAAGCCCCTCAAATGTGGGAAGGCTGCTATCATGTCACCCCCAGTCCTTCTTTTCATCAACTTGGTCATCCGCCTGGCCTTGGCTAAAAATGTAGGGGAGTTTGGATCCAAAGCAAGACAAATGCGGTTGGATCTGATGTGAAATAGAATTTCCTAGTTTCACCAAACATCGAAGAATCTTCTGCCTGCAGAAGGACAGAAAGGATTATACGTTCATAAAGATTCCATCTTCTCTGCTGGGCATTTCTAGAGAAATCTCTCCAGCCAGGAGAGATTTCTTTAAAATCCTGGAAAGCTTTGGCAAGAAATTTAAATAACGAGTATTTAAATTACTGGCTCGAGTAATTGAATTTAAATTAAATCAGTAAATCTAAATTTACTGACTGAAGTCAGTAAGAAATACTGATCACTGTGCGAGCCGGTGATTCAGCTTTATGTTCCTTTTCGGGAATATATTCTCAGTCTATATTGCTTTCCATAAAAGTTGGGAAACCCTCTTAACAAATGCTGCTTTTCCTCTTCAACCTCCCCCACACACACCCTTCCAACAAATCGTAATTACATTTTAACCTGCCCAGGCTTTTTATGCATTTTGCCCATCTGAAGATGACCGCTGTCCCCAAAACTGTAATTTTGCAGTCAGCGTGGAAAAAAATTGCCTAGACATCTCTGAATATGAAATTTTTTAGGTGGCCAAGGAATTGCTACTGAAGGCTTATCCCACGCTTGGGAAAGTTAGAAGAGTCATCCAGTCTCTCCTGGGTGACAGAAGGTGTCTCATCAAAAACAGGCTATCTATCTATCAAAGAGAGATGATTTCTTTGCATCCAGTCAGGACTTGTTCTGTGGAAGAGGGCTCTAAATTTCTTACTCCAGAAGCTTGCAAATAAGAAGACGTCTCGTGTGGGACCTCTCTTCTTGCTAGTTAGAAGTCTATGGACGTTCTTAGTCATACAGGTCATGGTTGCCCCAAAGGTGGTGTTTCAAAAGGCCACTGGACTTCCTTTGTTTTTGCTTGAAGATGTTTCACTTCTCATCCAAGCAGCTTCTTCAGTTCAGGAACTGAACTTGAGTTTCTTCATGAACTGAAAAAGCTTCTTGGATGAGAAGCGAAATGTCTTCAAGCAGAAACAAAGGAAGTCCATTTACCTTTTGAAAAAGCACCTTTGGGACTTTGGTTAGAAGAAGACAGCATAAGAATACCATCAGTACCTTGCTGGATGGTCCATCTAATCCAGCAGTCTGTTCTCCCAGTGGTCAACCCAAGGACACAAGGAAGTCCACTAGCCTCCCAGCTAATGGCCTTCAGAAGTAGTCCCAAGGCCATCAAAGCTAAGGACCATGGATCTTCTACATCTTCTAGATATTCAAAAAATAACTTCTTTGAAGATAGCCAAAGAGGTACACTTCTTAGAGAGGGCTGTAAACCAGTATATAAGTCTATGGGCTATTGCTATTGCTATTTTCCTAGGTGACTTGCAATCCCAGATTCCTAGTAACCCCACCCCTAACTCTTTGCTGCCTCCCTTTCAGACGGTCAGTAACATGCCCTGCGCTCTGTTGACCGGCATCCGGACGTTACCAGTCCTAGAAGCCAAGGTGCCCGAAAGGCCTACAAGCAAATGCAGTGATCACCCCAGAGAAGAAGAGAAAGAGAAGAAGAAGAAGAAACACAAGAAACGATCCAGATCGCGGTCCCAGACGCCTCCTTCGAAATACCACTCCTCCTCTTCCTCCAAAGCCAAATCGCGATCCCATTCGAAAGCAAAGCACTCGCTTCCCACGGCCTACAGAACCGTCCGGCATTCCAGGTGAGGGTTTTTTTTTTCTTTTTCTAACTCTTGAAAACACTTAAAAACTCTTCCAAGTATCTCGCGGGTCTCGTTGCCGTGGTGGCTCTTTCTGCCTGATATTTTTAAGCCGCTCCGCGTTAAGGCGCACGACGTACGTTCTAAAAACGTTTTCAGAACAAGGAAAGCTTCTGTTTTCTTCGACGCATCTGCCAGGGGTTCAGCCCCCCCCCCCCCCCAAATAAGTGGCAGGTTGCTGACGCCAATTAAGGGTGCAGGCAGCTTCTTGTCATTTGCCAAAGGGGGGGGGAGAGAGGGGTGCAAAAATAGATGGCGTTTTATCAATGTTGCCAAAGCCACCACACATCGCCTGACACGGATTGTCAGACGGTTCTCCAGCACCTGCTTGACGCCTCTTCAGGATACGAGATTGTGCTGAAGATTAAGGCATAAGTTGGGGAGAAGTTCATTGGAACGCTAGGAAGGTCTTGTCAGCCGTTAGAAAATCCGTAATGAAGATTTTTTCAAAAGCTAAAAGTTTTGAAGAATTTTTCTTTCTTTAAAAAAAAAGAAGGCACGGTAACGTGTTGGCAGGTGTATTTTAGGAAAATGCAAATAAACTTAAACACATCATTTAAGTTGAGATCGGGATAGGAAACTTTTCTGTGACAGCTAGCATCCCCCACCCCACCCCCCCAAATAAATGTCAGATCTTGCACGTTCATGTTAAAAAAATCATATGGCCCCTTGACCCCGTGTCTCTTCAATTACTGTCCCCCCCAAAGCAGAGCCTCGGAGACATAAAGAGGTTTCCGCCTAACTGGATCTAAGGATTAAATTAGTGTTGCTGTTTTTTAAGATTGGAAGGGACATCTGACAAGCTTCATACGTGCCACTGTTAGCCTCCAAACAGAGGGAAGTTCAGTAGGAAAATCAACGCTTTTTTTTCCCCTCCAACAATCCGTCTTCAGGGAAGGTGCGATTTCACTGGGAAAGCACGCCCTTACCCTGCCAAAACTCTCTGCTTGGATCCTCGGATGGAAGAGACGGTGCAAATGATGGAGGGGCGAGACTTCTGTTCCAAGCCCTTCTCCGTCCCTGGGCTAGAGAGAGAGAGAGAGAGAGATGTTAAGACCTTGGCTAAGGGGAATTCCTACTTAGCGGCACAGAGAGGCTTTAGATGGCTTTTGACAGGATAATGCTCCTCTGAAAATGGCTTCAGGTGTACTGTGAGGGTTTGACAGCCCTTCCACGTCTCCACGGCTAATTTTTCAAGCTCCAGGCTCCATCACGATAAACCCATTTATATTATTTTGATGACTTCTTCCCCCCGTTAACCAAAGTTCCTTGACCCGAGAGCTGTCAGGTCAGAGCTGTGGGAAGGGAGAGAGGGCAGGCAGAATGTCCAGTGAGGCCGAATTTGTACACTCTTGGCTTCACTAAGTAGAGCTGGGCAGGACCCGAAGGTAGCCTGATTGGTAAGCGAGAGGGTGAAGGATCTTCCCCCAGGTGTATCTTCAGGTTTCCGAGGAGCTGAGCATTACTCTGATCGGTGAATCAGCCCCCGCAGTATATAGCCCATTCTATAAAAATTGATCTAGGCTAAGAAACCAGCGCTGTTTTGGTTACGACTACTTTTGTTGTAAAGCTATAGTAAAGAATCTTGCAAGGCTGAAAATGATAGTCCCGGTTTACACCACACGCAGGTGAGGCCGTGCTTGGAATCCTGCATCCAGTTCTGGTCGCCACGATGTAAAAAAAAAAGATGTTGAGACTGTAGAAAGAACGCAGAGAAGAGCAACCAGGAGGATTAGGGGACCAAGAGGCTCAAGAGTAATAGTAGTGGGATCTGGGTGTCAAAGAGAAGAATTGGGGGAGGGGATAATTCTCTTCCAGTACTCGAGGGGCTGTCACAAAGAATAGAGGATTGACTTATTCTCTGAAGCACCAAAGAGCAGAACAAGAAGTATCAGGTGGAAGATGATTAAAGAGAAAACCAACCTAGAAATAAGGAGACATTTTTTTGACAGTGAGAACGATTAATTAGCGGTACGACTTGCCTCCTGAATTTGTGGGCGCTCCATCATTGGAGGCTTTGAAGAAGAGACAGGACATTTGACTAAGGATGGTATAAGGCAGTGGTAGATAACCTTTTGGGGTGCCCAAAATTGTGCGTGAGCGTGCAGCGCCCAGAAGGCAATGCATGTGGACCCTACCTGCACATGGGCGTGCGATCCGCCGCCCCTTACTTATACTGCACATCTCCCAGCGGATTTTCGGCCCATTTGAGGCCCATTTTTCAACCTCCCAGAGGCTCGAGGGAAGCCTCCGCAGCCTTTGGAGGCCGAAAAATGGACCTGTTTCGTCACTGCCAGTATTTCCGGAAATACAGGAAGTGATGAAACGGGCCTGTTTTTCGGGCTGCAGAGGCTTCCCTCAAGCCTCTGGGAAGCCGAAAAAGGCCTCAAATGGGCCGAAAATCAGCTGGGAGGTGCGCACCTGCACAGTGCAGGTAAGTTTGGCTAGGGCTCATGTGCCCACACAAACGTCTCTGCTTATTGCATGTGTGCTCACCTGTGGTACACGTGCAATAGGTTGGCCATCGTAAGGTTTCCTACCTGGAGGAGTGGGTTGGACTAGACGACCTCCAAAGTCTCTTCCAGCCCTGTGATTTTTCTCCCCGGTCTATCTTAATGCGAACTAGAGAGCTTGCCTGAGATGCTTGCTCAGATTACAGTTCTGTCCCAGACTCAGATGTCTTTCCTCTGACTCCTTTTTTGGTCGCACTTTTTCCTTCTGTCCTTCAAGCCCATTCGCTGGGCTCTCTATACATTTTCTAAGGATGAACGTGTGCGTGTGTGTGTGTGTGTGTGTTTTCATGGAAATGTTTCGCTGTAAATCTGCTGGGCTGCAGCTCTGAATTAGAGGCTGATGGAGAATGGCTCAAGCCACAAAAATAATACCAATCAGGTTTTGTTCTGTACCTTTGTGTGTTAAAACAAGGGTGTCGTCCCCCCAAATCCCTGGGCCAAGACCCCACTATCAGGCTGTGGCCTGTTCAAAACCGGACCGCAGAAGGGATGGGCAAGCATGCACGTGTGAAGTTCCACTTGCACAAGTAGAGCTGTGCGTGCACCTATGTGCCTGCCACACACACATACACACTGCCAGGCCAGGCCAGACCTCCGAGCTGTAACGGTCAGGGACCCCTAGAGTAAAACCCACACATTTCTTTGCTAGAATATTAAGATTCCAATTATTGTTCCTTTTGTAGTAGAAGAAAAAGAAAAACACAGATTAACTCCTAACCCAGTTCTTTGTCCTTAATAGTTTTCTAGTCTCGCTTTTCCCATCGCCTGATAACTCATAGGAAAGCTGTTTTAGCTAATTTGTACCTTCAGGTCACCTTTTGTTCGTCCGAGTTCAGATCCTGACCTCATGAAATTTCCCACAAGGTCTCCCAAGTCCTGGGTTAAACAGTGACCCAGAGAAAAGATCAGCAGTGCAGTACTTGAGCAGCCGGGCCAAGTCGATCTTGAAGGGCTTCCGCGATGCTTTTAATGGAGGTGTTTTCTAATTTCACAGTGTAACATGCCCTGCAAGACCGGATCGGCTCCAAACCGTTCCATAGAGAGAGGCATCTGGGTTTTTATTTTCTTAGCAGAAGCATGGAGTTTGGCCTGCTTATTGCCTTCTGTGTTTTCTTTCCAACTTGCCAATCTAATCTTCAACCTCTGGCTCTGCTTCGCTTAACCTTCTCACCCTGCCGCAGTCATCCATGCATGTCACACCTAAGACCCATTATAATTGCAACTGGAGTCCAGACGAATTCTTTCTGGTTTGTGTTTTTTAATTTCCTGCAAAAGTACAGCATTGCAGATTGGAAGGGAGGAGGAAGAAATACAATTAGAATTGCTTTTCCGGGTGTACTTCCTAAGAGATTACGTGCTAAGCCACCTACTCTGTTTACCCAGCTAATGATCTGTATGTAGTAATTAGCAAGAGAAGGCATCATTAAAGGATTTAGTGTGTAAGAGGACTTGATTGGCATAAGCAAACTTCGCGTGTTCATGGCCTCCATTCAAAGAGTCAGTAATGTTAATTCTCAAAATGTTTTTTTTTTTTTAATTCCTTGATGAGAGACACAAAAACAAGACTTCAAAACCAGTTCTTTTCTGTCGGGCAGGGACTTTCGTATGCTGCTCCTTAAGAACGGGAAATCATTAGCAACCTGAATGAATATATATGTATGTATATATAGGGCTTGCGGGGCTTTTAGTTCCTCTTTGTGCAAGTAGCTTTTGGGTGGTTTACTTGTGCATAGGATGTTAGTAACTTGGTGTCTTATTCTATCAGCTTCACCAAGTTACTAAGATACCAAGACACCAAGTTAGTAACATCCTATGCACAAGCAAACCACCCAAAAGCAACTTGCACAAAGAGGAACTAAAAGCCCTGCAAGCCCTAAGGAACAACAGCAGCATAATCATACTTCCAGCAGATAAAGGGAATGCCACAGTAGTAATGGATAGTAAAGACTACGAAACAAAATTGACAGACCTACTCCAAGACTCCAC
This sequence comes from Pseudonaja textilis, assembly GCF_900518735.1. The sequence continues at coordinate 1,760,299 of NW_020769392.1, forward strand.
ATACAAACCCATAAACACAGACCCAACCACATATCTGGAAAAAATAACCAAGAAGAAAATTATAACCAGCTACATGAGCAAAGAGATCCAACAGACGATCATCCCAAGAGAAAAATCTTCCAGATGCCCCAAACTATACGGCCTCCCAAAAATACACAAAGAAGGAATACCTCTCAGACCCATAGTCAGCTCCAGAGGAGCACCACTACAAAACCTAGCCAAACACCTAGCAAAGCAGCTACAGCCCCATGCTGAAGCAGCAGCTTTACATGTACAAAACTCAAACCACCTCTTGGAAATGATCAAAGATCTACACGTGGAACAAGAAGATCTGCTTGTAAGGTTCGACGTGGTTTCACTATTCACTCAAGTCCCAATAAAAGAAACTCTTGAAATCATCAAAAATAAATACCAACAAGCTAAACATCTCATGGAACTAGCAGAACACTGCTTAACCAACACACATTTCATATACAAAGGACAAAGATACAAGCAAATTGAAGGAGCCCCTGTGGGATCACCACTGTCACCCGTCATTGCAAATCTGTTCATGGAAGAATTCGAATCCAGAGCCCTAGCTAATGCCACCCTCAAACCCAAACTATGGTTAAGATACGTCAATGACACATTTGTCATTTGGCCCAATGGAAAAGAAAACCTAAACAATTTCCTAACACACCTAAATAGCACACATCCCAAAATCAAATTCACCAAACGGAAACAAACAACTATCATTCCTGGATGTACTAATCTACAAAAAAACAGATGGCACACTAGGACACACCACATACCAGAAGAAAACACACACCAACAGCTACCTCAACGCCCAATCCCACCACCACCCAGCACAGATAAACTCTATGGCCAAAACACTAATTGCCAGAACCAAACGCCTGGCAGACAAGACACACATAAAGACTGAACTATGCACCCTGACTAAAGTACTGACAGCCAACGGCTTCCACAAAAGCAAAATCACCGGCTTGATCCACAAAAACACACTGAGACATAATGGAGACCTAGAAGATAAATAGACCTATGGAACAGCAGTCCTGCCCTACATAAGAGGTACTACAGACAAAATCAGTAAGATACTACACAGGCATCACAGCAAGACTGCCTTCAAAACAGACAGAAAAATAGCAGCCATCCTTAGAAACCCTAAAGATAAAATTGACCTGGAAAACTAAGGCTTATATGAAGTCCCCTGTGCATCATGACCTGCCACATACATTGGACAGACCAATAGAAGAATAAGTACCCGCCTAGATGAACACAAAAATGCAGTAACAAAGCTGGAACACACTTCCTCACTAGTCCAACACATGAAAGCCACAGGTCATAGCATCGACTTCAATGGCACCGAAACCCTAGCCACTATAGAAAACCCCAGCCACAGAATTATCAGAGAAGCCATAGAGATTGAAAAAAGACCTGAAAGCATGAATAGAAGAGATGATTCTACCAGACTGTCAATTATTTGGAAGCCTGCACTCACAAACAAAAAAATCTCCACGCCACTAGCCAGGCAAACACCTGGGCACAAACAGATCCCCCCCCCACCCCGATACCTCCAGCTCAAACACACCCCACCCAGATGAAACCTAGCTTCCTAATAAATGATAGCCGTCTGTTTACTTGCAGCCAAGCCGCACTAAAAGCCTCCAATACAGGAAACACAATGTTGCCAGCCAATCAAGACAAAAAAAAACCCACAAAACAAACAGAAGATATTAGAAACACCAATCAAGCAGAACACAGCAAACTCCAAGACCAATAAACACAGACCAGGACTCCCAACCAATCATGAGGAAGACAAAACCATTCTGGCACAGCAGTAGGCTAGCACTAAATTTGAAACAGAAACGGCTGTGAAAGTCTGACTCACAGACAAACACAATACAGAAGCCTGATGATGGCAGATGAGATTCTGCCGAAACGTTGCTACAACTTTAAAAGCACAACTATAATGACGTGGGAAAATACCCCAACAAAGCTGAATACCATATATGTATGTATGTATGTGTATATATGGATATGTATGGATATGGATATGTATGTGTATGTGTATGTATGTATGTGTATATGCATGTATATGTATGTATTTGTTTTCTTAAGTTTTCGCGGGTACTTACATGTATGGTATTCAGCTTTGTTCATCAGACGAACACAATACAGAAGCCTGATGATGGCAGATGAGATTCCTACCAGCATCCATCTGTATTCGCCTGGCTAGGGTCCTGTCAGAGTGTGAGAGAGAGTTGAGAGTTGTTTGGAACCTGAAAGAGTATTTGCTGTGTGAGCAAGGAGCCTGGGCGTGCCTTAGCTCAACTGTTCTGGACTAAAGCTGCTTGGTGCTCTGAAACTCCTCTCTGCTTGTGTTTTGCATTTGAAAGAGATTTTTCAGAAAGAAATCTGAGGGGAGGGGGAGTAGAACTCCTTAGCATCAGAGCATGTTAATAATAATATAGAAAATATTAATGCTTTCATGGGCATTTAAAGAAAAAAAAGTTCTTAGTGAGCACCTAAAAGCCAAGAGGAACATAGGGGCCAAATTTCAAGTTTGTAGGCTTTACGGTTCTGAAGATTTTGTGATGATGAGTGAGTGATATTTCACTTTATCTGTCTGTCTATCTGTCTATCTATCTATCTATCTATCTATCTATCTATCTATCTATCTATCTATCTATCTATCTATCTATCTATCTATCTATAAATAAATATAAGCTCCCTGTGAATGGCAGTAACCGTTCCCCATTTAGCACAGTTATTTTTTAAAATAGTCAAATCTGCATCTGGAAAAATGATATGACATTTACAAGTATTCAAAGCTAATGCCATTTAGTGGAGGGGTTTTCTTTAGGAATTTTAGTCATTTCTATGCAAATCTTAGAAGCCACCGCTAAGGGTCTCTGATATTAAGCAGCTTCAAAAAAAAAATCACTCACTTTCCTTTCCCTCTGACAAGTTCTAAGCACTTATCGGTGGAAAGGCTGGGCTGAGGCCAACAAGCAAACTGTGTGTGTGTGTGTGTGTGTGTGTGTGTTGTAAGCTCCCTGGGACAGGTTCCTTTCCTAAAGGAAGGCCTTGCTGCTGCACAAAATAAAATGGACCCTCTTGGCTAACATCGGTTCTGATATGATTTGTTTTGCATCTGGAGAGCACTTAATAATCTGTGTCCTGCCTTTTTAAGCACTTAAAGACAGAATTATTTTGTTTGGGATTTTAAAAACAGTAATTCGGGGGTGGGGGGAAAGTGAGTGGATAAAGCATCTTCGGGGAACTGACAACCACTTCCCCGTGCTGCATGTCTGACGGCCTTTCTTTCTTTCTTTCTTTCTTTCTTTCTTTCTTTCTTTCTTTCTTTCTTTCATTCTTTTTTCTTTTCTTTCTTTTTGTGTCTTTTTGTCTTTCATTCTCTTTCTTTTTATTCCCTTCCTTCCTTTCTCTCTTTCTACTTCCTTCTGTCTTTCTATTTCTTTTTTCTTTCATTTCTTTGTTTGTCTTTCTGTCTTTCTTTCATTCTCTTTCTTTTTATTCCATTCTTTTCTTCCTTTCTCTCTCTCTTTCTACTTCCTTCTGTCTTTCTTTCTATTTCTTTCCTTCTTTCCATCTTTTTTTTCTTTCATTTTTTCCCCTTCCTCTTTCTTTCTTTCTTTCTTTCTTTCTTTCTTTCTTTCTTTCTTTCTTTCTTTCTTTCTTTCTTTCTTTCTTTCTTTCTTTCTTTCTTTCTTTCTTTCTTTCTAACAGTACTCAGGTTGTAACAAACCCACATTTTTTCCCTTTTATATGGATTTGCCAGAATTTGTACTCCTCTTTGATAATCCTGTGGCATGCCCCTATCAAGAAACGTAAAGACCCTCAAAATCCTTCCAGGGTGAATTTAATTTTCCCCTGTCGCCCATTCAGGTCCCGCTCAAGATCACCGAGAAGACGGGCACACACTCCCGAAAGGCATCGGGAAGAAAGGAGTGTCCCGACTGCCTATCGTGTGAGCAACAGCCCAGGCATCAGCAGACGACGCACCCGTTCCAGGTACACAATTGTGTTTGCAGCACACCTGTGTTACTCCAGAATGAGAACACTGAGGCTTTCTTGATTACATGGCTTTGTCCGGCTCCTTACATCAAGTTTCTCCGTTTTCTTTTAAAACATAAGTTAGTCCTCATTTAACGACCACAGTTGGGGCCGGCAGCACGGCTATTAAGTGAACCGGTCACAAAGTGAAACCGCACCGTATTATCTCCTGCATTCTTTTGGTTTACAGACCTGTGATAAATGCAAGGGTCAGCTGCAAAGTTACTTTTGCATCGCTTGTCACCACTGCAAATGGTTGTTAAAGGAGGCATTCAATAAACAAGGACGTGTTTTTTAACAAAGGAGGCCAGACATTCTTCAGGATGCTTTCTCCATCCATTTTACTAAAGAGGCTAGAAAAAAAAAACCCTGTTATCTTCCTTCGGTAGGTTTTATGGTCGATTCGCTGACCCCTTTTCATTTACAGATGAGCAATGAAATTAGGTTGCGGCATTGAGACCCCGATTCGAAAGGGCATAAACCTGAGAGATTCATTATTATTATTATTATTATTATTATTATTATTATTATTATTATTAT
>NW_020769392.1:1764925-1796852 GCF_900518735.1 Pseudonaja textilis
ATTATTATTATTATTATTATTATTATTATTATTATTATTATTATTATTATTGTTGGCATCCTTTCAGTAGACGCTTCTGGGCACAGATCCCAATTTGTTAATAATTGCAAATGTAAGCTGGCCAGAAAGCAAAAGGGACAATGCTCGTAGACTCAGCCATGAAATCTAGGAGAATGATATATAGAAAGTCGCAGGAGTGAGGTTGGGCTCCTTTCAGCATCTTTATGGCTCGAATTATTCTCTGATTTAGGAGGCTTTGGTTAGCAGGAATGCAAACAGCCCTGATTGAAAAGGACGCTGCGCAAGGAGGGCGAGGTTTATGAGGGTGCAGGGCAGTTCCATCCATCTCCACTGCACGAGGTTTTAAAATATGCGGGGTGTGGGTTTCCCTGTGCGTGCATGCCGTCTTTACATCCTACCTTCTCTACGGAGAAATGCACACCCGTTTTACATCCATCCTCATAAAAGGGTGGCGAGATACGTGCTGGAGATCTTAACGCCTCTCCTTCCAAGGTGAGCCTACTCTCAGCCGCAAGTTAGAAGTACAGGCTACAACAGTTTATGCAGAATATAGAATAACAGAGTTGGAAGGCACCTTGGAGGTCTTCTAGTCCAACCCCCTTCTCAGGCATTCAGACAAATGGTTGTCCGGTTTCTTCTTTTTTTTAAAAAAAAAAAACAGCATTGGAGCACCCACAGCTTCTGAAGGCAAGCTCTTCCACCGATTAATTGTTCTCGCTGTCAGGAAATTTATCCTTGGTTCTAGGTTAGATCTCTCTCATTTCGTGACCATTCAAAGTTACAACATCACTGGAAAAAAAAGAGAGAGAGAGAGAGAGAGCCCTCAGATGGAGAGTCGACAGCCCCCAGGTCTGCAGCTGGCTGATGAGGAAGAGGAGGAACAGCTGGGTACAGTGCCTGATGCACAGATGCACAGAAGGCAGAGGAGAGGAGAGCAGTGGAAATCTATGGGCAGGTCCTTGGGACAGAAGAGCCACCGCTGCTAGAGAAGCCCCACCCTGGCTCTGGGGATAAAAGGCAGGGGGTAGAGATGAATAGATGGGGCAGAAAACTATTTATCTCCCTGCATTGAGAGAGAAATTTTTTTGCCAGGGCCTTTGCATTAACTTCAGAGGGTTTGTGGTGTTTGGGGAACTGGATCAGAACATGGGGATTCTTAATTAATTAAGAGGTCCAGATTTCTCCTTGCATTGGTTTGGCCACCCCCGGGGGAATCCGCACCTGCCCCCAAGAAGAGCCTTTAATCTCAGGTAGGGCATCAACTCAACATCGGTGTCTCTAGGATAGCCACCCTTGCAAGCTTGAAACATTCTTTGCCGGCCTGTAAATTCTGCGCTTGCGACTTTAAAACGGGATGAACGTTAACAGCGCATGGGGCTTTTGGGTATTTGATGTGAGAAGAGTCCTGACTTGAGCGAGGATGATAGATTGGCTGATTTCTATTTATCAGTACAAGGCTCATTCGGTGCAGCCGAGTCAGAGCTGCCTTTGTTTGCAGAGGGCAAGGAGGTCCTGCCGTAAATTAAGCCGGGCTGAATTTCTCTCTCTCCCCCCCCCCACTTTTCTCCCTCCCTATGATGAAAACTAATGAATCTTTCACAATAACCCCAACAGATGCATGCATCGATCTGAGCGCTTCACGTCCGCCCTGGTTTGGGGTTAGAAGCAGAGCCATTCTGGCTTTTCATTCAATCTTTTTTCCTGCTTAAAATTGGTTTCCATAATTATTCATTTATCCAGTGTGTATCCCATCTTCATTCTTTTGAAAGTGGTGTAGCTATAGCAATAGCCCTTAGACTTAGATACCGTGTCACAGTGCTTTACAGAGCCATCCTCTTGCCCCCAACAATCTGGGTCCTCATTTTACCCACCTCGGAGGGAAGGCTGAGTCAACCTTGAGCCAGTGAGAATCAAACTGCTGGCAGTTGGCAGAATTATCCTGCAATGCTGCATTCTAATCACTTCATCGTCTTCACTGTAGCCACCATCCAGAAGACAATTTGAGATGGGACATACATTAGTTGGTGCTCATCATTCTCCGATGCCCAAAGAGACGGGGAGAATGAAACGTGGTTCTTCTGAATTCAAACCACAAGCTTGCTCGTTGAGCTACAGTGTGAGCCTATATCTCTTCCAACATTTGAGATGGACATTAGTTGGTGCTCATCATTCTCCGATGCCCAAAGAGGTGAGGGAATGAAACGTGGTTCTTCTGAATTCAAACCACAAGCTCGCCCTCGTTGAGCTACAGTGTGAGCCCATATCTCTTCCAACATTTGAGATGGACATTAGTTGGTGCTCATCATTCTCCGATGCCCAAAGAGACAGGGAGAATGAAACGTGGTTCTTCTGAATTCAGACCAGAAGCTCGCTCGTTGAGCTACAGTGTGAGCCCATAGCTGTGCCAACATCACTTAAAGTATGAAGTTGAAGGCCATCAAGCACGGTAGACCTGTAAAAGCTTTCCCAGGGCAAACTACTAAGAGGCATATTCTTTGCTAGAGAAAAAAGAAACTGGATTGAGTCAGATAAGAAGCATCACCTACTCTTTCCTCTCCTCCTTCAGCCAGCATCTACTTTCTCCCCTCCTTATATCTCAAGGCAGAGACTGGAGATTAAGGAGTAAGGCTTGCAGCTGATAACAGAATTGGACATTGTTTTGATTGGGGGAAAACGTTTCCAGCCACAAAGCCGGGTGTTATCTCAACAGCTCAGCAGAATGCCAAGTTTTTAGCTGATCCCCTTGTTTCATTTCTGTAATGAGATAGCTTTTCTGTAAAACACCTCCCTTTTAACCACAGCAATTTTCAGTTGCAGTGGCTGGTTGGGCTACCTGGTCAAATCAGCCTCACGCAAGCGGGGAAGAAAAGAAGAAAGGCTGTTTTTACGGGGCAGCTTCCACTGTAGGGCATATTAAGTCTCGGCTACATATTGGTGAGCTTTAAAAAGATCGCCTCTGCAAAGGAGGAGTACGTTGGTTGCAGGCTCTCAGCATAGATTAGATGCGCAATGGGGTCCTTTGTGCTCTCTGAACTTAGTGGTTTTCTTGCAGACATTTCATCACCCAAACTAAGTATCATTGCTAGCACTGATTTTGGGTTAGGTTTAAGGACTGCTCGTTTCAATTCTGAGCTACAGATATCCTCCTTTATTGGAGGAGGTTATGGCCAGACAGCAAGAGGAATATCTTGATTGTACGAGTGTCGGCTAACCCAACTAAGTAATTCTGGGGATTAAGAGCCATTGGTTCAAAAAGAACTGGAGAATTAAATGACAGGAAGCAAGGATTGAAAAATAGACTGGACAACCGTTTGACCGGGGTAGTATAAAGTCTCCTGCATTGAGCAGAAGGTTCGACTAGAAGACCTTCAAAGTCCATTCCAACCCTATTCTATTCTATTCTTATTCTTATTCCTCTTCTGTTCTACTCTGCTGTATTCGGATAGAATAATAGGTAAGGTAAATTTCCTGACAATGGAAATAATTAATCAGTGGAATAGCTTGCCTCCTACGGCTGTAGGTACTCCATCGCAGGAGGTTTTCAAGAATAGAGTAGAGAAGCGTTTGACTGGGATGAGTAAAGTCTCGTGCCTTCAGTAGGGGGTTGGACTAGAAGACCTCCAAGGTCCCTTCCAGCCCTATGATTCTATATTCTAAAGTGGTAACGTCTCCTTTGCTAGAGAACTTCAGACAGTTTAGTCTAACAGGACTGTCCTGTGTCTTCCTGTTTCCCTCTTCAGAAGCCCGCACGAAAAGAAGAAGAGGCGGTCGCACTGTCACGTCAAGTCCAAAGCGAGGTCCCACTCCCCGTCCGTCTCGCCGGGGAAACAGCCCACCCATAAGAATTCCAGTCACTCGGCCAGCATCTCTCCCGTGGAGAGTCGAGGATCCAGCCAAGAGCGTTCTGGGTAATGAGCCCCCAAGAGCCCCCATTCCGGCTGAGCGTATAAATAATCCAAACCGGGAAAAGTAAATAATGGTAAAAGGAGTGGGGTGTTTGCTGATTCTCTGCCTCAAAAAATAAAAATAAAATCCAAGCTCGGTTCCCTTTCTTCTCCAAGCCTTCGGGGGGGGGGCGACACAGCGAGCAGGCATTGAGCATGTTGGAATTGCAAATGCTCCAGCATCACAACGACACGCTGCAGTTGTTTAACCCGGTTACCTGTTTGACTGCCCTTCTGCATCATCTCGTGAGAAATCAAAGAGGAGTCGAAGAGCGTTGCATAGATCGCTCCGTGAAACTCTGCGGAGGGGTTAGGCTGGTGGCGTTGAAGTGCGAGGCAGGCAGGCTGGTTTTCTTTTTTCCAATGCTCTCCTGTTCAGAAAAGAGAAAAAAGAACCCAGCTGACCTCCAGTTAAATACCAACACCTTATGTGTGATGCTTCTGCTTGCAGAGGGAGGGAGGTAAAGAGAGGGAGGAAGGGAGGGAGATAGATAGACAGACAGACATGTATAGATAGAAAGGTTGGATGGATGGAGGTGGGAGATAAATAGACAGACAGACATGTATGGGTAGAAGGGATGGATGGATGGATGGATGGATGGATGGATGGATGGATGGATGGATGGAGATGGGAGATAAATACACAGATAGACATGTATGGGTAGAAGGGATGGATGGAGATGGGAGATAAATAGACAGATGTATGAATAGAAAGGTTGGATGGATGGATGGATGGATGGATGGATGGATGGATGGATGGATGGATATGGGAGATAAATAGACAGATGTATGGATAGAAAGGTTGGATGGATGGATGGATGGATGGATGGATGGATGGATGGATGGATGGAGGTGGGAGATAAATAGACAGACAGACATGTATGGGTAGAAGGGATGGATGGATGGATGGATGGAGATGGGAGATAAATACACAGATGTATGGATAGAAAGGTTGGATGGATGGATGGATGGATGGATGGAGATGGGAGATAAATAGACAGATGTATGGATAGAAAGGTTGGATGGATGGATGGATGGATGGATGGATGGATGGATGGATGGAGATGGGAGATAAATAGACAGACATGTATGGATAGAAAGGTTGGGTGGATGGGTGGATAGTGGGTGGGTGAAAATAGACTAAACCAGGTTAAAGAGACTGACTGAGAGAGAGATGTAGGTAGGGAGATGGATGGATAGATAGGTGTTTTCTTACCCCTGAACAGCCTCTTATTATCTCCGCTCCAATTTTTTGGATTGTAGATAATAATTTGATATTTGACTGTGGCAAGATTCATTTTCAGGAGCAACAAGGTTCCATCTCCACCAATTTGATTTGGAGAAGGGATCGATCACCGGTATCAGTAGGGAAGCATCAGAATACCTTTCGGCTGCTTCAGTTGGGGGAGGGCAGAATGAATTAAAAACAGTCAGGACGGTTGGTCCTTTGGAGGATATTTACCTTGCAAGGTTAATAATCGATAAATTATTGAAATATTTCCTTTTTTAAAAAAAACAAAAACCACTGGGTACCAGGAAAAGATTTTGATTGTGTAGTTTAAAGACGCTGCCAGAAGGAGCAAATGAGATGGAAGAGGAGCATCGGGGTAAATCTGAATATCTCCCTCTGTCTTAGCGACCCTGACTAAGCACATTCCATCAGCAGAGTGAGAGGAAAAACCCCCCAGAGCAGCTCAAATCTCTTCTGGGCAGAGTTTGTGGGAGCTACTGGCTACTCTTCCCATGTCCAAGAATCCATCCAGCGTCTCCCCACCCGCCTTTCTCCCTAGCTGGGAAAGAAAGTTCCCGCCGTACCCGAGACGCCAAAACCGCAGGGAGATTGTCAAATCTCTGGATTGCGTTGCAATCTCTCTGAAGTTACGCAAAGGCCTCTGACATCTCAAAATCAATTTGAAGGTTCTCCCGGCTCCCCGCAGAATCCCGATTTCCCCTTTGAAGGTTTTTGCCTGGCTGTGTTTTTTAATTTTATTCTCCTGCGTTTTCGTGAGAACCCGAGGAACGTTGGGTGTGTGTGTGTGTGTGTGTGTGTGTTTTCTTCCTCTTTTATTCTTTTTCTCCTTTATTTTGGGAGACATTCAAGGGAATTGTTTCTCTGCCGCTTCTCCCCCACCCAAAAAAATCAGCATGGCTTCCTGTGAGAAGAACTGATCATCGGCAAATGTTGCAGAAGCAGCTTAATTTTAATTATTAATTATATGGGAATATTTGTGGAGAAGCTGCTAGCTAAGGATGCACCACTGATGAGATTTTTGCAGGGTGGGGAGGTCCGTGCTTCGTAGACATGCTTCGTTCCTTCTGATCTATATTTTTTTTTTCCCACTGATCTTACAAGTTGTTTAAGAGGCAGACTTAATCGCATTCATTTCCTGAAAAAAGTCCTTTCACTCCACCGTTCTTCTGGTTTTTTTATGTTTAATTGCAGTCGCTAGACTTAAGTCAGGTATGCTGTTAATTACCTGTCAGTTGATTGTGTGTTTCTTTTTTTTCTTTACTTCTCAATTTTTTTTAGGGGAGTGCCTTTGGAAAAAGAAGGCCAGATCTCTTCTGCCATTGTGTCATCCGTTCAGAGTAAAATCACTCAGGTACAACTAAAGCGTGTTCCGGATTTTCCAAGGCTTCGCAGTTACCACAGTTCGGGTTTTGAACATCGCAAAGGAGATGCCTAAAATTGGATCGCTGCATGTTTGTGTTTTGTGAGAGGAGGGAGTTTCTTTTTTGTTGTCTCTTGGTGCCAATGTTTGTGATTGAACAAGCAGTACTCACTCCGCTGGTGCCAATGTTTGTGATTGAACAAGCAGTACTCCGCTCACAACCACAATGGAAATTCTGTTGCGAAAGCAAGGCCATTGTTAAATGAATCATGGCTAGGTTTACACCCAGATTTTACTGAAGAATATAGAGTAATTTTCTGAGCTGGAAAAAAATCATGATGAATATAATAAAGGTAGGATGTGAATAAATTAAAAATTTAAAAAGTGGTTAGGAATGAGTGGGTTTAGCCCCACCCACCCAAACTGGTCCCAGATCCATCTTTTTCTCCAATTTTTTTTTTACAGATAGAAACGTTTTTCTGTTCCCAACAATGAGAAACTTTTAATCTCTTTTCTTTTGGGTCCTTGGAAGATAGATAGATAGATAGATAGATAGATAGATAGATAGATAGATAGAAAAGATCCGTCACCTGTGGAGAGTCTCTCTCTCATCCAGTCATGGTTGTCTCAAAGTTGCTTTTTCCAAAAGACAACTTAGACACTCTGGGGTTTTTTCCCTTGAAAACGTTTTGCTTCTCATCCAAGAAGCTTCTTCACTTCTAGAAAAAAAAAAAAACCAAGAAAATCCTGTTGCCTTTTGGGAAAAGTCCCTTTGAGTCCTGGATCCGTCTGTCTCCCTTTCTTGACTCATTGTGATTGGCATTTGGGCACTTTTTAATCTAGTCCATTCCAAAGCCCTCAACGCCCTGCCTTTTTGGTAACATTTTTTTCTCATTAAAGCTATCAAGTGCTTTAAAGGTAATTATCTTAATGCTGTTAGGTACAGCAGTGGAAAAACAAGGACACTGAAAAACTGCGATAAGATTCGTTTACAGATTTGGATATAATAGCATTGTTATGGGTTTTTGTTTCTTGGTTGGTCAAAGGATTGGAAAATAGCTTAAATAGGCACATTTTTCCTTCAGCACACTAAGCACAGTGCATATAAAAACCCCTTTCCTGTGTTCAGTTTTCCTTCACACAACCTGGTTAAAAAAAAACACACAATAATTTTAACAATCACCCCCCCGTTCAGCTTCACTTTCCTAAAAAAAAAAAAAAAGAAAAAGCAACCCATTGTCTTGGGTTTATTGCAAATGTAATTTGACTTGGTAGGATTACCTCGAAACGAGCTTTGGGGTTTCTCTTAATATGTTAATTTCCAGGCATTGCAATGGATGCATTTTAATAACTTGCACCATTTTTCCTAAGCGAGATCACGGAATGAATGTTCCCTTTCCTCTCTGAAAGAAAGGATTTTTGATACTTCAGATGACTGAATCGATTGGAAATGTGGGTTTTTGTCGAAAGTGGCTGCTTATTTTTGAAAGGGTGAAATATAAACCAGCTGTCGAGCTTTGTAAAGGGAGTCTTGACTTCAGACCTTGGAGAATGACCACCAGTTAAAAGATTCCTTTTTCACTATTGAGAAAAAGAAATGCAAAATAGGCTTTGATTTCTTTCCTTATTTGGAAAACTGGCCCAAGAAATGGCCTGTTCTGATATCCTTTTCTGCCTTTCAAAATGTTGTATAATTTTTAGTGACAGCCGTGGTTAAAATCTTGGATATCCTCCGGTTGGCTAAATTTGCCAGAGTGGCCTTACAGAAGCCAGCAATTTTGCAGCATAGACAATGCCAAGGAAATATTTCCATGCGTACTGAAACCAGCCATTTGAATTGTGGGAGCCAGTTTCTTGCTTCCTTCTAGCTGCAAAAGCTGGATTGCTCAGCAGCAAAAAAACAAACAAACCCCTTCACATAATTTGCTGAACCACATTTCTCTGTACAGCGTAGAGATTTGGGCAAATCACGCCTTGATACACAATGCTGGTTAACTGCTTTGCACGGTTATTTACAAAATGGCAGAACCCTTGGAGGTCATCTAGTCCTAACCTGCTTGAGCGGGAGATCCTAGACTTATTTCAGACAAGTGGTCTGTCCAATTTCTTTTTAAAAACCTGCAGTGTTGAAGCACCCACAATTTCTGGAGGGGAGTCGTTCCACCTATTAATTTTTCTCACTGGCCAGGAAATTCCTCCTTCGTTCTAGGTTGCTTCTCTCCTGGATTAGTTGCTTCTTGTCCTTCCTTCAGGTGCTTTGGTTGACTCCCTCTTCTTTATGGCAGGCCCTCAATTATTGGAACGCTGCTATCATGTCACCCCAGTCCTCCTTTTCATTAAACTAGATATAGCTCAATTCCAGCCATCGTTCTTTGTATGTTTTTTTATAAATAACGTTTACGGTATTTATTATAATCAGCTTTCTGCTATCATAATATTTCTTTCTGGAGCAAAGAAAACACACTTCTCATTCCCAGTTTTTTAAAGATAGCACCGTGAGATTGAAGGATATAGGCGCCCTGCAATGCAGAACCTAAGAACGGTGCATTGGCAGATTTGATGGAATTGTTCTGATCTGACAAAGTTGTTCCCCTTTGGGGCAGCGTCTCTGAAGCCACCGCTCGCCCCTGGCCTGATCTTTTCAGGAGTTGCCTTAAAAAAAAAAAGACAGCTTTTGAGAAATGTCTAGCCATCCCAAGCAATTAGATGAGACGGCTAACCAAACTTCCCTTACCTAAAATATTTCTCTTTTTTTTTTCTTTTGCCTGCTGGTTATCCTTGACAGAATTTGTAAGCAGGCTGGGAGTTACTTATATATCCTTTTTACATTTTCTCTGTTGAGATGGATTTGAGGAGTCCTTGGTCCTCTTGTATCTTTACTTACAGACATTTCATTACCGAATCAAGGAACATCATCAGTGCTAGAAGAGAGTGGGGTTTGCTCCCTGTCGATGGGAGTAGTTGGTGGTTCCTTAATTAAGCTGTTGTTTACTGAGTTCCTTGATTGAAGACATTGTATTGAGGTACAAACAGAGAGCAAACCCTACTCCCTTCTAGCACTGATGATGTCCCCTAGTTAGGTAATGAAACGTCTGCAGGAAAACCACCAAGCTCAGAGAGCACCAAGGACCCCACAGTTCAGCCCTGAGCTACAAATATTCCCTTTCTTCAGCGAGGTGGGATTTTGGGGTTTGGGCGGTAAGAAATATGCGTGCTGTTGAAGAAGTCCTCGGCAGATAGTTAGTTTGGTTATTACTGCTGTCTGACTTTGCTTTATGCTTCCTTTGTGTGCAGGATCTTATGGCCAAGGTGAGGGCGATGCTTGCAGCTTCTAAAAATATTTCAACCAGTGCCTCTTGAGACGGAAAGATGGAAGCTCTAGAAGGAGCAGAAAGTCCTCGTTAGCTGCAGGGGAAAAGAGTCTTCTTGCAACAGTGCCGAGTTGCAAAACTTCCTTTGCAGAAAAAAGCAGCCGTGGGAAAGGGAGCCTTTGTAAATTATGTTCTGATTGGTTTCTCAGTAAGAATTTTACAACAAGCGGTGCCTGTATATTTGTAAATACGACATTCCGGCGAGTGTTACACAAATAAATATGCAGAGAAATCCTTTTTATTAGCTAAAGGCTTTCTGGAGATTGGTTGGTTATTGTTTTAGGGGTTTGTTTTTTGTTTTTTTACTCCTTTTCTTTGTTTCAGATGACCTTATACTCGCTTTTCAATCAGGGTCCTCTAAAGTAGTGTGTATAAATTGAATTTAGCAGAACAAAGCGAGGAAATGCTAATAAAAGCAGCAGGCGAAAGGAGGAAAAAAATTAGGCGGAAGGACTGGCATTTATTGAGCTGTATAGATTTTGCTTGGAGAGAATAATGCAAAAGGGGCGAAGGGAGCAGATTTCTAATATTCTTCAGGCTATAATTGGGAGCTGACTTGCAGGGTTTTATGGCCCCCAGTCAGAAAAAAAGCTAGTTATTTACTTGGTGACAACCATCCCAAGATTTGGAATAAGACTTCTTAATACCTTCCTGGAAGAACAACTCTGGATCCTTCAGATATCCAGAGTTCTGCCTATAAAGGTAAACCTCAATTTATTTGACTTTATCATAAAATAGGAGACAACTATTTTTTTGTAGCCATGAGTTAGCAGACTGTCTCTCTCTTTCACACACACACGTTTATTTGGACTTCTAATTAAAAATATATTGGGAGCTTGGCGGATATAGTAATAATAATCCACTTGTTGAAGCCATACTTGTTGAAAATGCAAGTACAAACATACCATAGAAGACTTCCATTTTGCTGCCAGATGTTCGTGGGGCAATTCTAGAAGGATCCAGGATGCTCCATCCCAAATCCACCACTCCAGAATTGGGGCTAGGCTGCTGGTCTGAAAGTCTAGAAAGACCACAGCTGGAACTCTTGTGAAATTAGTCTTGGGAAGAAGGGAGTCGTGCGTAATCCATTTTGAAATTAGTCATAAAGGAGTAAAATTAGTATAATAAAATCTCAGACAGCTTTAGGCATTGGGAGGGTACGGGTGATTTAATGTGAGCCGTTTCCAAGTTTGTTTTAATTTGTGGAGCCTCTTTAATTTAACAGTAAATGAATTCACTGACCTATTTTTCCTTGACACATTATTATTTCTACAATCACTTTACTAAACACAAAACCATTGCTGTTTGTGCTTAACTTTAGAGAACACTAGAAAAAGCCACAATCTGTTGGGTCATCATTTCAGATATAACTTCCTTACCTAAAGCGATAAAACAGAATGAACTTAGGAAGGAAAAAGGAAGGGGAATTTGATTTCCTGCTGGCTTCCTCTTTGTGTGTGGGAAATCTCGTTGGAGATCATAATCACACGGGGGGTGCAAAAAAATTTGCAGAATTTTGCCAAAGCAACCGGTCTGAACATCCTTTCAATTTCAATCCCACGGGAGTCATGGATCCCAGATTTTGGACACATTTTTTTTAAAAGTTAAGCTACTTGATTCAAAAATTATTGTCCTGCATTGCACTGTTTTATCCAGAAACAGAAACGGGTTGCAAACAGACAAGCAGGGGAGTTTTAATAGTTTATAGATGTTGCCTTGCCTTAATAAATGGAGACTGGTAAACCGCTATTATCCACCGAATCTTGCCAATTTCCCATAATTATAGCTTGTACGAATGGAGCACAATACCGTTTTTTAAAAAACCCAAAGGAATCAAAAGGGTTTTAAGTGGCAGCTCTGAACAAGAGCCAGATTAAAACGTTGAATATGACTTGTTTCCACCTTTAAAAGTTTTATAAGATAGAGCATGACAAAGCCTTTTGATTTTACAGACTTTTATTTTTTAAAATCTGGAGACCTTGAGGTTAAAAAGTATTAGGAACTTTCAGAAAATCCTCAGTTTAAAAGGTTCAAGCATTTTACTTTAAAACTTGGCCATTCAGGCAAGCATGAATTCTTCTGATTTCAGAGTTATATCCATTGTCATTTTCTTAGCAACGATGCCGAAAAATTTGCCATTGTTAGATCTCGCCTGCAATTGAAGCATTTTCAAGTGGTCTTGTGGTCTGCATGGAGGAATTCCAGCCCTTTTTGTGTCTTCTGAGATCATTTGTCAGTCTCTGGATGGACTGCTCAAGAAGTTGGGCAATTGCAGTGCATTTTTGCAATTTACAATGCAAGGCGGAAATTAAGCTCTCCTCAGAGAATTTTCATTTTGATAGTAAACTCTTGCCAAAATAAAACGTGGATATATTGAAGGGATCATCAAGAAAATTTGGTGACCCTGAACGTTAATATCCTAGAGTCAAAAATAGCAATTGGAGCTTTTCAAGTATGGGTTTACCTTCACAGATGTGTTCAAAGATTAAATCGGAGTTGGAAGAGACCTTGTAGGTCATCCAGTCTAACCCCCCGCCCAAGCAAAAGACCAGACACCATTTCTGACAAATGGCAGCCCAATCTCTTCTTGAAAGCCTCCAGTGATGAAGCCCCCACAACTTCCGAAGGCAACTTCTGGTCCATTGATAGATTGTTCTCGAAAATTTCTCATTTCCAGGTTGACTTTCTCCTTGTCCATTATTCCTTGTCTGGCCTTCGGGTGCTTTGGAAAATAGCTTCAGAAAATAAGAATCTTGTTGACAAAGGCACTGATTATGTTACCTGGCTTGGTAATGAAACGTCTGCAAGAAAACCATCAATCTCGGAGATCTTTTAAGGAGTGTTTTTTTTTTCCAAATTGTTTTCCCAAGGAGCAATTTCTTTTGTCGTCTCTCCTACGCAATACATCGCAGTTTGAATGCGCTCAGAGATGCTGTTAATGCTGTTTTCTCTCTAAATCGTGTTCCCGATTTAAAGGGGGGGGGGAGCTACACCATTTCTGTTTGTTCCCTGACTTTCTTTGCTTCCCCCCCCCCATATTGTACTTGAGCGGCTTCTTAATTGCCTCAGGTTGCATTATGAAAAAGAACGTTTTCGGCATGTTTGGGAAGGGATTTTCCTAGCCTCGGATAATAAGGCCTCCTTGTTTATCACAAAGCGAAATGCAAAATGTTTTTTTTTATTACTTTTTAAAGAAAAAAGGCACAGAAATACATTCTGCTCAGTCTTTATGGGGGTGATCACTGCACAAAAAAGGGACGTCACAGGAGACAAACTCAATCTTTAGTTCCTTATTTGATTTATCCTTAAAATTCAAGTATTTCCGCTAAGTTCTTATGTTTGGGATGCTGCAACATTGGTCGATTCCAGACATGATGGATATGATGATATCCAGTCGTTGTTCTGACCCAAACCTTGTTCCAAGGAAACAAACACCAAACGGAGGTAACAGTAAAACCTTTTAATGATTCTTTACGAATTCCGTTCCTTCATGGTTAAAATGCTGTTCCAAAGTAATTGTCTCTGATAAGAATGAGCCTTGTCAAGGTTATGCAAGGCTGCCTAGAACACTAGATAAAGTTGCCAAGAAATATTTCAAACACAAAGAGTTTTTCAAACACCAACCAAGATAATCTGAGCACCCACAAGGCTTGAGTGCAAAAACTTCTTTGCTTCCTGCAAAGAACTCCGGTTTCTCAGCTGGCTTTTATTTCTTAAGGGAAGAGCCATTACCTTGCAGCCTTACTCCCGAGTCGCTTGTACTGCTGCAGCTGCTCTTTCCTTCAAGCAGCCCTGGGTGCAGGCTCCTTGGGGACTTCTTCATCCCTGCTGCCAGCTTCCACAATCTCCGAAGGCAGCATTCCACTCCCTCATGGTCTTGGCCCCATCCCTGCATCACACGCAGGCAACAACTGGTTAGCTTAGTTGATGGGCATGGCTTGGTCATGTGACTGGCTGGGCATGGTCAACTCAACATCACATCGAGGCATGCATCTCCTCGCCTGGCCTCATGACTGGGGATGCTGCAACGGTCGTAAGTGAAAAACGGTCATGTCACTTTTTTTAGTGCCAGTGTAACTTTGAATGGTCACTCCACACAAGCAAAGTACCAGCAAAGGAGGGAAAAAAAACTCCAGAGAAGTTCCAGAGACAGGAAGTCTAGTCCTGCCAAGAATGTAATAAAGGTTAACAGAGAGGCAGTTTCTGTAAGCAACACCAGAATGTTTCCTTCCTGCCTTCCTTACAGGATTAGTTCAGTAATTTCTTCTAACAACCGGTTCTCCAAACTGCTTAGAATGTTAACAACCGGTTCTAGCAAATAGGTGTGAACCTGTAGAATCCCACCCCAGCTGTAAGGGCCTGCCTCTTCTCTCTCGTTCAAGAAAGCAGAACTCTTGAAACAATTAGCATTTCAATAGGAGCCTTTTTTTTTTTTGAAGGAAAGCGATAGCAATGCAGAGGAAGAAGAATCTGAGGATTCCCGCACATATCCGTTAGGTTAAAGCAGTTAGAAACCTCTCTCCTCAGTCTGGAGTTGAATAAGCCAATCCATAGGTGTGGTTGTTTTGAGAACCAGAGTGTGATGATCCGGGACATGGAACAGAAGCAACACAGCCAGAGAACAGGTTTAACTCTCCTTTATTGTTTCAACTTTGCCCCCAAACGTCCCCACCTTTACCGCAAGTCCTGGAGCAAAGCTCTCACACGCACCTTCAACAGCCCCTGGCTGAGAGTAGTCCAGGAAGCCAGGTTTGCAAACCAATAACCAGGGGCCAGCAGTCCAGTAAGACAGATTAGCAAACCGGTAACCAAGGGAAGAAGTCCAGTGAGCAAGGTGAGCAAAAGAGTAAACCAAGAGGTTCCGCGGAGTAGGCAAACTGTGGCTCTTCTGTCCCGAGGATCAGCCCATAGATTTCCACTGCTCTCTGCCTTCTGCGCATCCACACGTCAGGCACTGGACCCAGCTGTTCCTCCTCTTCCTCATCAGCCACCTCCAGACCTGGCTCTTCCATCCCAAGGACCTGCCCATAGATTTTCACTGCTCTCCTTTCCTCTGCCTTCTGCAGAGGAACATCCGTGCGTCAGGCACTGGACCCAGCTGTTCCTCCTCTTACTCGTCAGCCACCTCCAGACCTGGGGGCTGTTGAGTCTTGGCAAGCTTGGCAACTGACGCGTATTTATGACGGTTGCAGTGTCCCGGGGTCACGCGATCCACCTTTTGCGACCTTCTTAACAAGCAAAGTCAACAAGGAAGCCAGATTCACTTAGCAGCCTTGTGACTAACTTAACAACTTGTTATTTGTTTAACAACTGCGGCAAGAAAGGTAGCAAAACGGGACAAAACTCATGTAACAAATGTCTCACTTAACAGAAATTTGGGGGCCTCAATTGTGGGTCGTAAGTCAAGGACTACCTGCATTTATCCTTCCTTGGCTGCTCCTTTGCAAAAAGAAAGAACAAACTTAACACTGCTTTTCATCTTGTCTAGAAGGCATGAACAGTGGGAGAAGTTTCTCAATACTTTTTACAAGGATTTTGGCTCCTCCGTCTCCATTTTTGAAATAAAGTGTTTTGCCACACCACAGAGACAGTATGCGAAAGATAGAAAGCCTTTGCTTTCAGTGGCTACTTCTATATAATATTAATAACCACTTAGCTGACCATAAATTTGTTGGAATGGGTCTGGGCATAATTGAAATCACCCACATACATTTCCATTAAAGCAGTTGGAAAAAAGATAGGTTTTCACTCAGGGCTGCCTAGAGGCAAATATTAAACCCATTCAAGACACTTTTTTTTTTTTTGCAGAAGTCAAGAAATAGTTGAAGTTTGTCCTTGAAAGTTCTGACTCTTCTCAACAATCTTGTCCAAAAGTTGACTTTCCAAAGAGAATCAGCGATATTTGGGAAACTGGTCAAACAAATTTTTCCCCCTTCTTTTAACATTTATTTATAACCCTAGGACACACATTGCCCACTCTTTTTCTACATCACTTGCATTTCTTAAAAGTTCGTTCATCTCTTTCCTTATCGTTAATAAACCTTCAGCCAAGGTGAAGAAATGTATTTCCTGTAGGGTTTTTTCTCCATTTAGATATAATTTATTCTGTTTTCCTTGATTAGTATATCACCAGGATAAATTGTCAGATCATCCTTGCTGCATTATACAATCTCTCCAATGTTTGCTGCAAAGTGATTAGGTCTAATTTATTCTATTTTCTTCGATTAACACATGATCAAGATAAATTAATGGTCAGATCTATAATCCTCACTGCATTATACAATCTCTCCAACATTTGCTGCAAAGTGACTAGGTGTAATTTGTTTTCTTTGATTAATACATGATCAAGATAAATTAATTGCCAGATCTATAATCCTCATTGTATTATACAATCTCTCCAACATTCTCTGCAAATCTTTTGGCTTACCAGCTAAAAACATGACACCATTGATCTAGAAAACTACACATACATTCACATCCCCATCCACACACTTCTAATGTTGCCACAGATATTTCTTAGCTATATGACCACAGATATATTAAAAGGAAAACAAGGGGATTGATTTTTTTTTTCTCCAGGAAAAAAAAAATCAATCCCCTTGTTTTTGTTTTAATATAGATGTTTTTAAAAAAATCAATTTGGCTATGATGATTGAAAAATAAACTCTCATTTGGAGGTAAGCCAGTTCACTTTTTACTCTCTGAAGTATGCGGTTTAAGGGATTCAGAGCTGGAGGTTGGAAGATTTGCAGATTCTGAACAGATTATCATTCACATCGAATTGATGCGTCGAGAGATGAGAGCTTTTCAAAATGCAGACATTTTGCCCTCCAGAACCTTCACTTTTCTTTCAAAAAGTGGAATAAATGCTTTGAAAGAGAAGAAATCAGGGTGGTTCATTCCAGACTGCCTTAATGTCATTTTTTTTAAATTCCAGCAAATACCACATTTCTTAAGTGACATTTGACCAGAGTGAAGATTACAGGCAAGAATTCACGGTAGATAACTTTTTTTTCCCTTCATAATAGATGTTTGGCAGAGGAACACCTGTCAATGCACGGTTGCAAATTACCAGTTAAGTTAACATTTGGTAACCGTGAAAGAATACTTTTATTTTTGCTGCAGGAAATGGGAGGTCTTTTCATTCTTGTTAAGTGTGCTAAAACGATTCCGATACGGGAATTGGGGAAATAATTTCAATTCAGAAAAGACTTGCCATTAACAGGCAGTGCTATTTTCAACTTTGAGGGGAGGACCCCAATAGCTGGGCTTCGTCTCATCTTTGTGTGGTGTTTTTTTTTCGCCCTAAAGCAAAGCCTCTAAACTTATTTTTTGAGACTTTGCTTTACTTTCTTTTATTCGTTCCAAAATGAGGCTGAATCTCGATTAAATAAATACTCTGCAATCCGTTGCCGACCCATCGTCATTTATAGCCCTACGGAAGCAGAAATTTCTGGTGGAGTTAAAAACAAAAGAACAGAGCTAATTTTTATTTTTGTAAGAAAGTGGTTTTTTTCCTGTAGCCCTTCTCTCTCCAAAACAAGGGGGGGCACCACAAAAAGTCGTTTTACAAGACACCCGTTATCTTGGAATAAAATAAGGTCCAGGGATTTGGGTGGGCGTGACACAAAATAAAAACCCAAACCATCAACAATCGAGTTGTATTGAATTTACCAGTCATCTTTATGATCTGACAGCAAATCACCATGGTTTTTAGCAAAGCTTTGTTTAAGCTAAAGGTATGTTTAGACAGCCGACAAAGCAAAATCCAAGAATGGAGAAAAGTTCAAGGATTAAGACAAACCTGATGATTAAGGAGCTTTTCTTTCTAAAACATAGAAAGAATGGTTGCTGGAAATGGGCTTGTCTAGTTGAATGAAAAGAAGGACTAGCAGTGGCATAAGAGTGATTCAATATCTCAGGGGCTGCCACAATAGAAGAGGGAGTCGAGCTATTCTCCAAAGCACCTGAAGGCAGGTCAAGAAGTGACGGCTGGTCTTCTCTGCCCCTGCCTTTTCTCTGCCCTACGTGTTCTTGGATCGGGGCAGAAGGCAGTTCCTCTTCCTCATCGCTGGCTGCCTCCAGCTGCATGCTTGTCCCACCTGGGCAATTCTGTTCCTCCATCATCGTTGCTGTTTGGTTGGATGCCAGATGCTTGTTAAATGTCTGCAATGGATCCTGTGGGACCATGTCCCCCCCCCCACTTTTTTTAATGTACCGCTTCTTAGTTAGGATGGGTCAAACTACACAACGATCCGTATGAAGAACAAACATGAGGTAACAGATTTTTCCATGTTTTACGGCGTGGAAATTACAGTGGAACAGCCAAGAAAATCATTTGTGGAGGGACACAGACGAGAGGTTGGGGAAAAAGAAGACACCAAAGCGATGTCATCTCCATTCTTTTCGATCACATCTCTGCTCGGAGAGAGAAGAAGGCATTCACCTGAGTTGCCAGAAAGCCACAAAGGAGACCCTGAAGAAAACATAATAATGAGGAGCACCACTCAGGATTAAAGGGGATATTTTGTTCCACGTTGGGTTGAGTGTTCGCCCTGTAGGGCCCAGTGATGTTCTCCTCTGTCATCTGGATGATGGTCACTCAAGAGGATGGGCTTATTCTTCATCACCCCAGACCCAAAAAGCCAATTAAAATGATCAGAAGAAGGTTC
The DNA here is from genome assembly GCF_900518735.1 of Pseudonaja textilis. The sequence continues at coordinate 1,783,546 of NW_020769392.1, forward strand.
TGAATGGACATCGGGGTGGAATTTTCAACAGGCTGCCACATGAAAATGAGGATCTGTTCTCTCTTGAGGTCTACAAGCTGGTTGGCCATCCATGCTTGGTTTGCATGTTTTGTTTGGATGTTTTTAAGTTTTCCATGTTCTAAGACTGACACAGGAAGAACCCGCAAAGTATATGTGTGTGTTTTGTGTATGTGTTTGCGTAATTAGTCCAAATCAATCAACGTCCTGAAAGTTGCAGACTGATTTATCTTGCTGATAATCCAAGGATCACGAAACAAGGATGATTGTCACCACAAGGAGGAAGAGGAGGAGAAGGAGGAAGAAGAGGAAGGGGGAGGAGGAGGAAGGGAGGAAGAGGAGTAGGAAGAAGAAGAAGAGGAAGGGAAAAGAGGAGCTTAAAAATAAAATGAGTGTAGCATATATATAATCTGTTTTCTTCTTTAAATGATTTGCCGAGATCTGATCAGATTTTTTTTACAATTTCCCCTATATGTTTGGTGTAAGCATACTAAAGCAGAGTAGTGTGGTGGCCTAGAGGTGGAGCTCCCGCCTCACAATCAGGAGGCTGTGAGTTCGATCCTAGGTAGAGGTAGATATTTCTCTCTTTGGGCATGCTGAGATTGTATCTGCTGAATATGACTTCGCACTGGCAACAGGAAGGGCATCTGGTCAGTAAAACACTCAGCTCCATTCAGTTGCCCAGGCTCCATCCTGCAATGGCATCGTTAAAAGCCGATGAAACACACTAAAGCAAATTCAGACCTTTGCAATGATATTACTTGGTTCAAAGTTAGTTTTCTGCAACTAGAAATGTTCAAGATGAAAAAGAAGATATGTAATTCTCAAAGAAATGTAAGCTGTCAGTTCTATTCAATTCTATGCAAGAAGTCCTTGATTACAACGATTTGTTTAGTGACCATTTGAAGTTACAGGTGACTTACGGCTGTTTTTCACCATCGCAACATGTCCGTGGTCACGCGATCAAAATTTAGATGCTTGGCAACTTTCTCGTATTTATGATGGCTGCCATGTCTTTTTTGACCTTCTTGACAAGCAAAATCAATGGGGAAACCTGGTTCACTTAATAACCGTGTAACTAATTTAACAACATCCCTGTTACTAACTTAATAACTGCAGGGATTCACTAATTGGAAGCAAGAAAGTTTGCAAAATTAATTGTCTTAATTGTCTCGCTTAGCAACAGAAATGTTGGGTTCAACTGTGGTCGTAAGTCGAGGACTATCTGCATCATCCATCCAAGGAAGTATCTCATGAATATAATGGAGGCTTTTCTTTGCCAAAATTGATCTTGCATTTCCAGCAAGCGAAATTTCTAAAAAAAAACTCGCTGTCTTAAGTTTTGAGTAACGGTAAAGATTCGAGGCCGTGATGGAATTCCCTGTGAAATGAGACAAAATGTTTTTTGATCTATTCCTTTACCTTTTAATTTCTCCCAACGTTTGTGGAGCTGTTGCTTCTTCATTATCACTTAATGAAGCCCGTAAATATAGTTCTATCAAAATCAGAGGAAGGTCAAACTCTTATCCTTCAATGATTAAAATATCTCTCTGAATAATATTGATCCAAAGTGACAACCTGAGGGGTCAAACGAGTTTTCTATGTTTTGGCCTCTTATTCTCTCCAATATCTTATTTTTTTTCCCCTCCACCTGAAATCCTATTTAACATATTTTGTCATGCTGAAAATCAACTTGGCGTCAAAGGTTAAGTAGGAAAGCGCATTTACACTGATTGTTATAAGAACAATATTTCTTTCTTGAGAAATGAGAGCTGGGGAAAAATAAACTAGTTTCTTCTCTCCCTTTTAGAATTTTCCTTATATATATATATATATATATGGATGCCTCTTTTTAACCTTTTAAATCAGGCAAACAAGAATTTCACCCGAAAACAGCGAGCAATAAATCTTTAAAGACTACCAGTCTCTGGGTTTGCAGTTGTGAAGTCAAGCAAGCCATGCGGTGCCAATCAATGGAGAAAATTGAGTCAAATCAGAGTCAATTGAGGTTAGGTTCTTGAGTTGGGGAAAGTTGGATGGGTTGACTTGTTTGCTTTGCTGAAATGGGGAAAAATTTTTTTTAAAAGTTGCATCCGGTCCATTTGGCTTGATTTTTCTGAATAGTTGAATCAATTCTAACCTAGCCGAGTCTATTAGGTTTGATTTCCCAAGCATTTAAAGCCAGTTCAATTCAGGCATTCAATCAAACGAGCTTCGGGCATTTTGAAACTATAGGCAGACCTCGAGTTACGACCAAAATGGAGCCCCAGAATTTGGGTTGCTAAGGGAGACATTTCGTTGAGATGAATTTTACGACCTTTCTTGAAAGAGTTGTTAAGTGAATCGCTGCAGTTGTTAAGTTGGTAACATAGTTGTTAAGTGTTGTGGTTCGCCGGCAGCCTGTGTAGACGGCAGCAGAATCGGACAGTGGGGAAGAACGGGGACCAGTCTGGGAGTCTGGAGAGGACTTGGACGAGGGTCCTGTGTCCGATGCAGAGATGGGGACAGGACCATCTGGGAGTGGGGTGCTGCCTTTGGAGCCTCCAGAGTCTGGCAGCAGCGAGGCAGAGGAACAAGGGGAGCCTGTTCCCAGTGCGTGTGTGCACAGAGCTGCTAGAAGGCGAGAGCAGCTGAAGCAGAAGGGGTGACTCAGGAGTAAGGCTGGGAGGTGATTGGCCCTCCCCTAAGGTATAAAGGAGGTGCAAAGGTAGAGAAACCTTTGCAGGAAGCAAAGGATAGGACAGGATAGGAGATTGTGTGTGTGTGTGTGTGTGTGTGTGTGTGTGTATAAATATATATATATACACACATCTATACATACATATACATATGCACTCTCTCTCTCTCTCTCTCTGTATATATGTATGTATGTATATGTATACATGTATACACACACACATGTAGATATATACACAGATATATACACACATATGTATATGTGTCTGTGTGTCTATTAATCACAGTCCATTTTGAATGCAAGAAAAAAAGTCTTGAGAAGAAGAATAAAAAGAAATCAACTTGTGTCTCTAAACTCAAAACCAGAATGGTCTTCCACCTTGCCCCTACACCAAGTTTTCTCCTGTGCCCAGAAAGAAGAAGTTGGCCACCTGGGCTTCCTTCCATCTGAGATACTTCCTTCAAAGCAGCTCCGTCAGGATCTGACTCAGATAGGGGTTGACAACCGATGGAGGATTTGCATCATTTATTTAATCACTGCCTTTCCTTACCATTGTGAAAGGTTATTGTGTTTAAATCATAGGGTAAGTTTCCAGATTTACACATGATGTGGTGGGAAGAGAGAATGAGTAAATATGCAACGGCAAGAACCACCCCTTTTTATTATCAATTAAGCCTAAATAGGAATGAAATCAGATTTGGGTTTTGTCATAACCCCATCTGCTGTTTTGGCATGAGCCAAGTCACCACCCAAAAGCTCAAAACGCAGCCCAAAGGAACGGTTGGGTGCCAGATACAAGCATTGTGAGAGGCCTTCATGACAAGTTGATCATTACGATATATCATTGCAAGAGCCAGAGTGAGATTCAATGCACGAGGCACTGAAAATGACTTTCCTAAATTTCCATGTAAACAAAGACTTGGTTCCCACCCCTCCTTAAATACACTGACTGTATTAGAACAGCACTTTTTTAAAAAAACGAAATAGCATATGGGATAGTCCCACAATTTGGACTATCCTAAGGAGAAGAGGGCACTGACTTCTTCTCCAAAGCATCTGAAGGCAGGACAAGAAGTAACGGGTGGAAGGTCATTAAAGAGAGATCCAACCTAGAACCCACAAGAAGTTTCCTGACAGTAAGAACAATTAATCAATGGAATGACTTCCCTCCAGAAGTTGTGGGTGCTCCATCAATGGAGGTTCTAAGAAGAGAGTGGACCGCTATTTGTCTGGAATGGTATAGCGTATCTCTGCTTGGCCAGGGGCTTGGTCTAGAAGAGGGGTCCCCAACCACCGGGCCCTGGACTGGTACCGGTCCATGGATCATTTTGTACCTGGCTGCAAAGAATGAATAATCGTGAAACTGGGCGCCGCCATCTTGTTTCGACGGCGCTTGAGAAAGTGCTTCCGGGTGAGCTTGTCGGTCGTCGGTTGGAAAGCCGCGTTTGAGTGCTGAAGGAATCGTCACGCCTTAGTTTCATTGAAGAGGGTGGGCGGCTTCGAGCGAAGAGCCATCCCGATGGCGGTGGAGTCTCGCATTACTCAGGAGGAGATTAAGAAAGAGCCCGAAAAGCCCATCGACCGCGAGAAGGTACAAAGGAGGAGTTGAAGGTGACGGGGAGAAGCGGGGGACGGCTGGCTGGCCGGTCGCTCGGCTCACCTTGCCTTGGTCGTGTGTGCTGATGCTGGTACCGGTCCGTGGATCATTTTGTACCGGTCTGTGGTACAAAAAAGGTTGGGGACCACTGGTCTAAAAGACCTTCAAGGTCATTTCCAAGTCGGTTCGGGTAAAGCAGGTAGCAATCACAATCAGATGGGCTGCTTCTCTTTTATTAAAAGCTATATTAGCAGCCCCTCTGAAAGTGCAATTCTCCCCTAGTCTCTTTGACATTCCAGGACAGTGGAGAGAGTCCCTTCTGAGTCTTTTCTCCACCCACAATGCAGCTGTGGGCTAGGCTGACTCTTATCCGACTTCCCGCCCCTTGGGCAGCGGCTCTTCCACCGTCTCCCAAGGTCTTTCCCACATACCATTACAAGGACGAACGGTGGAACCATGCCAACTACTGGGAACTGCTCCTAATTTAATTCTGGCAGGGTTGGCAAAGCAACTCAAAGACATTTGGTGGAGTTAAAATAAATCAGTGTTCCCAGCATCTTTCTGATGTCACTCATGTAGTCAATTACGCCAACGGGAAGAGCACTTAAAAAATGGATGCTTTCGAAGAGAAAAGAGAAAAAAAAGAAGAAAATGGTTCCTGAAGCATCCCTGGTGTGACACGTTTGGCCCCCAGAGGGTTCTCTTAGCTGAACTCCCTCCAGGTGACCAAGGGCAGCTGTCAATTAAATTGGTCGGCAGCTTGTCACCCTGCTGTGCATGGTTTTTGTCCTTCATATATATATTTTTTTCTCCCTCATCAAAAAATGGCGAAAAGCTCATTCAAGACCCATAATGAGAAAGGCAGCAGTTCAGCAATTGCTTTTTTCTTTTCTTTCTTTTTTCTTGTGCAAAGGGCAACATTTCACAGGCCTAGGAAGGAGGGGACGCTACTTTCCAAGGCTGTGTATGGTAATTTCTTCCAAATGAGTGATTGAGAGCAAAGAGATTTAGCTTTCCACTGGCTTTGGGTGTCCTTTCTAGGTGCTTCTAGCTGTCGTTTTTGCAAAGGAAAATGAGAACCATCTTCTTATATGGAGAACTCTTGGCGAAGCCACGCTTTTGTTAACACCACTTCTCCCTAGGGACTGGAGCACCTCTAAATCTCTAGCTGCTGCTGAACTGATGCTTCCAACTAGAAGCATCTAGAAGCATAACTAGATGTCCTGGCCAATAACAAAGATTATTGGGACTTGTAGGCCTCGTAGGAAGAGACTATTTGTAGCTCAGGGGGTCCTTGGTGCTCTCTGAGCCTGGTGCTTTTCTTGCAGATATTTCATGACCTGACTAGGTAACATTATCAGTGCTAGAAGGGAGTGGGGTTTTTCGGGAGGAGGAGGAGGAGAGCGGAAGCAGGATAGGGGTGTGTGTGATCTGTTATCAAGATGGGAGGAAGGAATGAAGGAAGAGAAAGAGAGGAAGAGGAGGAGGAGGAGAAGAATGAAAGAAAAAGATAGATAGATAGACAGACAGACAGACGGACGGACGGACGGACGGACGGACGGACGGACGGACGGATGGATGGATGGACGGATAGATGATTGGATGGATGGATGTTGGGTTACACAGATCAGTTCCTCATGCAACATTTGGGAAACAAGTATGTTTATTGCAGGAAATGGAATTATGGGGGTTGAAAGAGGAAGATGATGTGCAAATTTTAATTGTCTATATGGAGCCCTTCTAGGGACAGCAGCTTCCTTGGAGATGCCCCCTCTTGGCTACCTAATGCTATCTCATCTAGCATTAGCCTTGGAAAAATTATAATAACATTCTTTAGCTTCTTTGTAGGTTGTCACGCAAGGAAAAACCATGACATTCTTTTTTCATGGTAGAATAACGGTTCCGCTAGAAGAGGATATATAGACAACCCAGAGCTGAATTGTGATGTCCTTGGTGCTCCCTGAGCATGGCTCTGTTCAGCCAAGCTCAGAGAGCACCAAGGATGCCACAGAATAACATCTGCAAGTTCCAAAGAATTAAACATCGTATGAACGTTAAGAAAGCCTTCCTTTATTAAAAATCAAGTACTGAGAGAGTGGGTGGACTTCTTTTCAGCAGCTGTATTTGAGCAAAGGGTGAGTAATCATCTCCCAGAGCGGCTTTCCTTTGAGTTCCTCCAAAGACCTGGAGGTTGGACTCAATGGCTTCAGGGTCACGTTCCAAATCTTGGTGTAGCTCCCTTGTGTGGTCTTTATAGAAAGTGGACGCTATTCTAGAAGAGAATATTTGTAGTTCAGGGTTGAACTGTGAGGTCCTTGGGGCTCTCTGAGCTTGGTGGTTTTCTCGCGGATGTTTCATGACCCAACTAGGCAACGTTATCAGTGCTAGAAGGGTGGGGAGCTTGTGGCGAGGAGGAAGAAAATGAAGAGGGGGGGAGGAGGAGGACTGTGAGGTTGTTGGTGCTCTCTGAGCTTAGTGGTTTTCTTGCGGATGTTTCATGACCCAACTAGGGTAACATCATCTGTACTAGAAGAGAGTAGAGTTTGCAGGGAGGAAGAGGAGGACTGGGGGGGGGGGCGGCCTTGGTGCTCTCTGAACTTGGTTGTTTCTTGCAAACGTTTCATGACAAAGCTAGATAACATCTTCAGTGATAGAAGGGAGAGGAGGAGGAGGAGGAGGAGGAGGAGGAGGAGGAGGAGGAGGAGGAGGAGGAGGAGGAGGAGGAGGAGGAGGAGGAGTATTGTGTGGTCCTTGGTGTTCTCTGAGCTTGATTGTTTTCTTGAAGACATTTCAAGACCCAGCTAGTCAACATCATCAGGTGTAGAAGGGATGCAATTTCCTCTCTGTTTATGTACAAGTGGTTTGCCCTGTCAAACTTCACTGCCTTCTAGCACTGACAATGTTATCTAGTTGGGTCATGAAACATCTGCAAGAAAACAACCAAGCTCAGAGAGCACGAAGGACCACACAAAATATTACTTTCCTGCGAGGTCTTCTGCTTTCCTCCAACCAACCCAACATAGCTCTGGTGTCCTGGGAAAAAAAAACACGAGATCAAATCAAATCAAAGCTTTATTGTCAATGCACAACATGTGCATAATGAATTTGAATATACCAGTAGATATGCCAATCTACTGGAGAAGACGAAAGTTTCTGTTCCCCAAACCAGCTTGTTCAATTAAATGCATAAAGGGTCCATTCACATGTTTCTTGGAGACAGGAATAGCTATCATGGCTTGGGAAAAGAGCTGGTTATATCCAGCTGAAAGCTTGACAGTGGGATTGAATGATCAGAAGTCAGGAAGCTTAAAAGGAGCAGCATGGATTTAATGCAACAGATATATATCCAGTATATTGGTAAAAACTGGAAAACGGAATTGTCCAACGGTTGCGTTGTGTGTTAAGCCTACCAGCAATCTTGGAAAAGAAGTTTTCGAGGGTAGCCTGAGCTCCTCATGCCCACCTCCAAATGAGATGTCGTTTTAAAAATGGCATCGAATTGAAACCAGCATATAAAGCAAACAGATTTGCAAATGTTGGATGCTGCTGGGATTTCTTTCTCCATGGCCGGGAAAGCAAAAACAGGTTTTTTTTTCCCTTCTTTTTTTAATTTGGGGAAGGGACCAAATGGCTTTAAAAGAAAAAAAAACCCAATTCTACAATATAGATCTGCATCTCATCCCAGTAACAGTCTTGGAGGATTTATGTCTGATAACATAAATGCCGTTTTCTGTTCCTCTGTGGAGTTTTGATTTAATCCAGATATTTATCGATTAAATCCATTTCAGTTTTGGAATAAAATGCCAGGGTTTGAGCGAGAGAAAAATACCCCAATTCATCCTTTTAATTATGAAAATACTCAGCTGTTATCAGGTATTATACTGATATTCTTCTACTTTTTTCTCCCTTCTAGCTAAATGGCTGCTCTAAAACCGTCAGGGATTCTAATGGGTGTTCCGAACCATCGGAGATATTCGTCCGGCTGGGATATCATTACCCTATGTCCCCAAATCCAATAGACTATGGTTTGCTGATTGTCCCTTCTGAGAAAGCTAAATGCCTTCTCCATTTTCTTTTCCCATCTTCCGCGCGTCTCTTGTGAAGGTGAGAAGAACTGGTATCGAGCGCGAAGGAAACCTGGGAATCTAGGCCATTCGAGTGAACGTGAAGATTGATGGCATGCAGGGGTGGGCTTCAAAAAAGTTCAGCAAAGCGTTCTCTGCCCCGTTGCTGGGCGGGCATGGCACAGTGGGCGTGGCCTAGTCGGCCTCCTGCACCACAGCAGGGTTGGGGTGTTTTTGCCCTCCCCGGGCTCCAGAGGTTTTCATCCAGCCTCCAGGAGGGTGAAAATGGCCTCCGCGGACTCCGGAGGCTTTCTGGAACCCAGACATGGGCCCATTTCCAGCCTTGCCAAACTTCCGGGAGGCCCATTTTTCACCCTACCTGAGCCTCCGCACACGTCCTGCACTCACCTGCATCCAAAACGGGCATGTGGAGAGTCAGGGGAGGGGTGGGCGGGGCCAGCCAGGAGTGGGATTTGGGGGGTTCTCCGAACTGCACAGAATCTTAGCAAGGCGGGGGGGCTCCTGAACCCCTGCGAATCCCCAGCATCTCACCCCTGGTTGTATGTTAACATTTTCTACAAGAATCTGGACTCAACAGTTAAAGCAAATAGGCACTAGATAAGTCAAGAGAATTCAAGGCGGGCTGGACTTAGCTTTCATGTGGGTGTGCAGGGACTCGAGACCGATGACATATTTCACCCCTCCCTCTAGCTCATTCTGGTCCTCTTCTACGACTGATTGGTAGAAGTAGAACTGTGTTTGTGTGCATAAGTTGAGAGAGTATTTGGCTGATTGGAGGTCAGAAGGTCTTCCGAACGAAGGCGAATGTACATCCTGGGATAACATTGCAGGATCCAATCTGGGTGGGTCACCAAGACCAGAGGTTTTGTCTTCCGAGCTTTCGGACTTGTGCTGAAGCCCATCCTCAAGGAACATTCTCTCTAGCAGAGTGTGTGCTCTTCTGTCAGCTCTTCCTTCTGATAACACCTATGTCTAATTTTACCTTGAGTAGGAAGCAGGTTCTCGTGATCAGATAACTTTTATGCCTCCAGATAGAAATAGCAAATTCCACGTTCGGAGCTATTTGGTTAGCTAGAGTTGGGATAAGATCTTTAGAAGAAAATAGTTGATCGTATCTACCCTGTTTGACAGGGAGTGTGTGGGGGGATGCGGTCTGGATTCCCAGGAGAGAGGGGCTGCATTCCAGAGAGCAAAGAGATGGCAAAGTTTAGACAATTTTCCTGGGAGGAAGAGAGTTAAAAATGGCTGCTCCTTAGTAATTCTCAAAGTGTATCTTTAATTATTGCACATGGCACTGGCCATCCACACCATTTCAGCTTGGGATAAAATTGTAGGCCTTTACTTTCAAGATAAAAATGAAAATTGGCAAGGATCTACTACTACTACTACTACTACTACTATTACTACTACTACTATTATTATTATTATTATTATTATTATTATTATTATTATTATTATTATTTACACATTAAGATATTGGACACAGTGTGACCATCCTGGCATCATCTTTGCCATACGTACTAAAGTATATGATACATATCTTATATACATTGATACAATTATCCAGTATGTACATTAATATTATCTTCTGTGCTATTAATTTTATATCCATTGTATTGTCCATCATATTAAATTATAATTACCTACATAACCTCAATTATCCATTTTACAAATCCTGATTAGATTTTATTCTGGGTCCCTCCTTTCTGTACCCATCATTGATAGAATTTATTCTATATCTCATGATATTCTGTCTCTCCTTTATTTTTCAATTCCAAAGTCAGTCTATCAATTTCTGCACAAATCAGTATTTTTTTCTTTATCACGTCGCCTTCTATGGGGATTTCTCTATTTTTTCATTGTTGAGCAAAAACCATTCTTGCTGCCATAATAATATGTAATATTTGATAGGTCATCTCTTTACTACTGTATATCTCTCTTTCATAATTCCTAGAAAGAATAGTTCTGGTTTATATTCTATTTTTTTATTTTTTTTTGTCCAGTCATCTTTTCCAACCACATCTGAATCTTTCGCCAAAACTTTTGTTTTTTTTTCTTCTTACAAGACCACCACATATGATAATATCTGCCTGGTTGATCTCTTTTTCATTCTCCAACAAATACACCAACCTGAACCATCGAAGTGGATTCCACCTGTTTTCCCCTGGCTTTGTGCTGCACTGCAGGAAATCAGCCTGGGGGTCGTATCAACTGCCAAGTGATATAATTCCTCGTATGAGAAGGATTATGAACTTAGTTGGAAAAAAAAAATCACTCTAACACGACGTTGCTAAGCAATGGGCAACTTGTCATGAAATACTCCAAGATAATATTTCTTACAAATGAAATGTGACAGGCAGCATTTCTCAAAACAGGCCTGGAGGGATTTTAAACAAGCACCAACTTTATAATTGTGATGATTTTGGCAAGGATCAGATTGGGTGGCAAGGCAAAGCTTTCCACAAATGAGAGAAGAGGATTTGGGGCTGGACAAATGAGACGGAACACACCAGGAGGTTTCTGAATGAAGCTCGGAGGGGAAAGAGAAGAGAAAGCATGTAGCTTGGGAGAAAAGAAACGGTTTGTTTGAAAAGAAACCAAGATCAGAAGTTACGATCAACGAGCCAAAACTGATGGAAGGTTTTTTTTTTCCCTCTCATCCTCTGGGCGTTGAAAATATTTAAAAAATGTGGCAATCCCTCCTGAGCTGTGTGAGACACGCATTGAAAGCTGTTGGGGACATGGATAGGTTCCCTCCACAGAAAGAAAGCATGCCTCATTCTGGAGCTATTCCCATCTTCTCATCTTCATGGCCTTCTTCTTCAATCCCACCCTCCCTTTTTGAATTGAATTGAATTCTTGATTGGCCAATTCGTGATTGGACACACAAGGAATTTGTCTTTGGTGCATATGCTCTCAGTGTACATCAAAAGAAAAGATACATTCGTCAAGAATCATGAGGTACAACACTTAATAGTCATAGGGTACAATAAGCAATCAAATCATACTAGGAAACAGTCAATAAAAATCGTTTGGATAGAAGCGACAAAGTTACAACCATGCAGTCACAAGTGGGAGGGGACGGGTGATAAGGAGCGATGAGAAGATTAATAGTAATAGTAGTGCAGTCTTAGTAAATAGTTGGACAGCGTTGAGGGAATTATTTGTTTAGCAGAGTGATGGCGTTCGGGGAAAAAAAACTGTCCTTGTGTCTAGTTCTGGTGTGCAGGGCTCTATAATGTCGTTTTGAGGGTAGGAGTTGAAACAGTTTATGTCCAGGATGTAGATATTTTCACAGCCCTCTTTTTGACTTGTGCAGTATACAGGTCCTCCATGGAAGGCAGGTTGGTAACAATTGTTTGGGCAATTGGGGGTGCTCTGGCTTGATAAGAGACTTCCTGGGGAAGGAAGAAATAGAAATGGCAAACTTTTGCGAACTTTCCCAATGCTAATTCTGGCACTCCAAACATGATGTCCATGGATTTTGTCTTTAATAACGGTTAGACTCTCTGATTTACCTGTTTTTTTGTTGTTGTTGTTTTTTGTTTTTAGGTTTCATTTCTTAAAATTGACTGAAATGTGGATTCCTTGGTGCTCTCTTGAGTTTGGCTGTTTTCTTGCAGTGGTTTCATGGCCTAATTAGGCAATGTCCTCATTGTTGAAAAGCTGTGGGGTTTGCTCTCTGGATGTTATATACGGTAGATTCCCTTGGTGTAAGTTGGTGGGGTGTGGGGCCTTTTCCTTGGCAGTTCTTTGATTGGAGTATTGTTTCCTGCTTGTTTGTCTGGTCTCTGCTTATCTGGGCTGCTGGACAGGATGCGTTCTGATTTATATGTGTCAATAAATCAATAGACACATAGAGATAAACCACATTTACACACCGTTCAAAAGAGATCATTAAAAACTCCTCTTTCTCCACATTCTATGATATTCTTCTCTGCTTCTGCTTTTCTCCTTCTCTTCCTCCTCCTCCTATTCTATTCTATTCTATTCTATTCTATTCTATTCTATTCTAATCTATTCTATTCTATTCTATTCTATTCTTCTTTGCTTCTGCTTCTACTTTTCTCCTTCTCTTTCTTCTCCTCCTCTATTCTATTCTTTTCTGCTTCTGCTTTTCTCCTTCTCTTCCTTCTCCTCTTCCTCCTCCTCCTATTCTATTCTATTCTATTCTATTCTATTCTATTCTATTCTATTCTATTCTACTCTATTTCTCCTCTTTTTTTCCCTTTCTCCTTTCCTTCTCATTAATATATTAGTCCCTGCTCTTGTTCCTCTTACTCCTTGACTTCCTCTGACAAGTGACAATATCAGCATCTTTGCGTGTGCGTACACACACACACACACACACACACACACACACACAGACCATAGGCAGCTTTGTTCCTGGCTGCACCTTCAACATATTTTATTCTAACCATTTTCCCCCTGTCTCCTTATTTAGAGCTGCTCAGATTATATTTTATTTTGCTGTTTGTGGAATATGTTTTATGGTGCTATTCAATGGCTGTGATGTGTCTCCTCTTTTATTGGCAGAGTTGTATTTTAATTTTGCTTTTCTTTAAAACGTGTGAGGCTGCCTTATGCATCGTCATGGCAAGGTGAGAGATAAATACCAAAGTGAATCAATAAAAATAATGTCCTGTTGACTGAGGAATCACACAGGTTTCAGTTAGGGCGATGAAAACGCAAAAGGCGGGGATGGAGAACTCAAGAGCTCGATTTAGCGGGAGGCGGAGCTTTAAGGGAGGAGCAACTTTGCTTCCATATTAAGCTCCACCCCTACCACTACTTTTGACTAGTGGTAAAGGCATTGGCTAGATGTCAGGAAACAGTGAATTATAGTCCCGACTTAGGCATGGAAGCCAACTGGGTGACTTTGAGCCAATCACCAGGAGACTGGGAGTTCTAGTCACTCCTTAGGCATGAG
>NW_020769392.1:1806973-1842587 GCF_900518735.1 Pseudonaja textilis
GCTTTCAAGAAGAGACTGGACTGCCATCTGTCAGAAATGGTGTAGGGTCTTCTTCTTTGGTGGGGGTTGGACTAAATGACCTACAAGGTCCCTTCCAACTCTGTTAATCTATAATCTGTAAAAGCAACTGTGAGCCCTTGATTGGGGAGGGAAGGGGTTTAGGGACGATGTAAACTAGCCCGTTGGAAAAAAAAAGCTACAGGGATGTGTTACAGCTGCACAAATTGTGTTGGCAAAAACAAGCAACCATGCCTTTCTGCCTCTGGGGAAACTTGGAAGGAAGAATGGAATGCAACGTTTAGCGTCGCAAGCATGTGTGTTGTGCACATCTGCAAATCGGAAACGCTAGTGGGAGGGATGTTTGTTAAAAATGCATGCTGTTCATCCAGGAAGAGAGTCAACCAGCGTTGTCGTCACGGGTTATGGCGTATCTTTGGTGAAATGATGAAGTAGTAGACCCATGAAAAGGTTTACGTTTATAATACAGGTATTACAAACAGATATTATTGCCGACTTACAGCTACAATGGAGCCCAGAATTTCTAAATTCTAAATGAGACATGTGTTAAGTGAGGTTCGCCCCATTTGAAGACCTAACTTCCTGAAGTTGTTAAGTGAATCACTGCATTTGTTATTGTTGTGGCACGCCGGTGGCTGGTGGGGTCAGCAGCAGAGTCGGACAGTAGTAAGGAGGTTGGGGAGGAAGCTGAGCCAATCTTGGAGGCTGAGGAGGGCATGGACAAGGGCTCTGCATTGGAGGCAGAGATGGGGCCAGGGCAGGCTGGCAGTCTCATCAGCTGCCTTCAGACTCAGACGGCAGTGAGGCAAGGGAGTTTCTGGAACCGGTTCCCAGCCTACGCATGTGTAGGGCTACCAGAAGACAAGAACAACTGAGAAAGCAGGGTCGACTCAGGAGTAAGGCCACACCTCGGAGATGATTGGCCCCTCCCATGGGACATCAAAGAGGAGCGAATGGGATGGGAGCTTTTGCAGGAAGCAATTAGTTCGTCTGGTCGATTCAAGCTCTGTTTGACTCTGTGTCAAGTTTGGCTTTGCCCTGCATTTGGCGATTAGTTATCTGGAAGCATTCCAAGTGCAATAAGGTGGGTGTTTATAAATATTCCCCTGAAAGACTGTTTGTGAATAGAGTAGAGTAGAGTAGAGTAGAGTAGAGTAGAATAGAATAGAATAGAATAGAATAGAATAGAATAGAATAGAATAGAATAGAATAGAATAGAATTCTTTATTGGCCAAGTATGATTGGACACACAAGGAATTTGTCTTGGTGCAAATGCTCTCAGTGTACATAACATAAAAGATACATTCGTCAAGAGTCGAGAATCATAAGGTACGACACTTAATGATACTCACAGGGTACAATAAGCAATCAAATCATACTAGGAAGCAGTCAATATAAATCATTTGTATACAAGTGACAAAGTTACAGTCATACAGTCACAAGTGGGAGGGGATGGGTGATAAGGAGTGATGAGAAGATTAATAGTAATAGTAATGCAGACTTTGTAAATAGTTGGACAGAGTTGAGGGAATTATTTGTTTTGCAGAGTGATGGCGTTTGGGGAAAAACTGTCCTTGTGTCTAGTTGTTGCGGGGTGCAGAGCCCTATAGCGTCGTTTTGAGGGTAGGAATTGAAGCAATTTATGTCTGGGATGTGAGGGGTCTGTAGATATTTTCACAGCCCTCTTTTTGACTCGTGCAAGATACAGGTCCTCCATGGAAGACAGCTTGGTAGCCACTGTTTTTTCCGCAGTCCTAATTACTCTCTGGAGTCTGTGTCTTTGCAGAGCCAAACAGGGCAGTTATAGAGGTGCAGATGACAGACTCATTCATTCCTCTGGAGAACTGGATCAGCAGCTCCTTGGGCAGTTTGAGTTTTCTGAGTTGGCACAGGAAGAAAATTCTTTGTTCTGCTTTTTTGATGACATTTTTTGATGTTAGGGGTTCGTTTTAGGTCTTGTGATAGACGTAATTCACAGCCGTGGAAATAAAAGAGGCTTTGCCGGGACTAAGATTGCATTTTATGCTTTCTAAGGAAGCCCAGGTCAGAACAGTTATGTTAGTAACACGGTCGTTGAGTGAATCTGTCTTCCCCATTGACTTGGCTTGGACCTCGGGATATCCTAAATAGCCATCCTAAATATGAGTCAGTTGCCAAGCATCCGAATTTGGATCCTGTGACCATGGGGATGCTGCAATGGTCATAAGTGTGAATGAACATGGTCAAAAGTCGCTTTTTTCACTGCCGTCATAACTTTGAACGGTCACTAAATGAACCATTGTAAGTCGAGGACGAACCTGTATCATTTTTTTCTCTCCTGGCTCCACCCCACGTTCTGCTGTCGGATCTATAAAATCTTTCAAAACACTCTCTACAATTGGTGTCTTTTCAAATAGATGGAATTTGTGTAAATTTGGCTGCCCTCACAGTGTGGGGAGGCAATGGTTCACCAAAATTATACAGAAACATTTTTTAAAAACAGAAAGAAAGAAAGCAGAGGAGAATAATACCTTGACTAATATAGCCATTACTGAGCCACCGTTTTCTTTCTTTTTTGCCTTGGGATACCATAGAAATCCCTCCAGTTTCTTTAATAAATAATGCTGTTTGCTATCATTGAGTATTTCTTCCAACTAAGACATTCAGGTCTAACTTAAAATACAGCCTACAATATAAGCCCGAGGTTTTGCAGCCAAGATTTTATACAAAAGGGAAATAAATCGGGCCAGGTTTCTTACCCGGGAATGGGAGACAAGAAAATTCATTTTGAGGAGTCCTTGGGGCTCTTTTGAGCTTGGCGGTTTTCTTACAGACGTTTCATTGCCCAAACTAGGTAACATCATCAGTGCTAGGAGGGAGAGGGGTTTGTGGAGGAGGAAGGGGAGGTGGAGGGGGAGGAGGAGGATGGCAACGACTAAGGAGTCTTTGGTTTTCTCTGAGCCTGGTTATTTTCTTTCAGACATTTCATCACCCAACTAGGCAGCATCATCAGTTCCAGAAGAGAGAGGGGCTTGTTTTAGTTTCGTCTATAAAGAGGGAGCAAATCTCACCCCCTTCTGGCCCTGATGAGGTTACCTGGTTTGGGTAATGAAATACCTGCAAGAAAACCAAGTTGAATCTGGCTTTCCCCGTTGACTTTGCTTGTCAAAAGGTCGTAAAAGGAGGTTCACGTGATATAGAACCGTCATAAGTATGATCCGGTTGCCAAGCCTCTGAATTTTGATCACGTGACCATGGGAATGCTGCAAAGGTCGTAACTCTGACAAATGGCCATAAGTCGCTTTTTCCAATGAACTGTCGCCAGTCCAAGGCTCCCCATAATAGATCTTTTCGGTTGTGCAGAGAGCTTGGAATACACCTCCAAAGTCTCTTCCGACTCCATTGGAGTTACCTTTTCTTCAACAGTTCTTCCATTGGTTCTTCTAAACCAGTGATGGCTAACCTATGACACGCGTGTCCCTCGTGACACGCCGAGGCACTTTGACTGACACGCCTGTTGGTGTGGGGAAAACCTGCACGTTTAGAGGCTGCCTGTGCTCTGCTCCAATCCCTGCTCCCTGCTTGTTGCGTGGAGGCGTGGTGTCACTGCTGCCGCAAGATCTTTGCAGCAGAGAACCAGTTTTAACCACCATAAACTGAGGTTTGTCAGTTTCATTACCTCAGGAACGCTACAGGAGGAAAGGAGATCCGTGAGGTTCACAGCCCTGTAAGGTGGCCTTCCGATCCCCACATCCTGCACCTGCAGCCCTGAGACCAGGGAGACGAGTTTCACAGCCCTGTGTGATCACCCCAGCCCAGCCCAGTCCGTCATAAACCAAATTATTGATATTTCTTGAAGTGACACACGACCCGAGGAAGGCTACACTTTTTCCCGATTTTCGACACACCAAGCTGAAAAGGTTAGCCATCACTGTTCTAAACCCTTCCTGGCAAAACAGTTTGCTTTTCCAATCCTTGTTTTTTTTTTCTTTTTTTTTTCTTTTGCAAAGTGCAACTTCCTTTTGCCAAGTGCAACTTCTTTCTCAAGATGTCAGCCTCAGCGATCTGTTCTGCTGACTTTAGTGCCTGGCTCAGCTATGCCTTCAAGAGTTGGCAAGGCTTGACAAAAACGTATAAAAATGTATCCCCAGAATGCTGGGAATGCAAGGACTTACCAAGTACCATTCTATCACACGTGGTGGACATGTAACCGTGCAAGAAAATACTGGAGCTCGATACGGACAATGGAAGAAGCGGTGGGAGAGCATTACTCCATTTGAACCAGGATTATTTCTCTTGGGAATAATGATGGAAGGCTATAGGAAAAGGTATCGCATAGTTAATAATACATGAATTGACAGCGGCGAGAGTGATATACGCACAATATTTTGAAGAATGAAATCATACCAGCAGAAAGAGAGATAATATGGAAAATAATGGCTTGGGCAGAATTGGATAGACTAACCTTAGACATGAAAAACAAAGGAGAATCAGAGTATTATGAAACATGGAATGAGTTTCATCAGTGGTTGCAAAAAAGAAGGGGAGGTCGGAATAAAAATAGCCAGGATGAATAAAATCAAAAAGTAAATATTGCATCAATAATCTGAATATTAATGGTCTGGTAATATTTTTGTATGTGTGGCAAATGTAACGCCAAAATAGTTGCACTGTGTTGTACACTTATAGTTGTAAATAATTATATACATATACATACACATACATATGTACATACATATATATAAATGTTTTCTTAAGTTTTCGCGGGTACTTACATGTATGGTATTCAGTTTTGTTGGGGTATTTTCCCACGTCATTATAGTTGTGCTTTTAAAGTTGTAGCAACATTTCGGCAGAATCTCATCGGCCATCATCAGGCTCCTGTATAGTGTTCTGTATAGTGTATACTGTTCTGTATAGTGTATAGTGCTGTATAGTGTATAGTGTTCTGTATAGTGTATAGTATACAGATGAACACAACACAGAACCTGATGATGGCAGATGAGATTCTGCCAAAACGTTGCTATAACTTTAAAAGCGCAACTATAATGACGTGGGAAAATACCCGAACAAAGCTGAATACCATATATATATATATATATATATAAATATATACATATACATATGTACATACATACATACATAAAGAGTTGGCAAGCGCCCAAGAAGGGCTCCATCCATCCTTCAATCAGACCCATCGGCGAGTTCCGCTCGTCTTCACCAATGTATCTTGGGAGGCTTTGCAAAGCTGCGAAGGCTTATGGACAGCTACTTTTCAAAATCCAATCTTTCAAGGGTCTACAACAAGCCAGAGGGTCCTTGTGTTCTCTGCTGGGGGTGGGGGGGAGGGAGGAAGAGGAGACCCTAAAAGACTCTCTTTCTCATTGGCTGAAAAAAAATTGGCAATGGTACCCAGGCCATTCAGCTGATAGGACAGACTGGAATGGTCTATTTGGCAGGGCTGGTTTTTTTTTTTTTTTGATGACGTGAGAAAGAAAGTGTTCATTTAGAGGCCACAGCTGGTTGATTAAAGTTGCCTGAAAGTTTGAGAAACACCAGCGTAAAGAAAATACGGGATGGTTTCACAGTACCGGAGACAAAAACATACAAAGAAGGGTTGCAGGAACTGGGCATGGCTAGTCTCGTGAAGGGGAGACAGGATAGCGGTCTTCCAATATTTGAGGGGCTGCCACAGAGAGGAGGAAGGGATCAAGCTATTCTCCAAGGGACCTGAAGGCCAGACAAGGAACAATGGATGGAAACTGATCCAGGAGAGATTCAACTTAGAAATAAGGAGGAATTTTCTGACAGTGAGAGCAATCAACCGATGGAACAGAAGTTGCCTTTGGAAGTTGTGGGAGCTTCATCCCGGACGCTTTCATGAAGAGACTGGACTGCCATCTGTCAGAAATGGTGTGGGGTCTTCTGCTTGGGCAAGGGGTTGGACAAGGTCCCTTCCAACTCTTTTAATCTGGAATCTGAACGCGGTGTGATCCCCCGCTCCCTCACCTCAGAACACCTCTTGGGATGAACTCCAGACATGTTTCCCATGGCTTTTCTGAGGATAAAAAGAGAGAATGGGGAGTGGGGGGGCAGAAAAAATAATGAGCTGCCATTCAAGAGGAAAAAAGAGAGAGAGAGAGAGAGACGTTTGTACTTTTCTTTGAAGTATCTGGCTGGATATCCTTGGATTTCTACGGATAAACACATTTTCCTGCTGAAATCAGCTGGGTCGCCGATCCCACTAGAAACTGAAGAGCGAACCAGGTGGGGACGAAGATGAAGAAAGAAAGCACGGATAGAGCAAAACAATCCCCTTTTTTGGTCCACAAATTCTCTCATTCTTTCAAATCGCATTAAAGGCAGGCAGATTTCAGAGTTCCTTGGGACGTTTCCCTCCCCATGAGAACACACAGCAGTATAAATGAAGGAAAGGAGGGGTGAATTATTGACTGCTGATGGGTTTTTTTTTTTTTTAAGAGGATCCGCTGGGGTTTCCAGATCAAAGAATTGAGCGATTTGGTGTCGGTAGGTAAAAAAAAGAGAGGAAAGGAACTGAGTCGGCTTGCTTGCGGTTCCTTTCCTTCTCAGTCGAAGCAAAAGATGGCTCTGGGTTCAAGAAAGAAAGAAAGAAAGAAAGAAAGAAAGAAAGAAAGAAAGAAAGAAAGAAAGAAAGAAAGAAAGAAAGAAAGAAAGAAAGAAAGAAAGAAAGAAAGAAGAAATCCATTGCCACAAACGCAGATTATTTTAATGGCACACATGATAGAATACTATGGACTTCCTCCTTGAAGGCCTTGACTAAAGGAAACCTCCCCCTCCAGAAGAAGGTCCTCCAGCAGTCGAAGCAAAAGATGGCTCTGGGTTCAACATCTGAGAAGGTCCTCCAGCAAAGCCATTGAGATTTAGATTGTCGTTGTCGCCGCTGATATTTTTGCCGCAGACAATGCAAGTTGGCCTAAATAGGAGAAGAAATGCTGACATTCCTTAGGAAATGAAATCTTTCATAACAGATAATAGATTAATAGAGTTGGAAGGGACCTTTTAGGGAAGGCGTCCTCCCTCTCGCAGTGCCTGGAGGCTGTTAGGGGCTGGGTGGGGAGCAACGGGTTGAAACTAAACCCTTGCAAGACCGAATGGCTCTGGGTTTGGGGTTCATTGGTTCAGGGAGAATCACCAGCTTTAGTCTTGGATGGGGTGGCACTACCCCAAACAGTCCTTGTGCCGTAACCTAAGGGTTTTCCTGGACTCACGACTCCTGTTCGAAGAGCAGGTGGCGGTCGTGGCCAGGAGGGCCTTTGCAAAACTGCGGGTTGTGTACCAGTTAGGCCCGTTCCTGGATCCGTGGTCCCTACTCACAGTCACTCATGCCCTGGACACTTCCCGTCTTGATTATTGCAACGCGCTCTACACGGAGCTGCCCTTGAAGAGCACCCAGAAGCTCCAGTTGGTGCAAAATGCAGCGGCCCTCATGGTTTTATGCAGACCCCCGGCGTGCACCTGTGTCACGTCTCCTGCAGGAGCTTCATTGGTTGCCGATTTGCTTCTGGGTGCAATTCAAGGTGCCGGTTGTTACCTTTAAAGCCCTTCATGCCTGGGACCGGGTTGTCTGAGAGAACGTCTCTTGATGGTCACATCCACCTGACCCATTAGAGCAAGGAGACAGGGAATGTTGTGGGGCCCACCCCTGAGGGAGGAACATCTGGTGGGACCCAGAAGAAGGGTCTTCTCCATGGTCGCTCCGTCTCTCTGGAACATCATTCCTCCAGAGATTAGAATGGGACCCTCACTAATACTTTTCCAAAAGGCACTGAAGACCTTACTCTAGACCAGGGGTGTCCAACCTTTCACCTTCCCTGGGCCACATTAGAAGATGAAAATTTGGTTTGGGCCGCACATAAAATAAAATAACAGTAACAATACCTGATCATCCAAAAAAACCATAGAAAACATAGTTAACATATTAAATTTATTTGGAAATGAAGTTAGTGAGATGTTTTTATTATTAATTATTTATTAAAAATTATTTATTTTTTATCACAGTTTTGTTATCACGGTTTTTTTATCATGGTTTATTTTCCGGCCAAATTTTGCGGGGGTGGGGGAAGAAAGCTCGCCCGCCTCGTGCCTACCTCTCCTCCTGCAAATGGCCCGGCTGGATGAGGCAGGACTGGAAGGCAGAAGCAGCAGCAGCGGCGGGGGCAGAAGCAGC
Organism: Pseudonaja textilis; assembly: GCF_900518735.1. The sequence goes on from NW_020769392.1 coordinate 1,815,180, forward strand.
GGCGGGGGCAGTGGCGGCGGGGGCAGAAGCAGCAGTGGTGGCAGGGGCAGAAGCGGAGGCGGCGGGGGCAGAAGCGGCAGCGACGGCAGGGGCAGAAGTGGCAGCGGGGGCAGAAGCGGCGGGGGCAGAAGCGATGGCGGTGGTGGCAACAGCAGGAGGTGGCGCTCTGACGGCGCCTGCTTTTTCTGTTGCTGCTTGGCCTGGCGCTCGCCTCGCCCTGCCTCGCGCCTGCTTCTCCTCCTCCTCCTCACTGGCTCTGGCACAAAGGTTGGGGTGGGCACTGGGCCGCATTACAAGGTGACCTGGGCCGCATGCGGCCCTTGGGCCGCAGGTTGGACAAGCCTGCTCTAGACAGCTTACAAGGTAACAGGAGCTAAACGTAGCAAAGCATTGAAACATTAAAATTTAAATAGGGGCAACTGCCAGAATCCTGACAGTCTTCAATCAATCAGAACAGAGCTGGAAGGGACCTTGGAGGTTTTCTAGTCCATCCCCCTGCTTAAGCAGGAGATCCTATACCATTTCAGACAAGCGACTGTCCACGATCGAACCTGGATTGAATATGCTTGAAGGGCAACATCTATTTTCAGATCAAAAACATATTTCTTTGGGTCTGAATGGAGTCATAAATCTGACCAAAGAAGGGAAAGAAGCAAATTTGATTTTGCTGTGATTTGTTGCACAAGGCTTCCTGCACTGTTATGTTCGCTGTGGTTAGCCGGGCCCTGTGCTTGTCTTCTGTGAAGGGCTGGTTCAGAACCTACTTCACCCTTGGACAATAATCTGTTTCACCAGGAAACACAACTCAAAAGGCCAGGCTCTGCTCCCCGATAAGTATATTCTGATGGGTAGTCGCCTTTTGTGGAACCATTAAGGATTACAAAGATCCACACGTGTCTTACACATAAACCTGCCCAAGTTCCTTTTAGGGTCTTTAAGTTGTCTGAAATGCAAGGGTTCTTCTGGTACATTCTCATAATGGAGACGCTTGCTTTGTAGCTACATCGGGATTTTGATTGTTTCCATGTCTTTGTTTCCTTTGAGGCAAAATTAGTTTACAGAATGAGGGTTGCCAAGATCACATGAAGTATTAGTAATGTATTAATTTATTATTAGTATTAGTGTAGGTCTTTGGAAGACCACACTTGGAATATCGCATCAAGTTTGGGTCCCTCGAATATAAAAAAAGATGTTGAGACTCTGGAAAAAGAGTGCAGAGAAGAGCAACAAAGAGGATTAGGGGGTCTGGAAGCTAAGACATATAAAGAACAGTTGCAAGCATTGGGTATGTTGAGTTTAATTAAAAGAAGGACTAGGGGAGACATGATAGCAGTGCTCCAATATCTAAGAGTTGCCACAAAGAGAGGGTCAACTGTTCTCCAAAGCACTTGAAGGCAGGACAAGAAGCAATAGTTGGAAACCAATCAAGGAGAGAGAAACCAACCTAGAACAGAACAGAATAGAATAGAGCTGGAAGGGACCTTGGAGGTCTTCTAGTCCAACCCCCTGCTCTGGCTGAAGAACCTATACCATCTCAGACAAGCGACTGTCTAGTCTCCTCTTAAAAACCTCCAGTGATGGAGCGCCCACGATTTCTGGAGGCAAGTTGTTCCACTGGTTAATTGTCCTCACTGTTAGGGAGTTTCTCCTTAATTCCAGGTTGCTTCTTTCTTTGTTAATTTCCAACCATTGTTTCTTGTCCTGCCCTCAGGCGCTTTGGAGAATAATTTGACCCCCTCCTCTTTGTGGCAGCCCCTCAAATACTGGAATACTGCTATCATGTCACCCCAATTCTTCTTTTCTTTAGACTAGCCAGACCCAAATCCTGCAGCCGTTCTTCATATGGTTTAGTCTCCAGGCCTTTGATCATCTTAGTTGCTCTTCTCTGAACTTGGAGAAATTTGATGAAGGTTTGAACGATCTATCAGAAGTTGTGAGTGCTCCATCACTGAAGGTTTTTAAAGAGATTGGACAGCCATTTGGTATAGGATCTCCTGCTTGAGCAAGGGGGTTGGATTAGAGGACCTCCCAAGGTCCCTTCCACTTCTGCTATTCTATTCTAAGACGAGTGGAGAGAAATTATGGTGTCTGGGATAAACAACCAATTTAACCTGATATCTGTGCCACCTGGTAAATCCTTTTGCACCTCCATTGTGCCACATCCTTCTAAATTGATGCAACTCTGGACCATTTCTCTGTGTCATCATTTTTGCCACTGATGGAAAAACAAATACTAGAACCGTATAAATATTGTTGGTTAAGGGAGGGGGAGATCTGACTGGAGAATGTTGTGAGGGTTGGGGTTTTTTTGAGTTTTTTGTGATTTGTGTTTTAAAGAAAGCACTGGAAGCATATTCCCTTCATTGTCGCATCCACATCATGCCTCTGCCATGATCCCTCTTGTTGACGTGGAGACCTGAAATGTCTCATCTCCAGAAATGTGACTTGTAAATCCAAGTTGTTGGCCAAAGGAATGGTAGGTTCTCGTATTTTGAGGATTGGTTTGGCTTGGGATGATCTCACAACAGATTTCATTTATCAGCCTAACAGACGCCTTATTGTTCTGCAGATCAAATGGAAGCAGATAAACAGGAATTCTTGTCTGTGGTTGATGAAAAGAGACAGATGTCACCTATTGTGCATCTCTGGCCTCTTTTGATGGGAATTTTGTTATGTATCCAATTGAAATCTGTTCCAGGACAGGTGGTGACTAGTCTTCCAAGAATCTGATGGTTGAAAAAATATTTCAGTTGCTATGTCGAATCGATTCCAGTATCATCCTTCTGTTGCTCTTTGATCAAACAGCCCCCTTGAGAATTCAGAACCTTGATCGCTTGGACAGCTCCTTAGTCTCTTCAAACAGGTGGCGCTTACTTCATGGTGGGCATCAGGAATTTGGCCTCAAGAACCTGTAAGGCAGTGTTTCTCAACCTTGTTGGCTTTCAGAAGTGTGGATGTGATGGCCCAGGGCGTGGCATAAAGGCAACACAGTCAGATAATCAATAAGAGTCCCTTTATTAGCTCCAACTTTGCCCCCAATGCCCAAGTTACCTTCTAGCTGGAGAAAAACTCTCCCAGGAACAGCCTTTGACTGCAGAGAATCAAGTCCAAAACATGGTCAACACAAACTGTAATTTTAAGTCCAATCAAGCCAAACTGAGGTAATTAATTTGGCAGGACAGCAGCAAGAATTCCAGATTTGAAAGCACGGCAAAACTCACACAGTTGGGAAGACGCCAGGAACACAGATAAGCAACGACAACACAAGATAAAGTCATGTTTGCTCCCAGCAGCTGCGCACCAGCCTGTCTTTCTTATAAATTGTCTGTGGTTAATTAGCTGTGGCTAATGAAGGGAATCAGGGCCCTTTCCTTCCCCATAAGCCATGCAACCCATGTTGTTCTCTTCTCCTTTCCTCCCAGCGTGCCCTAGGAGGAAGAGGGGGTGGGCCTGGATCTTCCTCTGAACTCTCTCTCTCTTGTTCTACCTCTCTCCTGTTCTGCCCAGCCGGACTTTGCCCTTCCCCAGTTTCCTCCACAGCCAACAGAGCCACACTCCCTCTCCCTGTCGGCTGTTCATCTTCCTCCTCGGATTACTAGCAGTCTTAGGATATCAATGAGCATCTGGAGGCCCCGCAGCAATTATTTGCAAGGATCCCTAGATAACACAGTGGTGCTCTGGAGCATTTTGCCATTAACGCCGATGATCATTGAGCCTTCATTGAAATGCCAATAAGGGAATCCCAAGGCAATAGTATCAGCATTCGAGGATCATTGGCAGAGTCCCAAGGATGCAACTCAGTCTGTTGTGGCACAGAAATAAAAATTTGTAAGGAGAATTAGGGAAGGGAACTGTTGATAGGGAGAGAGAGAGAGAGATGAACAGTCAGAGCTGAAGAAGCTTCTCGGATGAGAAGCGAAACGTCTTCAAAGAGAAAACAAAGGAAGTCTGAGTGCCTCTTGGAAAAGCAACTTTGGAACAACCGTGATCTGGAGGACTGAGAATCTCCATAGGTAGAGAAATGAACTTCACAGAAATATTCAAAGAGCCATTACCGAGGCCAGAGGGGAGGGCTGAGGCATTCTTTAAATCCAGGAAGCAATGTAGTATTCCAAAGCTGTGATGGTGTGTGAGAAAGACCTTGGGGTGAAGAGATGTTGCCCAGGGAACAGTCAGATAAGAGAGGGCATGGCTCCCAGCGACATAACAGGCAGAGAAAGATACAGAGCAACAGAGTTGGAAGGGACCTTGTAGGTCATCCAGTCCAACCCCCTACCCAAGCAGGAGAGCCTACACCATTTTTGACCGATGGCAGTCCAGTCTCTTCTTGAAAACCTCCAGGGATGAAGCTCCCACAACTTCTGAAGGCAAGTCATTCCATTGAATATAGAATAACAGATTTGGAAGAAACCTTGTAGGTCATCTAGTCCAACCCCCCGACCCCACCCAAGCAGGAGACCCTACACCATTTCTGACAAAGGGCAGTCCAGTCTCTTCTTGAAAGCCTCCAGGGATGAAGCTCCCACAACTTCTGAAGGCAACTTCTGTTCCATTGGTTGATTGTTCCCACTGTCAGAAAATGTCTCCTTAGTTCCAGTTTGAATCTCTCCTTGGTCAGTTTCCATCCATTGTTCCTTGTCTGGCCTTTGGATGCTTTAGGAAATAGCTTGACCCCTTCTTCCTCTCTGTGGCAGCCCCTCAAATATTGGAAGATGCTCTCCTGTCTCCCCTGCTCCTTCTCTTCCCTAAACCAGCCATGTTGGATGATTGAGAAACTCCATGGACATTTAGTCATCCCTAACATTTCCACACAGCCTTGACAGAGAGTTGCCAACTCGCTACCTTTAGTGACAAGTGGCAAGCTTTCTCGTCCCGTCGGCCTATTAAAAGTACATCAACATCCCAACTGATGCTCGTTGGGGGTCACCCTCAGCCGCCCTTTCTGACATGCTCCCACTTTGTTCACAGCGGCGCTGGGGCGTTGCGTGCGTCACCGACCGTGATGAGCCAAATAAGATAAAATAAAAGGCTTGTCATAATAAACTTTCCTCTGGCAAGGGCATTTCTTTGGATTCTGCTGCAGTTTCATTGCTGGGTGGGGTTGTCTGCAGCGCCTTAAAGCGGAAGGCAACAGATGTTGAGCCTCCTCTCTCTTAGCCTGCTACTCCTAAAGGCTGCAACCAGATTCAAGGTTTGCCTTTTTAGGTGGGGAGGGAAACTTACTTCTCATCATATTCATGGGTCATGCTAAGACAGGGGTGTCGAACTCACGGCCCGTGGTGGGCTGAATGCAGCCTGCGGGATGCTTAAATCCGGCCCGCAGGGCTGGGTTGGAAATAGCAACGGATCAGCCTGTGGTGCCTTTAGCAGCCAAAATAGGGTGCGGGGTGGGCTGTGTGAAGCCTCCTAGGCCTGGTTCTTGGCCTGGATGACCTCTTGCAGCACTAAGGGACCTTGGAGGTCTTCTAGTCCAACCCCCAGATTAAGCAGGAAAACCTATAGCATTTCAGATAAACGGTTATCCAATCTCTTCTTCCAGTGTTGGAGCATTAACAACATCAGTGTTCAACTGGTTCATTGTCTTCACTGTCAGAAAATTCCTCCTTATTTCCAGGTTGAATCTCTCCTTGTTTAGTTTCCATCCATTATTCCTTGTCTGGCCTTCTGGTGCTTTGGAGAATAGCTTGACCCCTTCCTCCTCTCTGTGGCAGCCCCTCAAATATTGGAAGACTGCTCTCCTGTCTCCCCTGGTCCTTCTCTTCACTAGACTAGACGTGCCCAGTTCCTGCAACCGTTCATTGTTCTTTATACATTTTAGCCTCCAGTCCCCTTGTCATCTCTGCTTTCTTTCTAGAGTCTCAACCTCTTTTTTTTTTATATCAGGGCAACCACCGTCGCATCTGATAGAGACCAACTGTCATTCAGGGATCCAGGAAAAACCTGGCTTTGTAGCCAAGCTGCTCAATCCAGGGGCTAATTCCACTTTTTATGTTTTTCTGTTATCCTTGGCAGATCACTGCTGCTATTGCCAAATGCTTTCCGACACCCATTTAACCTGCGGTGCTGGCGACAGTGGCAGAGAAATCAGCTAATTAGATAGGATTAGTGTCATTGTCTGGAGGCAGTTTAGCCTATCTATTTCCAACTTCTGGCATATACCAAGCTGCCCGTCTGTGTGTTTTGTGAGTTTGTGTGCGTGTTCCACATCTCGTCTCCATTTTTATTTCATTGAGTCTTCGCCCATTTTATGACCATTGTTAAGTGAATCCCTGCAGTTGTTAAGTTAGTAACACAGTGGTTAAATGAATCTGGGTGTCAGGATTCCAGCAATCGCTCTAATTAAATAATGATTCCCGAGCCGAACTTCAAATAACTTCAAAAGATTCATTAGAGGCGACATGCTGGCACTGCCCTGCATGAAGCCAACTTTGGCATACATAATTCACGGTCCCCTGTAACCCTGTTTCCCCCCTCCCCCCTGGGTGTGTCATAAATCAGATTCTCCAACTGAGAACATTCACAGGCTGGGTGTCATCATTCATGTTCTCCAATTAAATATATTCATGGACAAAAGCTCTGGTGGTTTAGTTACAATCTTTTAAAGATAAGAGTTGGAATGTACTTTCGCTTTCAAACTGCTGCATTTGCTCTTCCAGATTTCCTCCTCCCCCCCCCCCCCCCCCCCCCCCCCCCCGTTTTTGGCATTCCCCATTGACCTTATATGTCAGAAGGTTGCAAAAGTCGATCACATGACCCAGGACAAACACACACACTCTATCTATCCATCTATCCATCCATCTATCTATCCATCTATCCATCTATCATGTAGCTATCACCTATTTAGCTATCATCTATCTATCTATCTATCTATCTATCCATCCATCTACCCATTTATCCATCTATCATCTAGCTATCACCTCTTTATCTTTCTATCTGTCTGTCTGTCTATCCATCCATTCATCCATCCATCCATCCATCCATCATCTAGCTATCACATATCTATCTATCTACCTACCTACCTACCTACCTACCTACCTACCTATCCATCCATCCAACCATCTGTCAGTTACAAGCATTCGAATTTTGTTCACATGACCCTGGGGAGGTTGTAAGTATGAAAACAGTCGTAAGTCACTTTTTCCCCTGGTGCCGTTGTAGCTTCAAACATTTACTAAATGAACTGTTGTAAGCCGAGGACCTCCTATATAGGGAAGTACTCCCTTTGCTCATTCCCAAAAGTGCTTTTTTTCCCAAGAGGCAATTGGACTTTTCAGCTTTTCTTTCTCTGAAGACGTTTCACTTCTCAGCCAAGAAGCTTCTTCAGCTCTGGAGGCTAGACCGGCACTTGTCTGAAATATAGGTGTAGGTTCTCCTGCTTGAGCAGGGAGAGGCTGGACTAGTAGACCTCCGAGGTACCTTCCAGCTCTATTCTAATTCCCTACAGCAAGGCCCGATTTCCTCTTCAAATGGAGATTTTTGCAAGCGGAGAGAAAATTAAACGAATGACCAGCTTCTAACAGACACAAATCTTTAGGATCTGGCTGTACGTTAATGGATGCTCTCCGTGACATTTTTGTCTCCCGGACGTCTATAATCTTCGGACCGCCCGAGTTTTTTTTTTAAGGAACTGCCAAGTGCTGTCATGGCCAGAGCAGATTTGAACGTCTTCCACGAACACATCAGAGAGACTGCTGAAAATAACTCCTCTAAAAAGGCCTTTAGTCCTGTCTTTACTTTCCTCTTTCCTAAGGAAACCCACTCAATGGCTATTTCAACCCCATCAAGCTGTCATTCCTTTTCCACTTTTTGTCATGATTTCATTTGCTCTCCGCTGCCAGGTGAAAAGGGTTAAGGACGGAAGGATGCATTCTGCCCCGCTACCTCTTTTTATTTCTGCAACGAGGGGGCTTTGAAGCAGGGGGTTTATTTTTTTAATTGCACTTTTTTTTCTCTTTACACATCTCAATCATCTTTAACAGTACTGAGGCATCTTTGTTACAAACAGACATTTCCACACATTTCTAATTATTTATATACATTTCTATACCTCCTCCTTAGCTCTACAATTCTTCTTCTTCTTCTTATTTGCCAATTTTCCCAGGCTGCGTAATACTCCGAATCTCCTTTGACTTTTAACTCTAGGGTGAGTTTGTCCATTTCCACACATTCTAAACTCTTTTGGATTACTAGACTTTGTGACAGTATCCTTTTTCCAGCATTGTGCGAATGCGATCCTCGCTGCCGTAGTTATATGCAAGGCCATATATTTTATCTTTTTATTATATTTCCCCTTGATTATTGAAGCTGGGTTTTTTTTTAAAAAAAAAAAAAAGAGCGCCAGGGGCTTTGCCAAAAGGACACACTGAATTTCCTCTCTGTGGGGCTGATAGAAGATTTTTTAAAAAGTCAAATTCGAAAGGGAGCTTTTCATGCCTGCTCGTTTCATTACCATCAATTGCGGTCTTGCATAGAGGTGGCTGAGCTCCAAAGGGCTCCCAGACCGCCGGTATGTGAGCTTTGTGGCTGCAAACTTTTTTTAAAAAAATATCTTTATTGAACAATTTCCCTTGTTTTATAACATAAATTTCGTTATTGTTTTTTTGCAACCCTTCAGTATAGGCATACATATGATTTCCATAGATTTTTGTTATGTATATGTGTGTGTGTGTGTGTATGTGTGTGTGTGTACACACACACACATATATACATACACACACACACGCATATATATATATATTCCTTTGTCTGCGTTATGTTATTCCACTAAAATATGTATAATATGTATATTTCTTACTCCCAATATTTTTCTTTTACATTTTGTAATACATATTTTACATTGTTATCCTACTATAATATATCATATTCTTTATGTATCTTTATATCGACTATTTAACCAATCATATCATGCATTCTGAATAATATTCAGTTTCTCCTCTATCTTTTATTTCCGTTGTCAGTCTATCCGTCTCAGTTGCACCCTAGTACTTTCTTTATCACTCTTTCCTCAGATGGTATAGTTCCATTTTCCCAATTTTGTGCATAAACTATTCTAGCCGCTGTTATTATGAGTAGCATTAGATATTGTATTTTTTTAAAACCTATTTTCCTGTTATTATGCCTCGTAAGAATATCTCCATTTTAACTTGGTTATTTCCTCCAGCCACTTTCTAACCCTTATCTAATGATTATTATTATTATTTTGCTACTGGGCATGTCCACCATATATGATAATACGTTCCTTGAGTGTGTTTACATTTCCAACTTTCCGGTGAGCTTGTCATGCCCCTGTCAGAATCTGACTCGGAGGAAGATGCCAAACAGCTGACAGGAAGTGGGAGTGTGGCTCCATTGGCTTTGGAAGAAACTGGGGAAGGGTAAAGTCCAGCTGGGCAGAGCTTGGGAGAGGTAGAACAAGGGAGAGGGAGTTCAGAGGAAGACCCAGGCCCACCCTCTCTTCATCCTAGGTCACGCAGGGATGAACGAAGAAGCGAGCAACATGGTTTGCATGGCTTACAGGGTCAGAAAGGGCCCTGATTCCCTTCATTAGCTGTAGCTGGGAACACAGTGTATAAAAAGGGGAAGCTGCAGACAGCAAGTTGTTGGGAGCAAATGTGAAGTTATCTTGTATCTGTGGTGGCTTATCTGTGTTCCTGGCATCTTCCCAACTGTGTGAGTTTTGCCGTGCTTTCAAGTCTGAAATTCCTTCTCCTGCCCTGTCAAGCTAATTACTTCAGTTTGGTTTGTTTGGATTTTTAGCTACAGTTTGCGTGTCCCTTGTTTTGGACTGAATTTTCTACAGTTAAAAGCTGTTCCTGGGAGAGTTTTTTCTCCAGCCCAAAGGTAACCAGGACATTGGGGGCAAAGTTGGAGATAATAAAGGAACTCCGATGCCTTCTCTGATTGTGTTGCCTTTATGCCATGCCCTGGCTCATCACAGAGTTTTGTGGCTGCAAACTTTCGATTTAGCCACCCGTGCAGGTTTCCTTTTCAAGACAACTCTCTGTGCTTTCCAGCTGTGGTGGTTCGGTTGTCAGCACAAGCCATCCACTCAGCTGTCACCTTCCATCAGATTCGCTCTGTTGGCAAAGGCATGCTGGCAGTCCATTTATTTTCGGGGGGGACGGAAGTTTTGGGAAGTTATGTTTCTGTTAGAAACGCTGATTTGCAGCGAGAGGGAAAGTGGAGGCTTGACAGGGCCGGGCCCGGCATTGGCTAACGGAACAGCCAGTTGCCAACCTGACACAATGTTGCTAGGCTCAGCTGTGTGCGTGTGTGTGTCTTTCTCTCTCTCTCTCTCTGCACGTTCACTGCAGCAGCCTTGAACATCAGCGGGTTTCCAGATTTTTGACCCGGTTTTCTCATGACTCGAAGCTGTGCTCTGCTCCTCTAACGAGACCATCGACTAGATTCACACAGCAGCAGGCAAGCACTATTGGGAAAGGGGGAAATCAAGACTCACATAATCGTAATGTGGACTCTCGTGTTTGAGGTTCTTACGGCTGATACTGAGATGTCAGCACAAGAGATTCCAGTATTTGAAGGGGTGCCCCAAAGAAGACGGGGGTCAACCTATCCTCCAAAGTACCTGGAGGCGGGAGAAGAAACAATAGTTGGAAACCAATTGAGGAGAGAAGCAACCTAGAATTAAGGAGAAACATCCTAACAGTGAGGACAATTAACCAGCGGAACAGCTTGCCCACCAGAAGTCGTGGGTGCTTCATCACTGGAGGTTTTCAAGAAGAGACTGGACAGCCACTTGTCTGAAATGGTGCAGGGTCTTTTGCTTGAACAGGAGGCTGGACTAGAAGACCTCCAAGGTCCCTTCCAGGTCTTTTCCGAAGGATTGAAGATAGCAGAATGATAGATTTGGAAGGGACCTTGGAGGTGATCAGATTAACACACTTGGAAAGGGACCTAAGCGATCATCTAGTCCAACCCCTCACCCACCCAAGCAAGAAACCCTACATCATTTCTGACAGAGGGCAGTCCAGTCTCTTCTTGAAAGCCTCCAGTGACGAAACTCCCACAACTTCCAAAGGTAACTTCTGTTCCATCGGTTGATTGTTTTCACTGTCCGAAAATAGAAGGGAAGGGAAGGGAAGGGAAGGGAAGGGAAGAGAAGAGAAGAGAAGAGAAGAGAAGAGAAGAGAAGAGAAGAGAAGAGAAGAGAAGAGAAGAGAAGAGAAGAGAAGAGAAAATTCTTTATTGGCCAAGTGTGATTGGACACACAAGGAATTTGTCTTTGGTGCATAAGCTCTCAGGGTACATAAAGAAAAAAGAAAATACGTTCATCAAGAATCATAAAAGTTCTCCATATTTCCAGATCAAATCTCTCCTTGTTCAGTTTCCATCCATTATTCCTTGTCTGGCCTTCAGGTGCTTTAGAAAACAGTTTGACCCCCTTCCTCCTCTCTGGGGCAGCCCCTCAAATATTTTAACACTGCTCTCCTGTCTCCCCTGGTCCTTCTCTTCCCTAGACTAGCCAGGCCCAGTGCCTGCAACCATTCAACTAGGTCTTCTAGCCCGACTCAAGCAGGAGAGACCTTATACCATGCCAGACAAATGGGCAATCTGTTCTTAAAAACCTCCAAGGGTGGAGCACACGCAACTTCTGAAGGTCTTCTAATTCAACCCCCTGCCCAATCTCTTCTTCAAAGTCTCCAATGTTGGAGCAATGTCCTTTCCACAAGATCAGGGTTTGCACTGTAAAAGTGAAGGAAGGCGTCATGCCCTTGTTAGAGTCAGACTCTGAGGAAGAGGAGGAACAGCTGACAGGGAGTGGAGGTATGGCTCCGGAGGTTGTGGAGGAGGCTGGGGAAGCGCAGAGGCTGGCTGGGCAGTCAGAGGAAGAACCAGGCCCATCACCGCTCCATCCTAGGGCACAGAGGGAGGAATGGAGAAGAAAACAACTTGGCTTGCGAGAGAGGAAGTGGCCATGATCCTCCTCACTGGTTGCATCTGGGGAGAATAGTATATAAGAGAGACAGTTAATTATTTACATTTTGGATTTTGTTGCATTGTATACACTCCGGGTCATCCCAGAAGGACTCTTTCAGGCCAGCTTCTGACAACCAAAGCCAAGGGGGAAAGCCGGATTTACTTAACAACCACACGATTCACTTAATGACTGCAGTGATTCGCTTAACAACAATTTTATGGTCGTAAGTCGAGGCTTACCCCTAAATGAAGCATGGATTTGGGAACCAATTTTTGGCCCGAAAGTGCAGCAAGCAAGAGATTTCAGGCTGTGGGGAAATTCCTTCCAGATCTAGACAATAAGAACTTTGGATTTTGTTTTTCAAACCCAGAATCGCATTAGCTGTAATACTGAAAATTGGATTGTCTCGAGCACACGTTAGTGTCACATTTCAGGGCTTTAAGAAGATGCTGATTAGATCTGTTCCAAGAATCAGTTGTGGGATTTGACTGAAAGGCAACCTGATGGAGTCACCTAATCAAATTAAGTGTCCAAATGCCAGATTGAATTGGATATATCTGAAGCGATTTGGTTCAGACTTGATTGGAACTCTCTTCTATGGATATTCGCATGCCCTTGTGCTGTTCAGGTTTCAAGTCAATTGCTATTTTTAAAAAAAGATAGGTGTATGGATACAGAACGGAATAGAATACAGAATAACAGAGTTGGAAGGGACCTTAGAGGTCTTCTAGACCAACCCCCTATCTAAGCCAGAGACTCTCTTGCAAACCTCCAGTGATGAAGCCCCACAATTTCTGGAATCCCAAGCCAGTTCCGCTGATTAATTGTTCTTATTCCAGGACATTTCACCTTAATTCTACATGGGGTCTCTCTTTGATAAGCTTCCATCCCGGGGTGGGCTTCAAATTTTTTGGCAAGGGGCTCTCTGTCCTAATGACTGGGTGGGAGGGCGTGGCTGGGTGGGTGGGGCCAACTCGACGTCGCTTCTTTGCCCTAATTATCTAAAAAAAAAAAAGGATATATACCAAGAAGTTGTTTATTATTTGGGGCCTTTAAAACTTAAATAAAAGACTGGGTGAAACCAGGCTTAATAGCAGTGACTGTGAGAGGGACCTTGGAGTCTTAGCGGAGTTTCTGGTGATTCTTATGAGTTGGGAATTAATCCCCTCGGAGGCTATTGGCTATGTTAGAATACAGGATAGCGGTCTTCCAATATTTGAGCAGGTCTGCCCCAAAGAAGAAGGAGTCAAGCTCTTCTCCAAAGCACCGGAAGGCGGGACAAGAAAAAACGGATGGAAACTAATCAAGGAGAGAAGCAACCTGGAACTAAGGAGGAATTTTCTGACAGTCAGAACACTTAATCAGCGGAACGACTTGCCTTCAGAAGTTGTAAATGCTCCAACACTGAAAGCTTTTAAGAGGAGATTGGATAACCATTTGTCTGAAGTGGTGTAGGGTTTCCTGCCTAAGCAGGGGGTTGGACTAGAAGACCTCCAAGGTCCCTTCCAACTCTGTTCTGTTCTATTCAATTCCTATTCTATTTCTATTTCTATTCTATTTCTATTCTATTCTATTCTATTCTATTCTATTCTCGTTCTTTCTTCTATTCTATTCTATTCTATTCTATTCTATTCTATTCTATTCTATTCTATTCTATTCTACTCTCCTTCTTTCTTCCATTCTATTCCCCTTCCCTTCCCTTCTATTCTATTCTATTCTATTCTATTCTATTCTATTCTATTCTATTCTATTCTATTCCTATTCCTATTCTATTCTATTCTATTCTATTCTATTCTATTCTATTCTATTCTATTCTATTCTATTCTATTCCTATTCCTATTCCTATTCCTATTCCTATTCCTATTCTATTCTATTCCATTCCATTCCATTCCATTCCATTCCATTCCATTCTGTCTGAGTTCACATCAGGGGGTTTGTTGTTTTTGGGGAGGTGGGTCTCTCTTTGATTTTAAGCCTTAACCTCCTTCCCAGCTTCTAAAAGGATCCATAATTTCAACAGTAAAGCCGTCTCCCTTCCCCCCCCCACCCCAAGCCTGTTCTGAGAAACAGACGAGCTTTCTTAGCCACACAGACGCTTAAATCATCTTAATTATGGCACACTGAGTTTCTTTCTTTCTGCCTGACATTACAGAATCGTAGGCTGATGTGTGGTGGTTTTTTGTTGTTTTTTTTTTCCTTGCCGATTTCTGATTTTGCCCTAGGCTTAAAACTCAGCAAAATAGCCTTTAATTAGGGCCTACGCGCTTGTGACTTTCCAGTTTGACAAGCAAAGCTGCGGGATGGGAAAGAGTGGCAGGGTGAATACATCACCTGGAGCGAGCCGGCAATTTTATTTTCTCTCGTGGGAGCCGGTGTTACCGAAAAACTACAAATTGTTCATGCGGATTCTAGCAGATAGACTGAAAATCATTTTGCAATATTTTTTTTGGGGGTGGGGGGGGTGGGGAGGATCAACATGGGTTTTTTTGTAACCTAAAAGGAAACTCAAAGGAGAAATGGTGTAGGGTCTCCTGCTTGGGTGCGGGGGTTGGACTAGATGACCTACAAGGTCCCTTCCAACGCTGTTAATTGGAATCTATCTAAGATGATCAAAGGTCTGGAGGCTAGAACATACGATGAATGGTTGCAGGAATTGGGCACGGCTAAGTCTAGTCAAGAGAAGGACCAGGGGAGACTGGAGAGCAGAATTCCAATATTTGAGAGGAGGAAGGGGTCAAGCTATTCTCCAAAGCACCCGAAGGCCAGACAAGGAATAATGGATGGAAACTGATCAAAGAGAGATTCAACCTGGAAATAAGGAGGAATTTTTCTGACAGTGAGAGCAATCAACCCCTGGAACAGAAGTTGCCTTCGGAAGTGGTGGGAGCTTCATCCCTGGAAGCGTTTCAAGAAGAGACCGGACTGCCAACTGTCGGAAATGGTGTAGGGTCTCCTGCTTGGGCAGGGAGGGGTTGGACTAGATGACCTACAAGGTCCCTTCCAACTCTGTTAATCTGTTAATTCTGTTAAACTCTGTATTTTGCCTGTGACGTCAATCCAGACTTCTTTCCTTCAGAGGGGCCGAGTTCCAGGCAGAGATATTCTGACTCCAAAAAAAGCTGAGATTTTCTGGCTATTTGCATTTTAATCAGAAAAAAAACAGCCAGCCTTTCCATTAATGGATGAGTTGCTGTAATCAAGTCGCTTAAAAGCTGGGGGTAGCAGGCCATGACTTCAACCCAAAATACACAACCCGTCGAAGTTGCTAAGTTGTGACATGTTTGCACTTGCGCTGGGTGTGGGTCAACTGTGAACTGTAGTTGTTAAGAGATTTCTTTCCTTTTTTCCCCCACCCTTCCCATCTGTGTAAATCGCTAGTATTTCTTTTCTTCCATCTGGTAATGCTTGGAGTAGAAACAGGGTAGAGAAAATAGAACTGGGAACAGATTCCCTGTACCATTGGGTGAAAAACTGAGGGTCCATCAGTTGCTTCTCTTGTGTTGACTCAACAAAAGCCAGAGTGATGAAGGGTGCCCTGGAGAAAACCTTTTGGTTCCAAGTGACCTAAGAGACCAGTGTTCTTCTGAAAACAACCCCAGATTTTTCGCCCCGGTGCAGATGTTTCCTCCTATAGCAAGCCTGAATCCCATCTGTTGCTGGAAGTAAATTCAGCCAGCTTTGTCTCAAGGGACAGATTGTCCCAGTGTAAGAGCAGATTGCCTCATCTCTCCCTCCAGCTGCATTAAAAAGTGCAGGCCGTCCAACCCAACTGGGGTTGGAAGAAGAGGAGATGCTCAGGAGATGTCTCCATAGACTTCCTAGCTTCCAGAGCCACCTCCTTTAATGGATTTAACAGATTAACCGAGTTGGAAGGTACCTTGTAGGTCATCTAGTCCAACCCCTGGCCCAAGCAGGACAGATGGTAGTCCAATCTCTTCTTGAAAGCTCCCCCAACTTCCGAAGGCAACTTCTGTTCCATGGGTTGATTGTTCTCCCTGTCAAAAAAATCTCTCCTTATTTCCAGGTTGAATCTCTCCTGGATCAGTTTCCATCCATTATTCTTTGTCTGGCCTTCGGGTCCCTTGGGAAATAGCTTGACCCCTTCCTTCTCTGTGGCAGCTCTTCAAATAGTGTCAATGACTTGCAACTCTCAAATTATAGATTGGAATGCCACTCAATGGCATCAAATAGAAGCTGTGAAAGTCCTGAGTCATCCACAATAAAATAACATAATAGCAACTCTGACCATGGTAAAAGGATGGCGAGATGGAGACAGTTTGCTCAAAGAAAGAGACCATGGAGATCACATCTAGGAAGGAAGCAAAACAAGAAACACAAAGGGACTGAACATTGTTTCTATTCATTGAGCTTGTTCTTGAAAGGATGGGAGCCAGGGTAGTTAACCTTAATCTTAACCTAGAAGATGCTAGAAGGAGGTTGAAATCTCCCTTTAGGTATAGAAGCCAACTGGGTATCCTTAGGCTGGACACAAGAAATCCTAGGCTAGAAAGTCAAAAACATTGCTCTACCAACCTTCATTGAGCCAACGGGGAAGGATACTGTTCATTAAGAGCCGTGATGATGGCACAGTGGTTAGAAAACAGAATTGCAAACTAACTCACTCACTGTTCACTGCCAGAAGTTCGATACTGACTGGTTCAAGGTTGACTCAGCCTTCCATCCTTTCAAATCCAGTCAAAGGAGAATCCAAATTGTTAAAGGTTCTCCTCACAGATACATGTTAGTCGTTTCCGGCTCTAGGGGGTGGTGCTCATCTCCGTTACAAAAGCCGAAGAGCCAGTGCTGTCCGAAGACGTCTCCATGGTCATGCGGCCGGCATGACTAAATGCCAAAGGTGCACAGAACTCTGTTACCTTCCCACTAAAGGTGGTCCCTATTTTTCTACTTGCATTTTTACGTGAATTCGAACTGCTAGGTTGGCAGAAGCTGGGACAAGTAACAGGAGCTCACTCCGTTATGCGGTACTAGGGATTCGAACTGCCAACCTCTCTGATCGACAAACTCAGTGTCTTAGCCACTGAGCCACCGTGTCCATTTACACCACATCCATTTTACCAATCATTTATAGAAGCCTATAAAGCACTATGAAGCCCTATATAGGTCTAAGTGCTACTACTATAATATTCAATGAAGAGGTCTACACCTTTGCGGTGGTATGTGGAAAAGGCCTTGGGAGACTGAGTGAAGAGATACTGCCAAGGGAATAGGCAGATAATGCTTAGCCCTCATATGAATAACAGGTGGAGAAAGAGACTCAGAAGGAACCCTCCCTAGTTTCTCAGGCTGTAAAGGAGATGGTTATAGTATGTAAGAAAGACTTTGGGAGACTGAGCAAAGAGATGCTTCCAAGAGAATGGTCTGATAAGATACCACTTAGCTCATACCTGGACAATGTGTGAGGCAAGAGGCTCAGAAAAAACCCTCCCTGGTTTCTCAGGCTGTAAAGGAGAAAATGGGAAATCTGTACTTTGAGACCTGCAAGATTCTGTCTGCCAATGTAGCTTCGCAATAAAGTTGAAGTAGCTGGTCTGATTATGATTCCTATCAGGTTTATTCAGGAGGCTGACCGTCCTATAATGAGGTGACTTGGGTTGAATATATGCATCTAATCTCCATCTCTCTCATACAATTACACATACAAAGTAGTTTTATAATTTAGACAATTCCTTTTAAGTATTTAGATTTTTATTTTTTTTTAGCCTTAGATTCATTGTGTTTAGTAGTCCAAACCATTTTATTGACTTCTATTAAGCATCCAGGAATGGGTTTGTGTGTTTTAATTTGAATCTTGTAACCTCCTACAGTAATGGCACAAAATGTAAGTTAGGGACTGCAATAAAACTATGACTAACACAGTTTCTGCTTCTGAGGAAGGAGTCGTAGCTGAGTAGAACACCGCTTCCTTGTTTGCAAAGCACCCAAATCGGATCTTCAGGTATCTTCAGGTGGGCTTGGGAAAGTCATTCATTCTAAAATCCTGGAGTATTCTTGACATCAGAAGAAACGAGTGTGGTCTAAATGGGTTTGTGGATCCAATTATGATACCATTTATTTTTCCTAATTTCATCCTACTCCAGAGTAGGTTTTGGTGACCATGGACCCTTCTCAAGGGTCCTGGACCCTTCTCAAGGGTCTTCTTCCTGTGCCATATCCATCACTGGACGTTGGCAATCACACTGGCGACCACATTGGCAATCTCAAGGGACAGGCACCCCAAATGGATTGTTGTTTTCCAACCAAACCCCAAATTGATTGTCATTTCCTCATATCTAGAATTAGAACTTGGGAGGCAAGGGAGTCTCCAAAGGTTGTGAGTCAGTCCCAAATTTCTTATCATCATTCTCAGGAGACCTGGAAGAAACCAATCCCTAGAAGATGAAGTCTAGGAGACTTCATGGGTTGGAAAACTATCCTTCTTGATGTTTGCTTTGTTTTTTTCCGTGCACGGGGGGAAGGCTATCTACAAATGTCTTCATCCAGATGAATCACCGCTGGAACCTGCCAGAAACACTTAATGTTGAACATGGTGGCAGCTTGCAAGAAGGAATTGCTGGAGGGAGAATGTAGCAGAGCAAACACCGATCCTCTCAGCTGAGGAGGCAATTAGTCTACATGACTGGGAAATTGCCATGTTTCTAAAGGACATGGCTAATTGCATAACTGGGGTGGGGTGAGAAAGAGCCTCCAGATTGAAAAGCAGTTCTTGAACCCTATCAAAAGTGTTCAGAGAAGGCCCTACTGCAGAAGATCTGAAAACGTGGTGTGGTGGAATCTCCAGTTAGACAGGAGGAAGAGGTTAAGAGGAAGGTGTTACCATAAAAGAGGACCTGACCTGGGTTGCTCTCATTGCAGCCCTGGTCAAAAGGGCCCAGCAGAGATTAGACTACCTGAGACTTCTCAGAAAACAACAGCTGGATGAAAAACTGCTAGTGATCTTCTATTGCTGCACCATAGAGAGTATCTTAACTTATTGCACCTCTGTATGGTTTGCCAATTGCACCGTGGCAGATAGGACAGCGCTCCAGAGGTTTAACATCTTTGCCCGGAGGATCATGGGTTGCCCTCTCCTCTCTTTGGAAGATCTTTATAGCTCCCACTGCCTTAAGAAAGTTCAAAACATCCTCAAAGATCCACCTCATCCTGGGCACCCACTTTTTTTTTTTTTTAACTATTACCATCTGGCAGACGGTACACGATAATAATAAAAACAAGGACAAATAGGCTGAAAAAAGAGCTTCTATCCCAGGACAGGAACTCTTTGAATTCTATGTATAGTGCAATATTCATGCAATATCGGGGGTTTTCCTTTCAATGTACAGAATGTGAAGGATGTGTGTTTGTGTTTATTTTCATAGTCATAATGTGCACTGAAGACGGTATTGAATTTCGTTGTACGAGGTGCAATGACAATAAAGTAAACTAAACTAAGAGAGGGTCTTAAGAGAAGATTGTACAAGAGTTTAGAGGCTTGGCACAGCTGAAAGCAGCACAATCCGGACCTCCCTCAGAATCCCCAAAGCCTTATCTGTGGGAGATGACGGGGCTGAGCCCAAGGGAGGGGTCAAACATGTCATACGTCATGAGTCCCTGTGTGCCCATATGAGTGTCAACTAAACTACCAGAGCTTTTGTCCGTGAATATATTTAATTGGAGAACGTGAATGATGACACCCAGCCTGTGAATGTGTTCAATTGGAGAATCTGGTTTATGAGACTCCCAAGGGGGAGCGGGGGAACAGGGTCACAGGTGACTGTCAGTTACGTATGCCAGAGTTGGCTTCATACAGGGCAATGCCAGTATGTCGCCACTAATAAATCCTTTGAAGTTATTTGAAGGCTCAAGAATCATGATTTAATTAGGGCAATTGTTGGAATCCTAACAAAGAGATCTAAGTCCATCCTACCTCGAATGCCCTCTTATCCCCCACTCATTTCCCTTGATCGTTAGTAGCTCTGATTTTCTGCAAGCAACGAAATTTCATTTTTAATGTATGCCAGTTAGTGTACATTCAAAGTGACGATAAAGTTAATTCTAAGTCTTTTTCAGACCGCTCAAGCTTGCCATAAATCTTCATATTCGTTTGGATTTTCTGAATCTCCCGATTTCCCCATCTGATCTTTCCTAAGGGAATGCCGTCAGTCTGGTGAGATTCTTGTCGTATAGTTAAGTAGCAATAAACTACTGTTTGGGACTGTTTAGGAGTGGTCCTGGTTGCTTTCATATAACAGATAGTGATACCATTTAGACTTATATAGTGCTTTATAGTACTCTCTGGGCAGTTTACAATGTCAGCGTTATTTGCATATTGCTCCCAACAAGCTGGATCCTCATTTTACCGACTTTGGAAGGATGGAAGGTTTGAGTCAACCTTGAGTCCCATGAAGATCGAACTCCAGGCTGTGGGCAGCGTTGGCCTGCAATACTGCATTCTAAGCACTGCATACCATGGATGGATGGATGGATAGAAGAGAGGAAGGAAGGAGGGAGGGAGGGAGGGAAAAGGGAAAAAGAGAAGCAATAGCACTTAGACTTATATACCACTTCACAGTGCTTTACAGCCCTTTCTAAGCAGTTTACAGAGTTCAGCCTATTGCCCCCAACAATCTGGATCCTCATTTTACCGACGTCAGAAATAGGGAAGGTTTGAGTCGATCTTGAGTCCTGTGAAGATTGAACTCTAGGCTACGGGCAGAGTTTGCCTGCAATACTGCATTCTAAGCACTGATATCATGGATGGATGGATGGATGGATGGATGGATGGATGGGAGGGAGGGAGGGAAGAAGGGAGGAAGGAAGGAAGGAAGGAAGGAAGGAAGGAAGGAAGGAAGGAAGGAAGGAAGGAAGGAAGGAAGGAAGGAAGGAAGGAAAAAAGAAAGAGCAATAGCAATAGCCCTTAGACTTATATACTGCTTCTCAGAGCTTTACGGCCCTCTCTAAGTGGTTTACAGGGTCAGCCTGTTTCCCCCAACAATCTGGATCCTCATTTTACCGACCTAGGAAAGATGGAAGGTTTGAGTCAACCTTCAATCCCATGAAGATTGAACTCCAGGCTGTGTGCAGAGTTTTGCTTGCAATACTGCACTCTAACCACTGTGCCGTCAGGACTCAAGCGTGCAAATAGATAACCAATCAGTGCATTGGAGTTAGGATTTGGTTGGCCTGCAGGATCCTGATAGGAGCTGATTTAAGAAGACGCAATGCATGAGAATTCAAGGGCAAAAGGCTATTGTTTGTTCTAACTCTGGTCAGTCTTCATCGATGTTTGGGTGAGTTCTTTGAGTCTTGCTTTTATGGCATCTTGTATTTAGGAGAAGGCTAGCATAAGGGAGAGCAGTGGCTGACAACTCCCCCATAATTGGTGTAATTTCAATTAAATAAGACACTGTCAGCTTTTGAGCTAAACCAGACCAGAAAACCTGAGTTATGAAGACTTGTGCTACTGTTATTATAGGATTACAGTAATCAAATCTCCCAAGTATGAATCTGCCTTCTTGGCCTCCATCATCAAGAGAACAAGGGAAGGTCAAGTCTGAAGCGCTTTTTCAAATTACATTTTCTGCCCTGGACTCAAAGTTTCATTGATCTGGCCGTTGCCTTGATTGCCTGTCTTCCTTTTTTTCCCTTCCCTCAAGGTTATTCTCACAGCCCATTACAGAATCTGGTCTTTCAACTCAAAACAGGACTCTCTGCTACTTGAGAACAAGATGGTAGATTGCTTCGAGTTTGAATGAAATCTCATGTCAGGGTTCCAGTGAATACACCCAAAACTCCAAGGCCAGAGGCTTCCTCAAAGTATAGATTTAGTAGCTGGATCCCCGTGCTTCGTGACAAAACTTTGTGATCGGGCTATGCAGGAGAAATTTGGTTCACAACCCGTTGGTTCAGTGGTGGTCGGTGATTGAAACACATAAGGGAATATCGCTCCCACCATCTTGAGTCCGGAAGCAGTTCCATAAGTGGAAGGCGTGGACATTTTGGTGAGGTACCGATGTTTAGTACTGTAAGGAGCCCCAGGACGCTCCTGAGTGAAGGAGTGGAAGCTCTGCTGGTTTGAACTGAGGTAATGGAATGTGAGGCAACTGGTAGTTGGAACAGAGTTCTTTTCAGGTGGGGAGGGGGAGTAGAATTCCTTAGCATCAGAGTGTGTTAATTGCTGTATAAGAAATACTAATGCTCTGGTGGTCATTTTGAAAAATCCTTTCTTAGCGAGCACCTAGAAGCCAAGAGGAACATACGTGTGAAATTTCAAGTTTGTAAGCTTTACGGTTCTGGAGATTTTGTGATGATGCGTGAGTGGTATTTCACTTTTATATAGATAAGATAAGATAAGATAAGATAAGATAAGATAAGATAAGATAAGATAAGATAAGGCATATTGCACATCTGGAGAAAACCCGACTCTGAAGGACCTGAGGTTTCCCCCACCCAAATCAAAACCCCAAAGTTCTCCTCACCCCCAGGTCACACATTCATCACATGGTCCAACCATGTTGCAGCCACCATCCTAGCTGGCTTTGGTCCATGCCTCTCCAACACCTGGTAGAGCGTCCTTGGTTCCCATGGGAAAGAACGTCGTTTTGGCTACAGATCCCCCAGCTATCTGTTATGTTCTCACAGCTCCAACCCGCCTTGCTGTGGCAGCCCTGAAGATGCTCCCAAAATGGTTTCAGGGCTGTCAGAGAGCGAACGAGAGAGAGAGAGAGAGATTTTAGGAGCCACTTCTCCAGCCCTTCTCCTCTACATTCTCTGCCCCCTAGGTCATTCCTCAACCCTAAAGTTGATTTTCAAATAGTTGAGCAGAAAAACAAGGGATGAGGGGAGAATTCGGGTTTATTAACCAAATGCCTGGACATCTTGCAGCTGATTTGCGAGGCTGGCTTTGAAACAAGGCAGTTAATTGATAAAATAGTTACTGCTAAGCCATTGCTATAGCAACCCTGAGCAACAAGCTGGTGGGATTCGCAGATGGAGAAGTACAGGAGGCACACCTGTTGTAATTTAGACATCGGGTGTGTGCCAAGTGTGGCATCCCGTCAGTCAGTCTGACAACTCAACAGCTTTATTGGCGAGGCTGCTCAGCCTTGGGACTGTATAGAAAGCGGAGCAGCAAATGGCTTCTTGTGTATGTCTGCCCACATGAGAAGTCAGCAGAGCCATGGCACATGAGTTTCCAAATGGACTTTTGGGAATAGAGTTCAACTCCCCGTTGTAGCATCGGCCAACCCAAATAATTGTTGAAGGCCAAGGTCTTCTCTCTTTGGCATTGGAGGAGCTGAGTCTGGTGGCACGAGAAAGAATCCTGCTGTGAACGGTGGCAGGAATAACAGAATAACAGAGTTGGAGGTCTTCTTGTCCAGCTCAAAGAGGAAGCCATATTCATCTTCCCATCACTCCTTATCACCCATCCCCTCCCACTTGTGACTGTATGACTGTAACCTTGTTGCTTGTATCCTTAATGATTTATACTGACTGTTTCCTAGTATGATTTGATTGCTTGTTGTACCCTAGGACTATCATTAAGTGTTGGACCTGATGATTCTTGACTCTTGATGAATGTATCTTTTCTTTTATGTACACCGAGAGCATTTGCACCAAGACAAATCCCTTATGTGTCCAATCACACTTGGCCAATCAAGAATTCTATTCTAATCTATTCTCTGATCCTACTATCTTCATAACGTAACTCCATAATTCACGGAAGCTGTTTCTAGGATGTTGTGAAGTTTGGATGTTCTATCAGTTCCCCCTTACCCTCCAAACCAAGCCAGCACCAAACAAATGGTTCTTCTTAAAAATTTCCAGCTTTGGAGCATTCACAGTTTCTGGAGGCTAGCCTTCCCACTGGTTGATTGCTCTCACTGTTTTATGTATTTATTTGATTTGTCAATCGCTTACAAGGTAATAGGTATAAGTATAAATATGAGTAAGAATACAGGAAATAGGTGCGAATAATCCTAACCAAGGACCTAGGAACTGTTAAGGTAGCCTCAGGGGATATAAGCTGTTCCAAATAAGAGTGTTTTTTTGTAGAATAAGGATATTCAAGTCTGATAAATTCAGGATTTCCAAATAGCGAGGCAGCCCTTTAGGTATTGCTCCAAGGGCTCCAATTACAATTGGGATAACACATGATTTCTTTCCCCAAAGTCGCTCAACTTCAATTTGTAAGTCCCGATATTTTGTGATTTTTTCTTGCTGCCTGTCTACTATTCGTGCATCACCAGGCATTGCAATGTCAATGAATCAAACCTTTTTCAACTATGGTTACGTCAGGTGAGTTGTGGGCCAAGTGCCTGTCCATCTGAATTCTGAAGTCCCATATAATAATAAATAATTATTAATAAATAAATAAATTATTATTATTATTAACTATCAGAACTATCAGAATTGCAAAACCAACTATCAGAAATTCCTCCTTAGTCCTAGGTTGCTTCACTCCTTGGTTAGTTTCCACCCATTGCTTCTTGTCCTACTCTCAGGTGCTTTGGAGAATAGCTTGGCTCCCTCTTCTTTCCTCAAATATTGGAATACTGCTACCATATCACCCCTATCCTTCGTTTCATTAAACTAGACAACACCACTGAGTTGTGAGGGGTCACTAATGGTCTCTGAGCTTGGTGGTTTTCTTGGAGATGTTTCCTTACCCAAATTAGGTAACATTATCAATGCTAGAAGATCTTCACTAGCATTGATTGGTACTACTTAGTTTAGTCAATGAGATGTCTGCAAGGAAACCACTAAGCTCAGAGAGCATTAGGGGACTCGAGGTGAAAACATATAAAGAATGGTTGCAGGAACTCGGCATGGCTAGTCTGATGAAAAGAAGGACTAGGGGAGACATGATAGCAGTCTTCCAATATCTGAGGGGCTTCCCCAAAGAAGAGGGAGTCAAGCTATTCTCCAAAGCACCACAAGGCAGGACAAGAAGCAACAGATGGAAACTAATCAAGGAGAGAAGCAACCTAGAACTCAGAAGAAATTTCCTGACAGTTAGAACAATTAATCAGTGGAACAACTTGCATCCAGAAGTTGCAAATTCTCTAACACCGGAGGTTTTTAAAAAGACGTTGGATAACCATTTGTCTGAAGCGGTGTAGGGTTTCCTGCCTAAGCAGGGGGTTGGACTAGAAGACCTCTAAGGTCCCTTCCAACTCTGTTATGCTATTCTATTCAACCCTGAGCTGCAAATATTCTTCTTTATTGAGAGAAAGCTGTTTTCACCCATGCTGGGAGTTCAAATTAATTGAGATAAAATTGTAGGCTTGGAGGCATTTGAGATGAAGTTTCCAGGGCTTCAGTTCATTCCAAAATTGCTGCCTTTCCTTTCTTGAGGAAAGAAAGGGGGATATCATCCTCTGGAGTGAAACCGTTGGCCCGTGAATAGAGAAGAAGAAATCAAAGGACTCACAAAACAAGAGTCCCTTCCATATGCGTCCTTCTAATTAATGGGCATGGTTCCTAGCTCGGTTGGGAAATCTTTGCCAGAACACATCCAAGATTGGAAACCTCGCCAAAGTCACAAAAAAAGGAACAGGGGTGGAAGGGAGGAAGGCATCCATCCTTGCATTAGAGGGTGAGAATGGGGCAAGCCTCCTCCACAGGGAATTTGGACCGAAAAATCAAATTGATGGGGGGGAATCATCTGTTGGGTAGAATTTCCTCCTGCTTGCCGCTTTGAAGAAAATAAATATTTGGATGATATTCCTGCTGGAACAAAGTGCTTGTTCTTGCATTAAAAATAAAAAAAACCAGGGATGAGTCTCACATTGTCATGCAGTCTTTTGTCTAATGAATTGCTCCGTTCCTTGCTTTCTCAGCTCTGGCTAAATTTCATCGCATCCTCCTTCTCCAGCTCTCCAAAACCACCCCCAGACATGCGAGAAGCTGAGGAGACATCACAATAAGGAACAGTGGTGTAAGGAAACTCCTGATCTGCCCTAGGTTATAGATTAACAGAGTGGGAAGGGACCTTGTAGGTCATCTAGGCCAACCCGCTGCCCAAGCAGGAGACCCTACCCCATTTCTGACCGAGGGCACTCCAGTCTCTTCTTGAAAGCTTCCAGGGATGAAGCTCCCAAAACTTCTGAAGGCAACTTCTGTTCCATGGGTTGACTGTTGTCACTGTCAGAAAATTTCTATTTCCAGGTTGAAATTCTCCTTGATCCGTTTCCATCCATTATTCCTTGTCTGCCTTTAGGTATCTTGGAAAACAGCTTGACCTTCTCCTCTCTGTGGCAGCCCCTCAGATATTGGAAGACTGCTCTCCTGTCTCCCCTGGTCCTTCTCTTCACTAGACTAGCCAGGCCCAGTTCCTGCAATCGTTCATTGTGTGTTTTAGCCTCCAGTCCCCTCATCATCCTGGTTGCTCTTCTCTGTACTTTTTCTAGAGTCTCAACATCTTTTTTTACAGTGTGGTGACCAAAACTAGATGCAGAAATCCAAATGTGGTCTCCCTAAGGCTTTAGAGAGTGGTATTAGTACCTCCCTTGATCTTGATTGTATCCCTTTGTTTATGCAATTTAGGATTGCATTAGCTTTTTTGGCTGCCGCTGCACACGGCTGGCTCATACTTCGCTGGTTGTCCACTAAGACTCCAAGATCAGTTACAGTTACTGCTATTAAGCCTGATTTCACCCAGTCTATATGTGTATTTTGGGTTTTTCTTGCCTAAGAGTTACGATTTTACTTTTCTCTATATTGAATTTTATTTAGTTAAATAACATGCCTAGGGCATATTGCAATGGTCATTAAGCATGAGGGCCGGATGCGAGTCACTTTTCCAGCATCCTTATAACGGTGAACAATGAGGGAGAAATGCCTAGAAGATATAGCCATGTTCTAACAAACGGCTGTCCAATCTTTTCTTAAAAACCTCCAGTGTTGTTGCCACATCCACAACTTCCGAAAGGAAAGCCTTTTCACTGGTTAAATCTTCTCCCTGTCAGAAATTCCTCCTTAGTTCTAGGTTGGGTCTCTCTTTGACGATAACAGCATAACAGAGGTGGAAGGGACCTTGAAGGTCTTCTAGTCCAACCCCCTGTTCAAGTCCAACCCCCTATGCTCTTTCAGAGAGGTGGCTTACCTATCCCTTCTTAAAAACCTCCACTGATGGAGCGCCCACAATTTCCGAAGACAACTTCTATTCCGCTGATTAATTGTCCTCAATATCAGGTAATTAATTCCAGGTTGAATCTCTCCTGGATCAGTTTCCATCTGTTGCTTCTTCTCCTGCCTTCAGGTGCTTTGGAGAATAATTTGACCCTGTCTTCTTTGTGTCAGCCCTTCAAATATGCTACAATAAATG
Organism: Pseudonaja textilis; assembly: GCF_900518735.1. The sequence goes on from NW_020769392.1 coordinate 1,842,443, forward strand.
CAGAGGTGAAAATGCTCAGTTAGACACAGATGCTATGTTTAATGGTGCTTGTTGACCTGCAAAGAGGACCATGCACCTGTGAGAAAATGTGATGATGTAGAAGAAGAAGAAGAAGAAGAAGAAGAAGAAGAAGAAGAAGAAGAAG
>NW_020769392.1:1842597-1857140 GCF_900518735.1 Pseudonaja textilis
AGAAGAAGAAGAAGAAGAAGAAGAAGAAGAAGAAGAAGAAGAAGAAGCGGCAACTGTGAATAGTGGCTAAATGGATGGTTTTAAATCAAGGGCTCTCTGTAGCCTCCTTCCAGAAACGCTTCATAAGGATGCCAAATGCATCGATGAGCAACATCCCAAAGGTTCTGCAATGATTAGCAATACCAACGCATCGTAGTTGAGAAAAGCCAATTATTCTCTGCCGGGCTTCGGCCATTGAGAAGGCGGCATAAGTTGGCCTGCCAGGGGTGATTTGTCAGGCGGCATCAGGACTGAATTAGGTACCTAATTTCTGTCACCCAGGCATTCACGGTGCAGGGGGATGAATTGCCGCAGTCAGGAAATCTCTTGTCTTGGCTTTTAGGAGGTTCTTCTAGCATGACGAAGGAAGAGATGCCTCTTGGAGGAGCTGAGCGGTTAAAATTGAAAGTGAGAAGAGCGGTCAGTGATGGGGTTGTAAGGTTGGATGGGTAGATGGGTGGACTGACAGACGGGTGGGTGGATGAATTGATGGGCGGATGGATGGGGTGGTCTAGGAAGGAAGGGTGAAAAGTTAAAAGTGGAATTGGTGGAAAGACTTAAACACCCAGCAAGGAAAGCAAGATCATAGGGTGATGTCAACTGTTTCCTTTGATTGATTGTGGCAAATAAGCAGCAGGTGCTAAATATCATCTAAGAAGTCTTTCTTTAGGTGTGATCATAAATCAATCCTTCCTTCCTTCCTTCCTTCCTTCCTTCCTTCCTTCCTTCCTTCCTTCCTTCCTTGGGAGAGAAGGAGGGAGGGAGGAAGCAAGCAAGGAAGGAAGAGATGGACAGACAGAAAGGAGAGAAACTCTGTGTGTGTGTGAGAGAGAGAGAGAGAGAAAGAGAGAGAGAGAGGGAAGGAGAGAGGGGAAAGAGAGGGAGGGGAGAGAGAGAGGAAAGAGAGAGGGAGGGAAGAGGGAACACAGTTACCCTCACTCCTTTCTGTCTATCTCTTTCTTCCTTGCTTCCTCCCTCCCTCTCTTCTCCTCCTTCCTCTCTGTTTCTATCCCTCTTCTCTTTCTCTCATTCTCTTCCTCCCTTCCTCTCCTTCCTTCCTCCCTCCCTCCCTCTTACATTGTTCCTTCCTCCCTTTCTTCATCCTCTCTCCCTCCCTCCCTCCCACTCTCTGTCTCACAGAGTTTCCCTCCCTTCCTCTTTTCTCTCTTTCTCCCTCCCTTCCTTCCTCTCCTTCCTTTCTTCCTCCCTCGCTCTGACATTCTTTCTTCCTCCCTCCCTCCCTCCCTCCCTCTCTAACTAACTGAAAACCCCATAGTTCAACGTCAGCCAGCAAGAACATTCGTGGGAACTCGCATTTGCATAAATCCCATCTGTTTCCAGGCGGAGCTGATGCATGTTTTCAACTTTTCCTTGGAAAGCTTCCCAAACTTGTTACGGTGCTGGGAAATTGTACCATTTTTCTAAACTCACTAAATAAATAACACATTTCTGCTTTTAGAAGCAACACGCCGCCTCGCCACGTTTCCCCCTTTGCATCATCAACGCCGGGATGATTGAATCAGCGGTGCACACCTGAATGCCAGAGACATGGGTGGGAACAGGTGGGTGGAAAGGAGGGAGGGAAGGGTGGGTACGAGCCGGGAAATGATCTCCCATCGTACCCCAGTTTCCCTCTTGGGGACAGCTAAGATATGAAGCAATCAGACAGTCATGTTTTAACCTGACATTGCTGCCTGACACCAATCATCGCACAGAGAGAGAAGTTAATGGGGGTATTGAACAAATAGAAAGCTTAGATCGATCACAGCCCTACCAGTTCAATAACTTCCTACATCCTGGACATCAGTGAACAAAAACCTATGTTGTCACAGCAATTACTATCTTCTCCAGAGATGAGGATAAGCAGAGGATTAAAATACAATGACAGTCAAGATGGAAGCGATATTTGGGTTTCTGGGAGGGAGGGAGGGAGGGAGGGAGGGCGGAAGGAAGGAAGGAAGGAAGGAAGGAAGGAAGGAAGGAAGGAAGAGGGAAGAGCTGACAAGGACATAGAATAACATGCCTGGAATGGACCTTGGATGATTAGGAGACTGGAGACATGATGAACAGTTACAGGAACTGGGCTTGGCTAGTCTAGTGAAGAGAAGGACCAGGGGAGACAGGATAGCAGTCTTCCAACATTTGAGGGGTTGCCACAGAGAGGAGGAAGGGGGTCAAGCTATTTTCCAAAGCACCCGAAGGCTGGACAAAGAATAATGAATGGAAATTGATCAAGGAGAGATTCAACCTGGAAATAAGGAGAATATTTTTGACAGTGAGAACAATCAACCAATGGAACAGAAGTTGCCTTCAGAAGTTGTGGGAGCTTCATCTCTGGAAGCTTTCAAGAAGAGACTGGACTGCCATTTGTCAGAAATGGGGTTGGGTTTCCTGCTTGGGCAGGGGGTTGGACCAGATGACCTACAATGTACCTTCCAACTCTGATTATCTGTCATTTGTTAACCCCCTGACCATAGCAGGAGACCCTATACCATTCTGGACAACATCCAGTCTCTTTTTTGAAAGCCTCCAGTGATGGAGCACTCACTAGTCAGGAAATTTCTCCTTAGTTCTAGGTTGCGTCTCTCTTTGATGATAACAGAATAACAGAGTTGGAAGGGCCTTGGAGGTCTTCTACTTCACCCCCTTTGTCAAGTAGGAAACCCTGTACCATCTCAGACAACTGATTGTCTAATCTCTTCTTTAAAAACTCCAGTGATGGAACATCCAACAATTTCTGCGGGCAAACCGTTCCATAAATTAATTATTCTAATTGTCAGGATGTTTCTCCTTAGTTCTGAGTTGGTTCTCTCCTTGACTAATTTCCATCCATTGCTTCTTATCTTGCCTTCTAGGTCTTTGAAAAATGAGTTGACACTCAATTCTCTGTGACAGCCCCTGAAGTACTTTGAAAATATCTCTTGTATTATATCTAATCCTTCTCTTTCTCGGACTAGACAGTTTCCTTGAACATTTGGCCTCTAGACCTCTTTAGAAAGCCAACCATGGCTGGATAGAGAGCATGTCCTTTCTCTAAAGCAAGGGTGTCAAACTCATTTTCATTGAGGGCTGAATCAGGGTTGTATTTGACCTTGGGGGTGTTGGCCAGGGTGGACATGGCCAGCTCAACAATACTCATGTTGGAGGCGCCTGTGGTGGCCCAAGTGCTCTGCCAGAAAAATAGGCTCCTGAGCTCCGTTTTCAGCTGCCACAGCCTTCTGCAACCCTCTGCCAGCAAACATAGGCTTCCAAGCTCCATTTTTGGCTGCCACGGCCTCCTGCAACCCTTTGCCAGAAAAATAGGCTCCCAAGCTCCGTTTTCAGCTGCCACAGCCTCGTGCAACCCTCTGCCAGCAAACATAGGCTTCCAAGCTCCATTTTTGGCTGCCACGACCTCCTGCAATCCTTTGCCAGAAAAATAGGCTCCCGAGCTCTGTTTTCAGCTGCCACAGCCTTCTGCAACCCTCTGTCAGCAAAAACGGAACTCGGGAGGGCCATCTGTGGCTTTCCCAAGCTCCGTTTTCAGTGGCAGAGGCATCATGGGATGCCTTCGCTGTTTCCTCTCCTCCTTCGCTGTTTCAAGGAAGCTCCACAGGCCAGGTCTAAATACTCCATGGGCTGGATCCAGCCCCTGGGCCTTGAGTTTGACACCCCTGCTCTAAAGGGAACATTGATGCTACCTTTAGGAGAAGTCAGCAAGGCTTGCTTATTTTAGAAGCAGCTGTCTTTGCTTCCTAAAAGAAGAGTCAATCTCATAGTAATCGACTGTCCGCTGTTTATGGAGCTGAAAATAGCTGCACTGCAGGCACTTCTGCAAGCTGGAATATCTCTCAGAGACAGATGTTTTGAAGAGCAGCACATTTGCATGATGTGAACGCTGAGGCTAGCAAATGGCCTCGTCTCCTCTTTGGTGGATGCTGGAAGCTTGCACGGGGAAACCAGCCACCTCTGAAGTCAGGTGCAGATTTGTCAGTTAGAGAGAAGCAGGTTTCCAGTTGAATAAAGACACTTTTCATACCTGGGACCAAGGAGCCAGGTACCTTGGACAGTTCCAAAGGAGCCCTGCTAGCTGGAATTCTTGGCTCACTGTAGGGAGCTGTCTCAAGGAGCTAATAAAAGCATCAGGTGGGTTATTAAAGCTTACATTGTAATTAGTTCTGTGCCTTGGATGATCAGATACAATTGTTAAAAGGTTCCTCGCTTGGTTTTAAAACAGCTGATTTTGAAAATCAGCTAGGAAGGAAGGAAGGAAGGAAGGAAGGAAGGAAGGAAGGAAGGAAGGAAGGAAGGAAGGAAGGAAGGAAGAACAGACAGCAAAGCTTGGATGGGAGAGAGTTAAGAAGGCTCCCGTGTAGACGTTCTCAGAGTACATCTTTAGTAATGCATATAATGTAGTTGGTTTAGGTTGTCAAGATTCTGTCTATAGGTGAGAAACAAAGGAAACTGCTTAGACGTAACTGTATGTTGTCTTGGTTTTTTGAGCCTGACCAACAGACGCAAAGAATCAGGACCATTTGTTTAGATTGCAGCATAAATGATTGATTGAAGTCTATACACAAGAACCTAGTCAACTGCTGGTTGGCACTACACTGATGCTAGATAAGAGTCAATGGAATTCAAGGAAGGGGGGCAGGTAGACTTGGATCTCTTGTGGCAAAGCAAAGATTCTAAACTGATGGTGCATTCTGCTCCACCCTCCAGTTCTGCGTACTCTTCTCCTGCACTGACATCAATCTTGCCAAATTCAAGCAGCATCATTAAAGATATATTCTGAGAATTACTAGGGAAGAGGTGCTAATATTATCTAAACTCTGTGAAGAAGTTATATAGCCTGGTAAACGTTTGGAAGCCAACCCACAAGCTTGGAGAATGAACCTTCACCCCTCATCCTATACCCGAGTTACAGATATTCACCGCTGTTGCCAAAGTCCATTGTCTCTTATTTCTCTGGAACGCATTCCCTGGGAATCCAGACTACCTTCTACCACAGGACGCAACCTCTGAGTTTTTAGGAGACTGGAGGCTAAAACATACAAAGGACAAACCTCTCTGGAGGTTTTCAAGAAGAGACTGGGCATGATATATGGTTTCCTGCCTAAGCGGGGTCCTAAAAGACCCCCAAGGTCCCTTCCAACTGTGTTATTCTGTTAATCTTATGGGATGATAGTCAAATACTGACCAGGAGATCTAAAAAGGGAGTGAGTCTCCTTCTTCTGAGAAGCGGTCTGAGCTTAGAGTTGCACCATACTCTTCCATCACACGTACGAGATTTCCTAAGCAAGGAAGATAACCAAGGTTGCGTTTGAGTGACAGCCTGGCTTGAGTTGTAGTCCAATGTTGTGATTGTCACCTGTCTATCCCGTCTGATTCTTTTTCCATCCAGGCTGAATAGGTAGTCATGGCGATGACCGAGGTGCCTGCAAAACTTCCATTAGACGTGCAAATGTTGCTTCTGCATTCTAGTCATTACTGTTATGGATGATTAGCAACTCCATGCAACCGTAAATAGCCTGAAACAGGATCTGGGACAATTTAAGCATGGTGTGAGGGGGCCCTTTTGATTCTTGGTGTGTCTGCAAATCGATCCTTTGTGTTGTCTCAATTTTCCCTCCTTTCTAAGTACGGCATTTTCTCATTTGCTAAAGAAACCCCTTTTTGTCCGCTCAGCATGGAGTAGCCATGGCTGGTATTAAGATCTTTCCTTACCCTCCATTGAATTCCCAAATTGATGAGCTGCCAGGTCAGACAAAGTAGAAAATCAAAGATGGAGGCGTGCACTGCACCGTAATCCGAGATGTTTTCTTAGTTGGTTGAGAAAATTAAATGTCAGTCCTGGAACGCATGAAGGTCATTGGATTTTATTACCTAAAGTAATGTACACAGATCTGCCTTGACACGTCCATTTGTTAGGCAGGAACAGGCCATTTAGGGGGAGCTGGGTATGGATATGTAAATGAGTGAGACCAGATGATAGGATAGGATAGGTCAAATCAAGTCAGGATGGGATAGGATAGGTAAAAGTAAAGATTCCCCTCGCACATACATGCTAGTCATTTCTGGCTCTAGGGGGCGGTGCTCATCTCCATTAAAAAACTGAAGAGCCAGCGCTGTCCGAAGACGTCTCTGTGGTCATGCAGTCGGTGGGACTGTTACCTTCCCACCAAAGGGGTCCCTATTTTTCCAGTTGTATTTTTACGTGAATTCGAACTGCTAGTTTGGCAGAAGCCAGGACAAGTAATGGGAGCTCACTCTGTTATGCAGCGCTAGGGATTCGAACTGCCAACCTTTCTGATCATCATACTCAGTGTCTTAGCCACTGAGCCGCCACATCCCTTTTATAGGATAGGATAAGATGATAAGATAATAGGATAGGATAGGTCCAATCAAGTCAGGTTAGGATAAGATAGGAAATGAAAGGATAAGTCAAGACAAGACAAGATAACCTTTAGTCTCATTTTTTACTGTGGAAACACTGGCCCACATTAAAAATGAAATTCTATTGCCTGCTCTCAAAAGAAAATATACATCTAGCCATGCATGTACATAACACACATGTACACCAATGGTGGTATTCAGCCGGTTCGCACCGGATCGGGTGAACCAGTAGCAAGAATTTGGCATGGGTTGCCGAACCGGTAGTAAGTTCTGGCTGGCCACGCCCCCCACCCGGTCGCCCTCCTGCCGGACCTGCCTGCCCGCCTGACATTCGCCTAAGGTATTTCTTTCTTTTTTTCTCTCTCCCGACAATCAGCTGTAGATACGATTAGCTGTGCCGGGATTCTCCTTGCTGAGGCCCTGAAAGGAAAAAAATGGAGGGAGGACCTCAGCCCCTCCCTCCATTTTTTGCCTTCCAGAGCCCCAGAGGAGCCTTAGGGGAGCAAAAACGCTCCCCCAAAGGCTCCTCTGTGGTTAGGAAGCTCCCCAAAATGGGTGGGGACTGCAAAAGAAGCCACGCCCACCTAGTCACATGGCCACGCCCACCGAGCCATGCCCACAAAACCAGTAGTAAAAGTTTTTGAATCCCAAAACTGATGTACACATGCTATTACATATATATGTAATATACAGCTCAAGCGTCGCTTAAGTGCCATGTTCTAGATAGAATAAACCATATGATGAATGATTGAGGGAACAAGGTCCATCTGGTCTAATGAGGAAAAAGGTTAAGGGTGACATGATAGTAGTCTTTAAATATTTGAGGGTCTGTCACAGAATAGAGGAGGTCAACCTGTTCTCCACAGCACCTGAAGACAGGACAAGAAGCAAAGGATGGAAACTAATTAATGAGAGATCCATGTCAGGGTTCCGACTATTGCCCTAATTAAATCATGAGCCTCAAGCCAAGTTCAAAAGAATTCCAAAGATTTAATAGGAGCAACATGTCCAGCACTAACCCATATAAAGCCAACTCTGAGACACATAATTTACTATCACCTATGACCCTATTTGTCCCCACCCCCCCAAAGGTGTCATAAATCAGATTCTCCAATGAAACACATTCTCCGGGCTGGGTGTCATCAATCACACTCTCCAATGAAGGATTATTGCGGGCAGAAGATCCAGTAGCCTAGGCTACCATCTTCACAAGATAAGTGTGGAATGTACTCCTGGCCTTCATCTGCCGCACCTGCTCCTTCATGCCTCCCCCCCCTTCTTATGGCAACTCAGAAACAGACATAGGAATGATTTACGAGTTGACAATCCAATCCAGAGCTAAGGAGAGAATTCTTTAATGTGAGAAGAATTAACTATTGGAACGGCTTGCCTCCAGAAGCTGTGGATGCTCCATCACTGGAGGTTTTCAAGAAAAGATTGGACTTGTCCGGAATGGTAGAGTATCTCCTACTTGAGCAGGAGGTTGGTTGAGACCTCCAAGGTCCCTTTTAACTCCATTATTCTGTTCTGTTTTTGTTCTGCTTGAGCGGGGGGTTGGACTAGAAAACTTCCTAGATCCTTCCCAACCCTACTATTCTATGTTCTAGATCGGGGGTCTCCAAATTTGACAGCTTTAAGACCGGTGGACTTCAACTCCCAGAATTCCTTCTCCTGTCTTGTTAGTTCAGGAATTCTGGGAGTCTTAAACTTGCCAAGTTTGAAGGCCCTTGTTCTAGATGAAGCAGGATCAGAAAGACTTTCTGAATCTTCTTTCTTTCTTTCTTTCTTTCTTTCTTTCTTTCTTTCTTTCTTTCTTTCTTTCTTTCTTTCTTTCTTTCTTTCTTTCTTTCTTTCTTTCTTTCTTTCTTTCTCCTCCTTTTCATTCCCCGTAGGATTGGCTGACCAAGTTTGGCTACCTGCCCCCACCGGATCCCATCACCGGACAGTTGCAGACCCAAGAAGAGCTCACCAAAGCCATCATGGTGATGCAACAGTTTGGAGGACTTGAAGCCACCGGCATTCTAGGTCAGTGAAGAACCTGGAATGGGTTGGGAGACACATAGTTCCGTTTTCTATTCCAGGTGGAGGTAAAGGCTACCGCTTTGATGGGACAGGTCTCCCTTGGTGGTGGGATTCAGAAAGTTTTACTACCAGTTCTGTGGGCATGGCTTGGTGGGCAGGGGAAGGATACTGCAAAATCCCCCTTCCCTCCCCATCCCTCTAACCTGCTTTCCAGCTCCGTTCTCCTGTGCAGGGCAACCAGAGAAGACCCAGCCAATCAGCTGGGACTCAGGAGACAGAGAATAGATGGGGGTGGGACCAGTCAGAGGTGGGATTTGCCGGTTCTCTGAACTACTCAAAATTTCCACTACCAGGTCTCCAGAACCAACTGAATACCACCTCTGATTCTTTCCCTTTGTTCCTCTCTTCCTTCCCCCTTCTTCCTCTCCTCCTTCCCCTTTTGTTCCTCTCTTCCTTCCCCCTTCTTCCTCTCCTTCTTCCCTTTTTGTTCCTCTCTTCCTTTTCCTTTCGTTCCTGTCTTCCTTCCAGTGGTGGGATTCCTTTTTTTTTTACTACCGGTTCTGTGAGTGTGGATTGTTGGTCGTGGTGTGGCTTGGCTTGGTGAGCATGGCAGGGGAAGGATATACTGCAAAATCCCCCTTCCCTCCCTACCCCACTAACCTGCTTCCCAGCTCCATTCTCCTGTGCAGGGCAACCAAAGGAGACTCAGCCGATCAGCTGGGACTCAATGGGAGGCAGAGAAGAGACGGGGGCAGGGCCAGTCAGAGTTGGGATTTGCCGGTTCTCCGAACTACTCAAAATTTCCACTAGTGGTTCTCCAGAACTGGTCAGAACCTGCTGGAATACCATCTCTGGCCTCCTTATATCTTCTGGGAAGAACATTCTGTGCTGGAGAGTTGAAGGATGGGCCATAATTCATGGGTGCGTTTTGGGGCTTTCCCGGACCAATCTCAGAAATTGAAGGCTTAAAGCCAGAGATTCAAGGGCACCGTTCTGATAAGATATATTTATGGCAGAAATGCTCTTTGTCAGGAAGAAAACCAGGGACTGCCAACTCTAGGATTGAAGTCCTGCACTCACTAGATTCAAATCCTCCAGCATTTTCTCCACCCTTAGGTTGCAGTGGAATGAGAACCATGGCGTTGCATATATTTCATTAGCAAACTAGGTGCTGCTAGCACTGATGATGTTACCTAATTTGACAATGAAACATCTGCAAGAAAACCTTCAACTTCAGAGACCACTGAGGACCCTCCTCCTCCTCCTCCTTCTCCTCCTCCTCCCCTACTCTTCCTCCTCCTCCTCCTCCCCTACCCTTCTTCCTCCTCCTCCTCCTCCCCTACTCTTCCTCCTCCTCCTCCTCCTCCTTTCTAGCACTGATATTACCTAGTTGGTAATGAAACATTCAGAAGAAAACTGCCACGCCCAGAGACCACCAAAGATCTCACACTCCTCCTCCTCCCCGCTCTTCCTCTTCCTCTCCACAACTCCCTCCCATCTAGCACTGATGATGTTACCTATTCGGGTAATGAAACGTCTGCAAGAAAACTGCCAAGCTCAGAGAGCACCAAGGAAAGGAAAACACCTTTATATAAGATCACCCCCCTTGCCAGCATGAATGTCAAGAAGTCGTAATGCCCTGCCTGTGAAACTGGCCTGCTTTGCCCTCGCCCGTGCCATCCTCTGTCCTCATATGGCCTTCTGCTCATTAGGGAGCCCCACCCTCTTGCAAACAAGGAGGGTGGGGATGCTGATTGGCTCCTTAAGGACTCCGTAGCCCATGCTTCTCTTCTGGCAGCGCTCTTCAAAGCTCTTTGCCCCGGCCTCTAGCAGCCATTTGCCAGAGCTCTTCTCACCTTGCTCCTTAATTAAGGAGACGTCATTATTATTATTATTATTATTATTATTATTATTATTATTATTATCTTTTCCTTTCCCATCTTATTAAATGTTCCAAGTTGCCTGGGAGCCAAACAAAGAACGGTTGATTTTCATTTTTATTCTTCTTTTTTTCCAAACACATCCACTCCAAGGATTGAAGATAGAAAAGGCAACGCCACTTAACGTTCAAAATCGAGCATGCAGTTTCTTCCTTTGGAAAGGTTAATGGAAAGAACATTTTGCAAAAGTTATTTCCCACCCCCCACCCCACATTTTGGGGTTGTTGTTTTTTTTTTCTTGGGAAAAAAATCAGTTCTGTTCTTAACATAAGCCCTCTTGAAGTACCGTTTTCGATTGCTTTGCCGTTCTGGATTGCTTTTCTATTTTCTATTTTCTTTCTCGCTGCAGGAAGAGTAAAGTTTTATTTGATTTTTTTGGATTTTAGCTTGTGAGGGCCAGAGGAGGTATAGATGGAGGAAGGAAAATTAGGCAGATTTTCATCCCCCGCTTTTGAAAATTGGGGGAGGGGGAGGGGATGACTTAACAAAAACTAGAAACTAAAACAATTGATGAATGGTGAAAGCGTCTACTCTAACAAAAGAGAAAGATTAGGGGAGACATGATAGTAGCCTTTCAATATTTGAGTGCCTGCCAGAAAAAAATAGGGGGACAAGACCAGAGGTGGTATTCAGCAGGTTCTGACCAGGTCTGGAGAATCCGTAGTGGAAATTTTGGGTATTTTGGAGAACCAGCCAACACCATCTCTGACTGGAGATTTTATAGTATCCTTCCCCTGCTACACCCTCCAAGTCATGCCCACAGAACCAGTAGTAAATACAAAATTGAATCCCACCACTGGGGACAACCTATTCTCCAAAGCCCCTGAGGGCAGGGCGGGAGGAAGAATATAAAAAGAGAAATCCAATGTGGAAATAAGGAGAAATTTCCTGACAGTGAGAACAATTAAACACTGGAACCGCTTACTTCCAGAAATGATGGGTGCTCCATCTACAAAATATCTCAAAGGCTTCTACTGTTACTTTAGTATAAGTTTGTTTTTTTTAAACCCCAGGTGGGATATTGTGATCATTGTCTATAAAAATTGAGGACGATCCAATATTCTTTTTGTCAGAGTGTTTGCAGCATGACTACTATTATGAGACAACCCAGGCGCTAAACACAGCACACAGAGTTAGACATTTAACAGTGATTTATATACAACAGTTATATACAGAAATATATGTGGTAGGCAAAATACCTTACAAGCAATCTTTCTTCATCTTAACTCTACACAGAGAACTCTGCAATGGATACCAGACACAAGGAGAGAGAGAACGCCCTCTAATGGCTGCCTTTATATAAACACCTCTTAAAGGGATAGAACCCATCCCCAGTCTTAAAGGGCAGTACTAATGCCGATTCATCTTCATTGCATCAGCCCTCTATTGCATCAGACTTACAGCAGCTTCGCCGCTGGTTGGCTCTTAAATCCCAAGACCTTAACACTTTCTTTGGGGTCTTTTGGGGGGGATCTGTAGATGAAGCCACCTTCAAACTGATGAAGACACCTCGTTGCTCTTTGCCAGATCTTGCAGAATCAAAGACGAGGAAGAAGCGAAATAGCCAAGGAGTTACCAAGTGGAACAAAAGGAATTTATCCTGGAGGTAGGAAATTAAATCATTCACGTCATCACTGCTCTTTTGATGAATGACGAAGGAGGCTCTTCTCTCCAATGATAGTATAACCACCTGACTGATGCCTTTTAACGTGTGTTGGATGCAAATGCTCTCAAATTTGGTCTCCGTTATGATTTAAGGTGGCGAGATGTCTTGGTTCCTTCCACCTCCAGACAGAGCTTTGGTTTGCTTGGGGTCCAAACTGAGCGTTCTAGCTTGTTGGGTTGTTTGGTGAGTTTTGTTTGTAGGGTTGCAAATCATGATTTGGAGAGGATTGGTCAGCGTTGTGGTTTCAGGAGATGTGCTGGACACATGTTGGATATGTCTAGTTTAATGAAAAGAAGGACCAGGGGTAACATGATAGCAGTCTTCCAATATCTAAGGGGCTTCCAGAAAGAAGAAGCAGGGATCAACCTGTTTTCTGAAGAACCAGAGGGTAGGACAAGAAGAAATGGATGGAAACTAAACAAGGAAAGAAGCAATCTAGAACTAAGGAGAAATTTCATGACAGTGAGAACAATTAATCAGTGGAATTTCAAGACCTCCAAGGTCCCTTCCAACTCTTATTCTGTTAATCTAACCTGTTTTCCCAAGATGGGTTACGACACACAAGGTTCAGACCTCACCGGCAAGTTTGAAAGTTTGCCTTTTAACTCAACCCTCTTAAACACCGCTCCCTGGCCACCGAGGTCTTCAGATCTGAACCCGCTTCATGTAGGGAAAAAGATCAATTTGGCCATTGGGCAATGATTTATTCCCTCGCTAGGACTCTTAACATCAACGTGAGCTCTCCCCGGAGAGAACTTTGCGAGATGAAGAAGTTCTTCAGTTGGCGTCTCTCGACCTTAGCAACTCGTCCAAATTCATCCATGTGGCCAGAGCTCCCTCTACTGCCGCATCGGAGAGTTGGTGAAGAGTTTGCAATGATCCACGAATTCAAGAGAATATAAGAAAGGAAAGCATGGAAGGAGCCTTCTGGAGAGATCCTCAGGCTGCAGCAGCCCCATCCCTGGAGGTCTTCAAGAATAAAATTGGACAGCCATTTGTCCAAGATGTGAGACGGTCTCCTGCCTTAGGGAAAGAATTGGACTAGAAGACCTTCAATCTTAGGAAGCTTCTCCTCCAGTAATATTGAATTGCTAACTAAGGCATACAAAATCTTTGCTAGACCAATACTTGAATACAGCTCAGCTGTTATGTCCTGAGAACTCTAGGAGTTCTCACTCAGGTCCACTCACTTTGTGTGGGCGTTATTTCCCCATTCCCATTGGTTGGTTCTCTCCAGCAGCCAGCTATAAAAGCAGGCTGCGGGGTCCAACCAGTTGCTGATTGCTGCGAGCCAGTTCCAGGCGTGGCAAGCACGGTCAGCCCTTTATTGTAAAATAAAGTATTGTTGCACTCATGCTCTGGTTCAGCCTCTCATTGCTCAAACTTAACATCAGCCATCTAGAATCTGCACTGTATTCGGACGTTAATGCAACTGAGTGAGTCCAGAAGTATTTCACAAGAAGAGTCTTCCACTCTTCCGCTTGCAACAGAATACCCTACACCAGCGGGCTTGAGATTTTGGGCTTGGATAGCCTAGAACTACGCCACCTACGGTTGGACCTAAGTGTAGTACACAAAATTATCTGCTGCAATATCCTACCAGTCAATGACTACTTCAGCTTCAACTGTAACAATACAAGAGCACACAACAGATACAAACTCAATATAAACCACTCCAAACCTGATTGCAGAAGTCATTTTCCCTGGAGGCATGAACGGAAAGAAGGAGGATACCCCTTGTCTACCTCTCACGAAATTATTTTGAGCCCCCAAGCCGCCATTGCGGAACTGCAAACCTGTACCAGCCATTGCCGCTCCACACTGAGACCTGGTGGGGAGATGAAGCAAAGAAACTTCACCCTCCTTTGCTCACTCCATCTGAATTATTTCCTCTCTTGCTTCTGATACCCCCTCGGAATCTGGTCAGACATAAAAAGAGATTAAAAATGCAATCCATGAATAAAGCAGCGCCTGGAGCTAGGTCTTATTTTATGGATGCGGATGTCTGGCCATGTTCAGTGAAGGGTAAGAAGATCTTTGCAGGTGCCAAAGCCGGAAAGGAAAAATGCTTTACCTGTATGCAGAGATAATGAGCCATCGATGGCCTTCTGGGCGTGCAGTGAGGCTTCATTCATTGACACTTTGAACTAATGAATTTCTCCACTTGGCTTTCTGCAAATATCAACGCTGCCAACTCAGAAATGAATTTCTATCCCTTGTGAGGGCCAGATTAAAAGCCACAGGCTCACCCACCCCCCCAAAAAAAATCAGCTGCTTTCCACCCCGGTTTTATCAGGAAGCTACACCAGCAACGTTGGGCAGAAGCGTGGAAGGAAGAGGAGACACATTGCTCCGAGTCCTACGGGGCTCTGCTTTGCGTCACACTCCTATACTTTGCTGTCTTTCAGCCTTCATCCTTAAAGGAACCAGCAGGAAAGAAAAAGGAAGGAAGGGAGGAAGGAAGGAAGGAAGGAAGGAAGGAAGGAAGGAAGGAAGGAAGG
>NW_020769392.1:1861135-1877599 GCF_900518735.1 Pseudonaja textilis
AGATAGATAGATAGATAGATAGATAGATAGATAGATAGATAGATAGAGGTTGAGGAACTGTCTGCTCAAGGAGGAGTAGGATTTTAGGATAGATAGACAGACAGATAGAGATAGATGGATGGATGGATAGACAAGAACATAAGGGAAAGATAGAAGCTCCTTATTTATGCATTGGTCTACATGGCTCTTCCCTCTTAATTTCAGATACCGACGGAATGGATCTGTTTGCTGTGGCAGTCCACGAATTTGGCCACGCCATCGGCTTAACCCACATCTCTGCCACCGAATCAATCATGAGGCCGTACTACCAGGGGCCGGTCGGTGACCCCCTGAAATATGATTTGCCGTATGAAGACAAAGTCCGGATTTGGCAGTTGTATGGTGAATGTCAAACCCCTCTCAGCTAATTGGAGAAGGGCGCCTGTTTTATTATTTTTTTAAAAAAAAACCCTAAAAGGCCATTACAGGTAGTCCTTGACTTACAACAGTTCGTCCAAAGGCCGTTTGAAGTTACAACAACACTGAAAAGAGGGACTTGTGCCCTGTTTTCATACGTAACAACCATTGCGGCATCCCCATGATCATGCGATCAAAATTTGGATGCTTGGAAACTGGCATGTACTTATGACAGTTTGCAGGGTCCTGGGATGTCCCCTTTTGTGACCCTCAGACAAGCAAAGTCAATGGGGAAGGCAGATTTGCTTCACAAGCATGTGGCTAACGTAGCAACCACAGTGATTCACTTAGCAATTATGGCGAGAAAGGCCCTGAAATAGGGCAAAATTAACGGTCTCACCTAGCAACAGAAATTTGGAGCTCCGTTGCGGTCATAAGTCGAGGACTACCTGCATTGGTGGTAATCCAGAGCTATAGTTCTTGTGGATCTTTCTCCCACCCACTCTACGTAAAAGTGAGAATTGCAGTGTCCAACTCTTTAATGTTTTTAATGACAGAGTTGGGATTCCGGCAGTTGCCCCCAATTAAATCATGAGTCTCGAGCCAAACTTCCAAAACTCCAAAAGGATTTATTGGGAGTTAACATGTCCGGCACTGCCTGGGTGGAGCCGACTTTGAGACACATCATTCATTGTCACTGTGATGACCCCGGGTGGGATACAAAAGCAACAAAGTCACAGAAACAGGTGAAGTCCCTTTAAATTCCTTCAACTTGGCTTCAAAGGTCCAAATATCATTGACTGGAGAAAAAAACTCCCCCACAAACAGTTGCAAAAAGGAAGAACTTCCGTTCAAACTCAAAATACTTATAAATTAAAAAAAAACAACACAAACCACACTGAATCAATTATCCTGCCCACACACTTTTATCTATCTTGGTGACTTCAATCTACCTCATATTAACTGGACCCTAAATGAATGTACAACTGAACACATACATGCAACCTTCTACAATGCTGTAACAAATCTAGGACTGGAACAACTAGTAACCAACATTACTGGACTTAACTGCCTCGATCTCATCTTCTGCAATAGTTTGAACTCAATTTACGGAATACAAATTTCCAACAGCGACCACAACATGATTGACTTTTGTATCAACATACGTCTGCACAAAAATCATCACAACAACGTGATCCCCAGTTATAACTTCAAAAAAGGCAACTATGCTCTTACAGACAATGATTTCTCATCCCTTGATTGGCAATCTTTATTCAGTGGATGCAATACTGTTGAAGACCATTACAACATATTTTTATTTGAAGTCAAAAGAGTCATCTAACTATATGTACCAATAACAACTCTCAAGACCAGAAAAAAACAGATTACCCATAACAATAAGGGAACTTCAATAAATAAAAAAAGATCACTTTGGCGGAAAAACAAATCTGGTCACGTTGCCAACTTGAGCCGATACAAAAATTTATGCCACCAGATAAAGACTGAATGCACCAATTATCACATTAAACAAGAGGAAAACCTTCTACGCACCAATTCCACCCACTCTTTCTACAACTTTGTAAACAACAAACTAAAAGACTCAAGATCCATCCCACCCCTGAAAGGACCTAATGGTAAAGACTGCTATGTCAACACCATTAAAGCCAACCTCTTTAACACATTCTTTGGTTCAGTATTTATTCTGCCTGTCCTGTACTGTACAAAGGCATATAGATAAACTCCACAAAGTGAATCAGGGGGCTGTGAGTTCAATCCTAGGTAGAGGCAGTTATTTCTCTCTCTGGGCACATGAGAATATACCTGCTGAATATAACTTCGTACCAGCAACATGAAAGGCATCCGGCCAGTAAACACTCCGCTCCATTAAGTTGCTCAGAGTCCACCCCCGCAAGGGATGATGGGGTGGTTAAAAGACGATCTTAGAAGATGCTATCTCTGGAAACATTGGCTTGTATGATCTGCTTGATGTCCACTTTGCTTTAACCCATCCTTGTTTTTCCTCTGCAGGAGTCAGAGAATCCGTGTCTCCGACAGCTAAACCTGAAATATCGAAAGCAGATGACCATCCCATCCTGCCAGATTTCCCCGAGAATCGCTCCACTGTCCCGTAAGCTAAAATTGTACATCCCCATTTCTTTGGGAAGGAATAGAAACTGAAAGGACCATTGGATTAGGATCGGGTGAGAATTTGGGTTGCACATGAACAGAATAGATGTTCTGCCATCCCAGCTCCAGATATCCTCTCTCAGAAAGTATTTGAGTACTTCTATCAGAGATTATTTTTGGTGGTGGGTTTTTTTTTTTTGGTCTTCTAATGACCCGTAATTCCTTGCATCAGGGTGGAGTTGGGGCAACTGAATGGAGCTGAGTGTTTACTGGCCAGATGCCCTTCCTGTCACCAGTGCAGAGGGGTTTTTTTTTTCAGCAGATATATTCTCAGTGTGCCCAGAGAGAGAAATATCTGCCGCTACCTAGGATCGAACTCACAGCCTCCCAGTTGTGAGGCAAGAGCTCCACCTCTAGGCCACCACACCACTCTTGACTTCTATGAGAGAGGAAGGCCTTTACAAAAACGAAGATGCATAGCAGCCATCCTCCATCAGATGCCCTCAAAAATAGTGGAGTTTATGGGATTGGAGACCAAATTCTGGAGAGGAAGCTTCTAAGATAGATTGGTAGATGAGGTCACGGTGTCCTAAATCCCCATTTTGGAAAGATCGGGAACCCACTTTTAAACACTAATGGGACCATGAGGATATGACCGCGCATTTCAAACACAGTCTTTGTTTGAACCTGGTTCTCTGTGAGAGATCTAACATGTACCCAATATTTGATGAACATCCCCTTTGGAGCCCAAGGTTCCTTGCGATTTTTCACCACCACTTCCTCAAAACGGAGTTTGCCTCCTTCGTCCCATATTTTGGGGGAAAGACTTGGCCAATAACAAAAGAGAGGGCTTGGCTGATCAGAAGGCGAAAGTGGTCACCCTTCCGAGAAGATCCAAAGAAGCTAACTGTCAGGGCTCGAACAAATCCACCCCCATTCAAATCATAAGTCTCTAACCGCATCTCTCAAGAGTAAACAAAATTGATTTATTAGGAGTGGCCATGTCGGCGTTAGCTGGGTGCAGCAAACTAAAATACATCATTCATTTCCCCCTTGACCCTGGTCTTCCCCCCACCCCCTGGTTGTATATTCTCCAATGGGACACATCCATAGCCAAGAGTCATCAATCACGCTCTCCAGTAATAGTCTTGTCCGCCGACAGCTTTGGGCTGCCAAGGCGATTATCTGAGACATTTGAGGAATGCACTGCTTTCACCCACTCCCTTTCTGCTAGCAACTAAAAGACCAAAGGAGTAATTTTTAGTTGACACTAAACTTCCACCCTGAGCCACGAAGAGAGCTAGCAATTCCGTGGCTCAGTCTGTTTCAAAGATGACATTTATCCTGGAGAAGAAGAAGAAATAACAATTATAACCTTTCTTGCAAACAGCCAATCTCTCGTGTCCCATTTTCACAATCCCCAGTGATGAAGAGACGTTAATGCTATCTTCTTCAAAGTCATTTTATTTTGGTTTTTTTTGCAAAAAGCGACATGCAGGCTACGGCTTCCAAGCCTGCTCAGTTGCACCCAATTTCTCTCCTCTCGGCAGATGTAATTTTGTGATAACTTTGGATGAAATTGTGTAAATTTGAGCTGAAGAATTTTCCTTTTTTTTTTTTTTAACACCGGGAAAATAGGTCATTCTCATCCTATACGCTGCCTGGATTTTGCAAACCTGGTTGATAAAAGAGTCTGTCCCAAGAAGTTAATTTGAAAACAAAAATAAATGGGAAAATACCCCCAAAAGATTAAATACTTGATTATATATATTATCATGGCAGCAAGAATTGCAATAGCAGAAGCTTGGAAAATGGCCACTATACCGACAGATTGTTTAATAATTCGTAAAATGTTTAAGTGTGCAGAAATGAATAAACTCACTACAGAATTAAGCAATAAGGAGGACTCGGAACATTATTCCATCTGGGATAACGGGTATCAATGGATAGATAGTCGGAATATGAAACATAGGTTAGAAGTATAAAATTTGTATATGTAAAGGATCCATTAGAAATTGTTGAAATATATGAATATTTGAAATGTATGAATATAGCAAAGACTTGTGTACTTGTGTCCAAGAACGATGGTAAATTGTACAAACTTATTTTCTTTATAGACATATTTGTGTTTTAATATTTTAATCTCAATAAGGGTTATTTTTAAATTAAAAATAAATGAAGGGGGAAGATCTTTAAGGCAGGCAAGCATAGGTCTCCCCACCGCTTCTTCCTTTGTTCTCCTCGGTGCATTTCCGAATCTCTCCTGCTGAAATTGGCAAGGATTAAAAGAGTTTCATTTTGAGTTTGAGCCAAGTGATTTGGCCGGACAGTGAGTTGATGATTAGCTTTGTTCATTTTACTTTTATTTTTAAATCTTCCCCTTTTTTTGCCAAGGTTTAGAAGAGACGTGCCAAACAGATGCAGCACCCATTTTGATGCTGTGGCTCAAATCCGTGGAGAGGTTTTCTTTTTCAGAGGTGAGCTGAGGCCGGAAATGCAGGTAGTGTTCGGCTTACAATCCTTCGTTTAGTGACCGCTTGAAGTTGCAACGGCAGTGACACAATGGGTAGAGGACCGTTTTTCAGACTTAACGACCATCACAGCATCCCCCGTGGTCACAGGATCAAAATCCAGACGCTCAGCAAATTGACATGTACTGTATTTATGACGTTCCTAGTTTCCTGGAGTCATGTGGTTGCCTTTTGCGAGAAGGTGAGAAGGGGTTGAGCTGTGGGGTCCTTGGTACTTTCCGAGCTTGGTGGTTTTCTTGCAGACGTTTCATGACCCAATTAGGTGACATCATCAGTGCTAGAAGGGAGTGGGGATTGGGAGGAAGAGGAGGAGGAGGAGGAAGAGGAGAAGGAGGACTGTGTGATCCTTGGTGCTCTCTTGAGCTTGCTTGTTTTCTTGCAGATGTTCATGACCCAACTAGGCAACATCATCAGTGTTAGAAGGGAGTGGAGTTTGTGGAATGGAGGATGAGGAAGAAGAAGAGGAAAGGAAGAAGGAAGAAGGAAGAAGGAAGAAGGAAGGAAGGAAGGAAGGAAGGAAGGAAAGAAGGAAGGAAGGAAGGAAGGAAGGAAGGGAGGGAGGGAGGGAGGGAGGGAGGGAGGGAGGAGGCGGAGTCCTTGATACTCCCTGAGTTTGATGGTTTCCTTGCAGGCATTTCCTGACCAAAGTAGGTTGTGTCATCAATACTCAAGTAAACCTCGTTCCCTTCTAGCTCTGATGATGTTACCTAGTTGGGTCACAAAATGTCTGCAAGAAAACCACCAAGCTCTAGAGAGCACCAAGGACCCCACAGTTTTCCTCCTCCTCCTCCTCCTCCTCCTCCTCCTCCTCCTCCTCCTCCTCCTCCTCCACCACCACCACCACCACCACCACCAATCTTGGAACCCCATTCCTTTCTAGCACTGATGCTGTTACCTAGTTGGGTCACGAAACTTCTGCAAGAAAACCACCAAGCTCAGAGGGTATCTGGGACCCACCCCAGAAACGAGGAATGTCAACCTCTGCTAAGTCCAGTTTCCCACCTTGTCATCATTCTTTCCCCCGAATTCCTCCCCTGGTTAATCTCGACCCGTTTTCACCCTTTTAAGGGGATCAAGCAGGCATTTTTCATCTCAGTTTAAGAGCTGACACGGACAAATCCTGTAAGGCTTTTGGTATGCAAAGCCCGGGCCGCCTCCCATCTCGGCATCACTCAGGCCGTTCCTCCATCCTGTCAAATTAGCTTCTGGAGCGCTTTGAACTTTGAGCTTCTAAAATATCGTTTAGGAGAAGAAGCCACTTAAATCAACGGCATTTCTCCCCAGTGGAACGGTGAGCCTTACGCCCCACCGCGTGGTAAAAGCCTCATTTCCCATGCAAAGACGACGCTGATTTAATCGCCTAAAAAGTTCTCATAAAGATGCAAAGGGACCCCGTTGGATCCCTGGCTTCTTCAATCTTCCCATCTTCCCTCCGATTCCCCTTTTAGCCATCTATAAAAGGATTTATAATTCCCCACTTCCTCAGGATGGGATGTTCTTTCCGCATCGATCAATGTCAAATAAAAGCGAAGGATGAAAGAAGTGCAAAGCGATATGAATTTGTAGAATGGTGGGGGGCTTTTTTCTCCCCCTTTTTAAAACTGAGCTATTCTGCAGATGTTTTGGGTTAGAAGTTCTGCTCTGTTCTCTTCTGTTTTTTTAAACCTGGGTTTAATGTTTCTCAAGAGTGTAAATACAATGTCACCAGCTGCTAAAGCTGGAGAAGGCCAATTATCTCCTGAATATGTATTTGAAAGGCGGGGGGAAGGCTACCTTGACTTGCAAAATGTTATAGATAGATAGATAGATAGATAAACAGAGTTGGTTGGAAGGGACCTTTGTAAGTCATCTAGTGACTAGAGAAAGAGGGAGAAAGGCAGAAAGAGAGAGAGAAAGAGAAAGGGGGAGAAAGAGAGGGAGGGAAAGAGAAAGAGAAAGAAAGAGGGAGAAAGGCAGAAAGAGGGAGAGAGAGAGAAAGGGGGAGAAAGAGAGGGAGGGAAAGAGAAAGAAAGAGGGAGAAAGGGAGAAAGAGGGGGAGGGAAAGAAAGAGAGAGAGAAAGAGAAAGAGGGAGAAAGGGAGAAAGAGAGGGGAGAGAAAGAGAGATGAGAGCTCCCAGTGTTTTGTTTTCTGTGGGAAATGGGTCCAAATGACTGAGTATTTAAGGTTGCAGAAATAGGCAGCCAAGCTAAATGCCTGAAGGACCCCATCCCATCAGTGGGAGTCCAGGCACTTCAGCAAGTGGCATGCTGGATTCCTATTAGTGGTCCGCGGGATTTAAAATTATGAGTTTGGTGGTCCCTGAGGTCCAAAAGGTTGGTGACCCCTGATCTAGTCCAACCCCCCGCCCAAGCACGAGACCCTACAGTACACCAGGGGTTGGCAAACTTCAACGCTCAAAGAGCCACAAAGGTCCTAACTGGAAGCCCTTCTGCCCCCCCCCTTTCCATTCTGGAGCTGTCCAGACTCTATGGCGGTTCCCCCACCATAGAGTCTCCTCCTAGTGCGGCATCCTTTTTCCTCTATCTGTCCTAACCCAAAGCCCTATCAATGGTGGAGCCGATCGGCAACAGGGAGCTGCAGCAAAGGGATGAAAGAGCCACATGCGGCTCCAGAGCTGTGGTTTGCCAACCCCTGGCCTATACCATCCCCAACAAATGGCAGTCCAGTCTTCCCTTGAAAGCCTCCTGTGATGAAGCTTCCACAACTATGCATGTATTTTTGCTATGATGAAATTTGGGCTAGCAGGCCCTGCCTTTGAGATACCAAAAATTCTTCAAAGATCCATACATGTCCTCCACTGACCTACGGAAATCTCTACAGCACAGATTTAATCCTTTCTCGCTAGCTTTTTTGGTTTTGTCCAGAATCAGAATAGAGCTGAAAGGGACTTTGGAGGTTTTCTAGTCCAGCCCTTTGCTCCAGCAGGAGACCCTACCCCATTTCAGACCAGTGACTGTCCAGTCTCTTCTTAAAAACCTCCAGTAATGGAGCACCCAGAACGTCTGAAGGGAAGCTGTTCCACTGGTTAATTGTCCTCACTCTTAGGAAGTTTCTCCTTAATTCCAAGTTGATTCTCTCTTTGATGGGTTTCCATCCGTTGCTTCTTCTCTTGCCTTTTAATGCTTTGGGGGAATAAATTGATCCCCTCCTCTTTGTGGCAGCCCTTCAAATACTGGAATGCTATTATCATGTCCCCGCTAGTCCTTCTTTTCTCTAGATTAGCCAGACCCAAATCCTGCAACCGTTCTTCATGTGTTTTAGTCTCCAGGACTTTAATCGTCTTACTTGCTCTTCGTTGTATTTTTTTCCAAAGTCTCAACGTCTTTTTTGTCATGTGGTGACCAAAACTGGATGCAGTATTCCAAGTGTGGTCTTACCAAGGCTTTATAAAGCACTTTAGCAACCTTAAGATGGATGGACTCCAACTCCCAGAATTCCCTAAGGTCTGCTTTCTCTAGATAAGACCCTACGGTTGCTGGAGCTCAGTTGGGTTAGTTTAACCAAAGTTTTAAGCCAATATTTCTCAACCTTGGCAACTTTAGGATAGGTGGGGCTTCAATTCCCAGAATTCCCCAGCCCTCCATAGCCATTGTAATTGGTTGGGGAATTCTGGGAGTCCACTGATCTTAAAAGTTTCCCAGGTTGGACAACCCTGGTCAACTCACTTCTGGAGAGGAGAGAAAATCTGGTAGCGTGTTAATCCTCACTTTTGGTCGTTTTGGGAATAAGTTGTTGTTCCTAACTGGATTTTCTCCGTCTAGGCAAGTATTTTTGGCGACTGACTCGCAACAAGCATCTGGTGAGCCTTCAGCCAGCTCAGATCCATCGTTTCTGGAAGGGACTGCCTCTCAACTTGGACAGTGTGGATGCGGTGTATGAGAGGACCCATGACCACAAGATAGTCTTCTTCAAAGGTAGAAAGAAACATTTCCCATGCTTTTCATTTGTGACTCTCCTTTCCCAAAATGTTTGGTTTCCCCACTGTGTTGAAAAATGTGTTTCGTTCCTTACTGGAGATTCCTATTGGAGGTAGTTTTCATTTTCTTAATGCCATGTGAGTTGGTGCCATCTGTCACCTGTCCCCTTGGGGGTCTAGATCTACGGGGGAAGATGAGCTGGAACAAGAGGGAACAGAGATCGAGGGGGTGGCTCCGTAAGCCTTGGAGGAAATTGGGGAAGGGCAGAGTCAGTCCAGGCAAGGCTTTTCCCGATCCTAGAGCAAGGAGGGAAGAGAGGAGGTGAGAACAACGCAGACTGAGCCAGCTACTTGGGAGGAGAGCGCTCCACCAACCTCTTCACAAGGCACGGCTGGGGACGGAGATCTAAAGAGGTAGCAGTGTGAGAGGTTATTTGTCAGGAACAAGCATTGAATCTGTGGAGCCTCGTGCGCACTTGCCAACGTGTGTCCTGTCTTGTGGGCTTGTCCGGTTTGCCTACTTCACGGAACTTCTTGCTCTGGTTACTGTTTGGCTAACCTTGCTAACTGGACTTCTTGCCTTGGTTACTCTTTGGTTAACCTGGCTCATTGGACTGATGGTCCTGGTTACTGTGTAGCTAATCTTGCTTACTGGACTACTCGCAGCCAGAGGCTGTTGAAGGTGCATGTGAGAGCTTTGCTCCAGAACTTATAGTAAACATGGGGACATTTGGGGGCACAGTTGGAGCGATAAAAGGGGAGTTAGTCCTGTTCTCTGGTTGTGTTGCTTTTGTGCCATGCACCAAGTTGCCCCCACCGTCCTAGACTTAGGCCATTCTGGGCCAGGTTGGCTGAAAGGATGGAGAAGTGGTTGCTTACCTGCCTCTTTCTTCTCCCCAGGAGACCGCTATTGGGTGTTCAAAGACAATAACGTTGAAGAAGGTTACCCTCGGCCCATCTCGGATTTTGGCCTGCCCCTAGGAGGCATCGATGCAGCCTTTTCCTGGGCTCAGAATGACAGGACCTATTTCTTCAAAGACAATCTCTACTGGTGCTATGATGACCACCAGCAGAGAATGGATGCAGGTTATCCTTTAGAAAGCACGCTGTGGAAAGGCGTTCCCAGCCAGCTGGATGATGCCACGCACTGGTCAGATGGTGAGTTTGGATGTTCAGAGAGCTTCTTTTGAGACCAGCTTTGCTGGAAGTAAGGAGAACACTTGGAATATCTCCCAGTTAGGCCAGTACACCAATATACATATAGATGGTCCTTGACTTATGTCCGCAGTTGGGATCAGAATTTCCATTGCTAAGCAAGGAAGTTGTTAAGTGAGTCGTGCCAAATTTAAGATCTTTTTGTCACTGTTGTTAAACAAATCACTATAGTTGTTAAGTGATCACACAGCCGTTTAAGCTTCATTGTTGTTTACCTGCAGACAGAATCTTGCCAAACTAAAGCAACTATCTGCAATAACTATATATATACTACTATGGAGGGTTTGACTTTGCTCTCCTCCTGCCCTCCAGATATTCCAAGCTCTGCTGCTTCTCAGCCCTCTGGGAAAGAACCCCTCCCCTGGGACTCCAGACTACATTCCACCACATTTATTTCTGTAAGCTGCCCAGACTCAGAGGGAGCAAATTGGGTGGCCAGAAAAAAACTCTTAAGCAATAAAATAAATATATCTCTGCCACATCATAACTCTCCTTTAAGCCTTCAATGCCAAGATGCAATTCTCTCTCTCTCTCTCTCTGAGGAGTCCCTGGTGTTGTTTTCTTGCAGATGTTTCATTACCCAACTAGGAAACATCATCAGTGCTAGAAAGGAGTGTGGTTTGCAAAGAGAGGAGGACTTTGGGTCCTTGTTGCTCTCTGAGCTTGGTTGTTTTCTTGCAGATGTTTCATTACCCAACTAGGTAACATCATCAGTGCTCAAAGGAAATGGGGTTTGCTCTTGATTTATATTCTAATGTTTTGCCC
This sequence comes from Pseudonaja textilis, assembly GCF_900518735.1. The sequence continues at coordinate 1,872,087 of NW_020769392.1, forward strand.
TGTCAACGTTGTTGGGGGTGGTTTTAGAGATTCTTTGGCTGGGCTGCTTACTGCTAGTTCCTTGATCAGGGTCTTGTTTACTTCTTGATTGTTGCTCTGATAGTAATCTTGGAGTTAATCTATGCTCATCTAGGTCCTGATATTATCTCCTGTGCACAATATGTACATATTATTTATGTGTCTGGAGGATCTATGACAATTCACCAGAGCCAACTTGTCACAGCCAACTCGCCATGGCCAACTCACTGCGGGACAAGAGTTACACTGATATCAAAGAAATTGTGGAATAGAATAATTAAAGAAAGGATGCCAAAGGAGGGACAGAATACAGTGTGAATGACAAAAATTAAAATATTTTTTTATTTAAATAGCTCAATGGAACTGTTAAATTCTCCTGCAGCGAGTTGTCTCATGGCGAACTGGCTGTGGCGAGTTGTCTTGAGGTGAGTTGGCTATGGCGAGTTGACCATGATGAGTTGGTTGTGGCGAGTTGTCCCATTCTGTGTCCGGACACAAACTTTTTGTCAGCTTTGGAAGCCATATTAGCACCAGATGCTTCCATGCTGCCACATTCTTGAGCCTGGGAAACTGGGAGGGGGGAATTTCTTGGAGTGTATGTGGTTAGACACAGTAGCATTCTTTTTCTAAGTCAAGGACATGTTATTTCTGCACCTGGTTGAGAGGGCCTCTCAAGTTGGGATGGATGGAGATTGGGGCATGTGATGCAATGATGGGTGCAGGGGGTGGATTTGTAGTTTTTTACTTATTGGAAGGAAACCCAGAACTTTCAGATTCGGGATTTCCCCGATGTGCCAGTTTACTACTCTAATAAAAAGAACCTTGGAGATGATGCCTGTCTCAGAGTTATTGGTTGGAGTGTCAAGCCCGAAATTGGTATATGCGTAGCCATTTTATTTAGCCTTATTAGGCTAAAGGAATATATATTCCTTTTCCTTTCTTTTTCTTTGCTGGTTATGGGGGGAAGGGTTTCTGGCTTGCCACATTCCTAAGGTGGAAGGAGTGGAGATAGAGAGAGTTGTTTAGGCTAGGAGGTGTTTCTTCCCGTGGGAACGAAAGCTGACCCTGCTGAGACCTGGAGGTGGAGATTGATGACACCAGACAACATTGATTTACTTTTATTGGAGAATATGACTTTTGGGGGCTGTTCCTAACTTCCAATATTATGTGGTGTAATTCCGGGTTGTGTCAGATCCGGAATTACAATAAACTTTGCCAATTTGATGTTATTCTAAACAAAAGAAATTATTATGGAAGATGGACTTTGCTGTTTTCCTTTTGAATAGATTTCATCACTTGGAAACCTGCACGGAGTTGAGGTTTTCTGGGACGTTGACACTTTCTTTCTTTCTTTCTTTCTTTCTTTCTTTCTTTCTTTCTTTCTTTCTTTCTTTCTTTCTTTCTTTCTTTCTTTCCTTTCTTTCTCTCTTCTTCCAGGGGCCACCTACTTTTTCAAGGGCAAGGAGTATTGGAAAGTTTCGGACAGCAACCTGGAGGCCGAGTCAGGCTATCCCCGCTCCATTGCGAAAGACTGGCTGGTGTGCAGCGACATGCAAGCCGATGCACCAGAACCAGCCGAGCGCTCCAGGACCGGAGGGCGTTCCAAGCAGGGGTACCATGATGAAAGCCGCTCAGAAAGCGAAGTCTGCTCCTGTACCTCGTCTTCCTCCGACCTCCGAGCCTGCCCCTCCCTCAGACTCTGCGGCGGCCTGGTCTTGGTCCCTCTTTGGACAGCGGTGTTGGTGCACGGACCTCTATGACCGATGGAGTCGCTTTGGATTGCAGCACTTTCCGGGGTGCAGACGGACACTGGGTTGGCCTCCCCGTCGCAGTGGCGTTCAGGAACCGACATCTAACATTCCTAGCAATGCGATGTGGAATTAAGTTTCAAATTCTCCATGAGAATCAAAAGAGCATTTTTTTTTAATTATCACCACGATTCTTATTGTTGTTCTGGTTTCCTTCGGTTGGCTGGAGATGGGTTTAATGGTTCCCTTTTTATTTTTAGTTTTATTTTTATAATTTAACTTGCTTTCACCGCCAGGTTTCTCACTCCCCACGGTCTCCTCTTTTCCCCAGCACACAAACCACAGATCATATTGTGTGCTGTTCCTCCAGCATACAACACTACGAATAAAAGTTTTGGACCTGCCACCTAGGCCTATCCCATTCCCATGGGGGTTATTTGCTCTCTTTGGCTTGGGAGGGATTTGAAATAGATTCCACACACACCCTTTCATCTCCTTGCAAAAAAAAAAAAAATGGAAAAAGGAAAAAAAAAACACCCCAACCTATAGATGAATTGCTGGTCAAGGTGGAAGAACGTCTGAGAATTTAGTCCCCAGGGAATGGGGGGAAAATTGTAGGGTGTGATTACAGTTAGTCTTTGGCTTACAACCACAGCTGGGTCCGAAAGGCCCGTTGTGAAGCAAGGCCCTTGCTGTGTGAGTTTTGTCCCATTTTACAATATGTTTCTGCTGTTGTTGTTAAGTGGACTAGATGAATCTGCCTTCTTCCATTGACTTTGGCTTGTCGGAAAAACATCTTAATTAGCAACATAAATTATGTTGGGCTCACTTGTGGTTATAAGTCAAAGTCAACCTGCATAGCCTAATTATGATTTCAAAAGAGGGGGGAAAAACTCGTGCGTTGCCAGATGAGGGCAGCAGAGATTATTAAATTGTCAGAAACGAAGCCAGAAGTTTAGAAACCGAAGTGATTTTTGTAACAAGTGCTCCGCCCAGTGAATTCACTTCAATGCTGGGGGTTGCATTGCTCCGAGAAAAAAAACAAAACTTTGCTTTTTGCATCAAAAGCCTTCAAGGCCGTTGAGGAACGTCATTTTGTCATTGGGAAAAATTAAACTCCAACTTCAACCAGCTCCAGGAGATTATAAAAACCTGAACCAGCAAATTGCACAAAAAAGTTGGTTTCGTGTTCTTGAAGGCAGGGATGTAATCCTGTGATGTTGTGTTATTTGCAAAGAAAGGTGCTGTGGGGTTTTTCCCAAGGAGAAAAACAAAAGAGAGAATGGGAAGTCCAGTTGCGGAGACGGGAGATTTTCTGGAAATTGTGACTTTTTGAAAAGAAACGCATCTCGGTTGAAGTCTGCAGAGATTCTCAGTCATCCAAGTTGTGGTTGTCCCAATGGTTCTTTTTCAAGAGGCAACTGGACTTTCTTGTTTTTTCTTTGAGAAGACGTTTCGCTTCTCATCCAAGAAGGTTCTTCAGCTCTGACTGGATGGTGGGGAATGGAAGGATTTATGCTTCTTTGCAGACAGCTGGTCATTTGCATCCTTTTAGAGGGTCCTTGAGGCCACTTGGAGGTTTATCTGCACCTGAGTGGTGCTCCTGGTTCCTGTAGTCTTCAATTTTTGGAAACAGGACACAGATAAACCTCCAAGTGCCTCAACGACCTTCCAAAAGGATGCAAATGACCAGCCGTCTGCAAGGAGTGTAAAATCCTCCCATTCCCTACCATCCAGTCAGAGCTGAGGAAGCTTCTTGGATGAGAAGTGAAACGTCTTCAAAAGAAAAAAGTCCAGTTGCCTCCTGAAAAAGCACCTTCTTGGTTGAAGGTTGAAGGTTTGGATTTTCAACACACAATGGAGAAGAAATTAAGTAGACGGACATCTGTCCACCATCCAGAGCGTAAGTGGAGAAATAGGTTGCTTTGCATGTCACACACTAAGCTGTGTTTTGCTAATCCTAGGTGTGGAAGAAGCCCCGGTGGATTGGAGTCCTACTTCACTACCCGTGAACCATTTTGATAAAGACTCCTGACCATGTTCATGCAACCTTTAATTTCAGAATCAAATAAGCTGCTCCATAATTTATGTTGAGACTTCTGGAAAAAGTGCAGAAAAGAGCAATAAAGGATGATTAAGGGGCTGGAAACTAAGACATATGAAGAAGGATTGCAAGAATTGGGTATATCTAGTGAAAAGAACTCTGGGGAGGGATAGGATAGTAGTGTTCCAATATTTGAGGGGCCACCACAAAGATGATAAGGGGAAAATTATTTATCAAAGCATCGAAAAACAAGATGAGAGAATGGATGGAATACTGCAACCAGTACTACAAAAAAGATGTTGAGATTTTGGAAATAGTGCAAAGAAGAGCAACTAAGATGATCAAAGGCCCGGAGAAGAACGGCTGCAGGATTTGGGTCTGGCTACTCTTGAGAAAAGAAGAATTAGGAATGACATGATAGTAGCATTCCAATATTTGAGGGGCTGCCCCAAAGAAGAGAGAGTCAAGCTATTCTCCAACGCACCAGAGGGCAGGATAAGAAACAATGGATGGAAACTAATCAAGGAGAGAAGCAACCTGGAATTAAGGAGAAACTCCCTAACAGTGAGGACAATTAACCTGTGGAACATCCTCCCTTCAGAAATTGTGGGTGCTCCATCACTGGAGGTTTTTAAGAAGAGTCTAGATTCTAGATAGTCACTTAGTATCGGCAGGGATGGGATTCAAATTTTTTAACAACCAGTTCTGTGGGTGTGGCTTAGGTGGTGGGCGTGGCTTAGGTGGTGGGCATGACTTGGTGGTCATGTGACTGGGTGGGCATGACTTGGTGGTCATGTGACTGGGTGGGCGTGGCCAACTCAAAATCACTCACATCGAGGCACGCATCTCCTCGCCTGGCCTCATGACTTTGGAGATGCTGCAACAGTCATAAGTGTGAAAAATGGTCATAAGTCACTTTTTTCAGTGCCATTGTAACTTTGAATGGTCCCTCCACACAAGCAAAGTACCAGCAAAGGAGGGGGAAAAAACTCCAGAGAAGTTCCTGAGACAGGAAGTCTAGTCCTGCCAAGAATGTAATAAGGGTTAACGGAGAGGCAATTTCTGTAAGCAACACCAGAATGTTTCCTTCCTGCCTTCCTTACAGGATTAGGCCCATAATTTCTTCTAACAACCGGTTCTCCGAACTGCTGAGAATGTTAACAACTGGTTCTAGCAAATAGGTGCGAACCTGTAGAATCTCACCCCTGAATATAGGTTCTCCTGCTTGAGTAGGGGGCAGGACTAGAAGACCTCAAAGGTCCCTTCCAGCTTTTCTATTCTATTCTATTCTAATTCTAGGAGAGAATCAACCTAGAACTAATGAGAAATTTCCTAATGATGAGAACAACCAATTAGAGGAATGCCTTACCTTCAGAAGTTGAGGATGCCCCATCACTGGAGGCTTTCAAGAAGAGACTGGGCAGCTATTTATCTGAAATAGTATAGACAAAGAGTTGGATTAGATGACCTTCAAACTCCCTTTCAACTCTGTTATTCTGTGTTCTAATTTAGTGCAACCTGCAAGGTGAGGTTGATGCCACCTTCACAGGACAGAAATGGTAGTGTTGGCACCTTTCCTTGGATTCTTGACCCCAAAAAGTTGGATTCTCTCAATTTTGACCCTTCCTAGCTTGGATTCTTGTGAGGTGGAATCTCCTCTCTCTCTCTCTCTCTCTCTCTCTCTCTCTCTCTCTCTCTCTCTC
>NW_020769392.1:1914505-1934569 GCF_900518735.1 Pseudonaja textilis
ATTGGCCAAGTGTGATTGGACACACAAGGAATTTGTCTTGGTGCAAATGCTCTCGGTGTACATAAAAGAAAAGATACATTCGTCCAAAGTCAAGAATCATAAGGTGCAACACAATAATAGTCATAGGGTACAATAAGCCATCAAATCATACTAGGAAACAATCCATATAAATCATTAAGGATACAAGCAACAAGGTTACAGTCATGCAGTCATAAGTGGGAGGAGATGGATGAAAGGATGGGAGGATTAATAGTAATAGGAATGCAGACTTAGTAAATAGTTGGACAGTGTTGAGGGAATTATTTGTTTAGCAGAGTGATGGCGTTCAGGGAAAAACTGTTCTTGTGTCCAGTTGTTCTGGTGTTCTCTTTAGCGTTGTTTTGAGGGAAGGAGTTGCGAAGCAATTTATGTCTGGGATGTGAGGGGTCTGTAAATATTTTCACAGCCCTCTTTTTGACTCGTGCAGGATACAGGTCCTCCATGGAAGGCAGGTTGGTAGTAATTGTTTTTTTCTGCAGTCCTAATCACTCTTTGAAGTCTGCCTCTGTCTTGTTGGGTTGCAGAACCAAACCAGACAGTTATAGAGGTGCAGATGACAGACTCCATAATTTCTCTGTAGAACTGGATCAGCAGTTCCTTGATTAAAGTCTGTGAGTGGGCTCCCTTGGTTTTGCTATCATGTCCTTTGCTCTGTTATTGTGTTTGAGGGGCTGCCCCAAAGAAAAGGGAGTCAAGCTATTCTCCAAAGCACTTGAGGGCAGCACAAGAAGCAACGGATGGAAACTAATCAAGGAGAGAAGCAACCTAGAACTCAGGAGGAATTTCTTGACAGTGAGAACAATTAATCAGTGGGACAACTTGCTTCCAGAAGTTGTGGATGCTCCAACACTGGAAGTTTTTTTTTAAAAAAGTTTGTCTGAAATGGTATAGGATTTCCTGCCTAAGCAGGGGGTTGGACTAGAAGACCTCCAAGGTCCTTTCCAACTCTGTTATTCTATTCTAATTTATTTAAAAGTTAATATTCCTGGATGGCATTGCAACGATTGAAACAACAGACACTCTTCAAAGCTTTTGTTTGGACTCCTCTATGAATTCTGGATTCTGCTCCATGTTGGAAAGTGAACTGGATGATCTCGAAGGTCCCTTCCACAGGTTCCATTTTGTGATTCTTGCTCTGGGCAGGGGTGAGGTGGGGTTGGAATAGATGACCCCCAAAGATCCCCCTTCGCAGTTTACGTTCTATGATTCTCTGCATGTTTACAATGCAGATAATCCTCAACTGACCGCCGTTCGTTCAGCAAAAATGTAGATAAGAGAGTTAATTGATCTGGTTGTGCCACTAAGTTGTAAAAGAGATCTTCTTGGGGCTCTTAAATTGTGGGGGAGGGTGGGATGTATATTCATTTCGTGTGGGATGGAGGAGTTTTGTATTCGCTAAGGACCAAGTGAGCCAGAGGTATTTCTGACTTCCTGCCAGCCTCCCTGTGGGTCTCCCTTGTAGGAATCTGGTAGGCAGCATTGACAACAACAAACCTGATCGCAACAGTGACAGTGAGTCCCTTGGATGGCAAGGCAATCCAACCGGTCAGTCCTGGAGGAGATCAACCCTGAGTGCTCTTTAGAAGGCCAGATCCTGAAGGTGAAACTGAAAGACTTTGGCCACCTCATGAGAAGGAAGGAAGGACTCGCTGGAGAAGAGCCGTAATGCTGGGAACGATTGAGGGCAATAGAAGAAGAAGGAGGTGGCTGGAGGGAGTCACTGAAGCAGTCGGCGTGAACTTCAATGGACTCTGGAGGATGGTAGAGGACAGGAAGGCCTGGAGGAACGTGGTCCATGGAGTCGCGATGGGTCAGACACAACTTTGTAACTAACAACAACAGAGAGTCTGTTGTTCGTCAGCCAGAACACGGGTTCTTCACAGCAGGAGTCACCCAGCAAGAAAGAGGAAACAGATGCAAGAAATGAGTGGAGTGTGTGATTCAGACTGGAGGCAAATAACATCCCTCCAGCCATCTTGATTCATTAAGAAGATTGATGATGCCAACCTGGTTGGACAACTTTCTCCAATGTGCAAAGAGAAGAGTTGGTTATGGAAAACGCAGTCGAGTGGACAGATCCGTCCAGTATCCCTCGAGCAGTCAACCACGTTTGTTGAACTAGTTCAAGGCTCTTGGGGCTGTTTAGCATCTACCAAGATAAGAGATGTAGAATAAAGTAGAATAGAATAGAGTAGAATAGAACAGCACATTAGAATAGAAGGAGAGAAGAGAGAATAAAAGAGAAGAGAGGAGAGGAGAAGAGAAGAGAAGAGAAGAGAAGAGAAGAGAAGAGAAGAGAGAAAGAAAAGAAGAGATAATGGAGTAGAGTAGAACAGAACAGAACAGAATAGAACAACAGTACATTAGAGTAGAATAGAAGAATAGGAGAGGAGAGAAGAAAGAATGGTGTAGAATAGAACAGATAGAATAGAATTGCAGTACATTACAAGAGAGAAGAGAAGAAAAGAGGAATAAAAGAAGAGAAGAGAGAAGAGAAGAGAGTGGAATAGGGTAGAACCGAACAGAATAGAACAGTACTTTAGTGTAGAATATAGGAGAATAGCAGAGGAGAGGAGAAGAGAAGAGAGAATGGTATAGAATAGAACAGACAGAATAGAGATAGGAACAGAACAGAACAGAACAGAACAGAACAGAATAGAATAGAATAATGGAGTTGGAAGGGACCTTGGAAGTCTTCTAGTCCTGTGGAAACTTGAAGGAGTCCTTCAAGGATCTCAGCATGTTTAATCTGTGGAATAGATAATGGCAGGGAGATGCACCACCCATTTTGAAACCTCAAGGGATGTCATAAAAAGAGACTGGATTCGTTGCTCTGGAGGGGAGGAACCGAACTGGTGGGTTCAAACTACAAATGCTAAGTTCAAGGTAGACATCAGAATTAACTTGATGGGTGCTCTGAACCAGTGGAACAGGCTGCCACATGAAGCGGGGAGTTGGCCTTCAGGTCTCCCAACAGAGACTGGATGGTCATCTGTTGAAGATACTTCAGTGCAAGGGTCCCCAACTGCCAGGCCATGACCCACTACCGGGCTGCCGCTGGTTCGGAATTGGGCCATTGCATGCCTGCGCAAAGCTTCCCTTGTGTATGAAACTTATCTTGTGTGAGCGGTGGCCATTTTGCGTTCACACATGAAACTTCCCTCGTCCGAATGGTGGCCATCTTGCGCTCAGGCATGAAACTTTCCTCACGTGAGCGGTGGCCATTTATTTATTTATTTATTTGAATTGGTCAAACAAAAATGAGAAGAATAAGAGAATAAAAATACAGCAACAGGGACGACAGGCACATTAGTGCAGTTATGCATGTCCCCTCTACTGACCACTTAAGTATGAAGTGAGGTCCATAGAAGTCTATTTGTGACTTCCCACACGTGAGCAGAAGCCATTTTGCGCTCACGCATGAAACTTCTCTCGTGCAAGCGGAGGCCATCTTGCGCTCCAGTGGTGGGATTCAAATTTTTTTACTACCGGTTCTGTGTGGCAGGGGAAGGGTACTGTAAAATCTCCAGTCAGAGTGGGCATTTGCCTGTTCTGTGAACTACTCAAAATTTCCGCTACTGGTTCTCCAGAACTGGTCAGAACCCGCTGAATACCACCTCTGTTGCACTCACACATGAAACTTTCCTCACGTGAGAGAGAACCTGACATTAGAAGCCCCCTTTTTTTTCCACCCTGGGAGGAGGAAGAGAGGAAAAAGTGAGGTTGGACCAGGATCTCAATACCACGAAGAAGTCAACAAGGCAAGTGTTTTGGCCGGGTTCTTGAGGATAAATCGGGAAGCCCCTATGGCACAGGACACCGTGCCAGTATGTCTTCCGTTGTCCCTTTTGATATCTACCAAGCTCCATCCCTGTGTGGCCACATTTCCATTTTACCTTCTGCTCATACTTTCCTTCCTAAACTTTCCTTCCTAAAATACCTGAAAGCCTTTGCAAGTCACACATGAATCCCACTGCCAACAATGCTTGGAGGCCTTACGGGGCATAGTGAGACATCACCTTGCCAACGAAGGTCCATCTAGTCAAAGCGATGGGTTTCCCAGGAGTAATGTATGGCTGTGTGACGTTGGGCCATAAGGAAGGCTGAGCCGCGTAATGGAGTGAGCTCCAGTTCCTTGTCCCAGCTTCTGCCAACTTAGCAGCTTGAAAGCACGTAAAAAGTGCAAGCAGAAAAATAGGGACCCCTTTGGTGGGAAGGGAACAGCGTTCCAGGCGCCTTCAAAGGCGTTTAGTCCTGCCGGCCACATGACCACGGAGACGTCTTCGGACAGCGCTGGTTCTTCGGCTTTGTAACGGAGATGAGTACCAACCCCTAGAGCCGAGAATGACTAGCATGTGTTATGTGCGAGGGGAACCTTTGCCTTTTAACCGTGCTTCGGGGATGGTCTGGTCTCGCAGCAGCGGTTGTCAGAGGCAGCTGTGATTTTGGGGTAAGGTCTGAAACACTAACTTTCAACTTTTTGTGCAAAGCGAAGACTTTGCCACCAAGAGACTGCTCTTATATTGTAGTGGTATGTGAGAAAAGCCTTGGGCGACGTGGAGAAGAGAAGCTCCCTAGGGAAGGGTCAGATAAGAGACAGCATAGCCCTGAGCTGTATAATGGCAAGAGGTTCAGAAGGGACCCTCCCTAGTTTCTCATTCTGTAAAGGAGAGGGCTGTAATGGGTTGTGGGGAAGACCTTGGGAGATGGAGCAAAGTGATACTATTCAGATAAGAGAAGGCATGGCCCAGAGCTACACAAGGGGCAGAGAAAGAGACTCCGAAGCGGCCCTCCCTAGTTTCTTAGGCTGTAAAGCAGGAAGCGGTAATGGTACGTATGAAAGACCATGGAAGATGGAGAGAAGAGATACTGCCTAGATAAGAGGCTGCAAAGCCCAGAGCTGAACAATGGACAGAGAAAGAGACTCAGAAGGGACCCTCCCTAGTTTGTACAGCTGTAAAGGGAAGCAGCGGCTCAGGGGCTAAGACGCTGAGCTTGTCGATCGGAAAGGTCGGCAGTTTGGCGGTTCGAATCCCTAGCGCCGCATCACGGAGTGAGCTCCCGTTATTTGTCCCGGCTTCTGCCAACCTAACAGTTTGAAAGCACATAAAAAATGCAAGTAGAAAAATAGGTAGAAAAAATGCAAGTAGAAAAATTGGTGGGAAGGGAACAGAGTTCCGTGCACCTTTGACATTTAGACATGCCGGCCACATGACCACGGAGATGTTTTCGGACAGCGCTGGTTTTTCGGCTTTGCAACGGAGATGAGCACTGCCCTCTAGAGCCAGGAATGACTAGCACCTATGTTTGAGGGGAACCTTTACCTTTAAAGGTGATGGCAGGACATTTTTTTTTACTTTCTGATTTGTAAGGTTCTTTTAATATGTAGCTTTACAATAGAGTTGAACTACCTCACCTGGTCATGTTTCCTGTCTGGTGTACCTGGTAAATCTGACCTTTACGAATCTGGGAGGGGTCCAAACAAAGACACTTTTCCCTTCAGTTAACTGGCTGGAATCAAACACACACACACACACACACACACACACACACACACCCTAGAAGTTGGCAGGGCCATCCACATTCTGAAGCTGACAATGTCGTCATTCTTCTTTTTTGGCATTCGGCTGGGTTCGGGGTGTTGCGTTTTGTGTTGGTTGCTGACTTCCACCCAAAGCATACAATGCCTTCCTGTACATATCTACTACGGATGCTGCCTCTGTGTGTGTGTGTGTGTGTGTGTTATTAATATCTTGATATAATAGAATGAGATACTCGCCGGTGTTATATTTTTAACACAAAGCTTGATGGGGAAGACCAGTGGGTTTTAGATACAGATAGTCTTTGACTTACGACCACAACTGAGCCCGAAATTTTCTCTGGCTGAGTGCGACAGTTGCTGAGTGCGCTTTGCCTCATTTTGCAACCCTTCCTGCCACAATGGTTAAGTAAATTGCCGCGGTTAAGTTAGTAACACAGATCATTGAGTAAATCGATGGTTTTCCCCGTTGGTTTTTGCTGGCCAGAAGGACGCAAAAGGGGAAATCGCGCGACTCTGGAAGTCACTGTTTTCGGTCTCTTTTGTAACTTAGAACGGTCACTAAGCGGACGGTCGCAAGTTGAGGACTATCTGTGTGGTGCGTCAAAATTTAGGACGTGGAATTTAAGACGGGCCTTTTTGCATTTAAGGGACGAAAGAGATGCAGGAAAAACCCACGAATAAGGGAGCCACCATGGACTGCTCCCCCCCCCCCATTTTTTTCCCTTTAGAATGCTCATCGTGGAAACAGATGGGCGGTCTTAAGAGGTCATCCAGTCCATCCCCACCCCTCATCCCGCTCAGGACTAAGGGTTGCCTCGAACATCCGTGAAAACCTGCCCTTCCAGCCTCTTGTGGCGAGCCCTCCAAGTCAAGTTTGCTCAAAAGTTCCGCCTTCTTTCCCAGCGAGTCCGCTTAACCTACCTCGCAGGCTCGTTGTTGGACGCAGAGCAGGTTGGGGGGGGTGCTCCTCGTCCCCGCTCCTCCCCACTCCACCCCCAGTTGACTATGCTTGAATGAAAAAAGCCAACTTTTTTTTTAAAAAAAAGCAAAAAATTAATAATACATATTTTGAGTGCCGCCGGTTACGAGTTTATCAGAAATGTTTTGGCAAGGCGCGTTGGGATCCCCGTCTTGCTGTTTCAACTTGTTTGTTGGCAGCTGGGAAGTGCCGCTTGATTAAAAATGTTTACCTGCACGCTTCGTTCTTTGTTTTGGTACAAAGGTGTGGTGGGGTTGGCTGGAGGCCAATGACTCATGAAATGAATGAAAAACCAGGTTGCTGAGTTGCATATAAGAGAACATTTGAATCTCTCTTTTAATTTTTTTTTTTTTATTCTTCCAGCTTTAGCTGACCCAAGGGATAAAGTAGAGGGTTTTTTGGGGGGCATTTTATTCATAAACATTTTTTTATTACAGCGTTTTGTCTGGATACATTATTTACACACAGAGAGACACAAAGAAACATAGCTAATGCTATAAAAAATATGATTCCATTTACTAATATTAATACTAATAATTGTAATAACACCTAAATTAACGGCTCTAATAATACTACAGCTCCCATGCAATACAATCCCCATTTTTTGTATTTAACTCATTCATACCTTTAATATTTATAGCAATTATATATCTTCCCCTGTTTTTAATAAGAAAGTTCATCATTTTTCTTCCTTTAACTTCTACCCCTTGTTTTAAGCCACCCATAAAATCTATTCCATGTCAACTAAAAAAATACTCTTTGGGACTTTTTAGTTGCCAGTAGCATTCTGAGTCTTCTTTTCTTTTTAAAGTTAATCAGTTCATCTCGGCACATTCTAGGATCTTCCTAGAGGAGAGTGGCCTTTTTAAATTTGCTTTATTTTTTTGTTTGTCCATGTGGGATTAAATTCTGGGTTTTCTTTCCTCGTTCAAAGCAGACTCTGACCAGATTATGGGGTAGCTTTCTCCTCCCTTTCATTAACTGCCCCGGTTTTAATTCGCAAAGAAAACTTAAAATCCACTGGCTTTCTCAAATCCTGTGCTGGGAGGGCCTGGCAGGGTTTGGGGTGGACTTCAAAGCAGATGAGACCACACATGTGTTTTTCTGCTCCGTTGTAGGCCCCAGAAGTCATTATGTCTCAACATTATGATGCCAAAGCTGATCTGTGGAGCATTGGGACGATAATCTACCAGTGCCTGACGGGAAAAGCACCTTTTCAGGTAAGAGGAAAAATTCGTTTCTGTCCATTTCTCCTGTGGCTTTGGGAGTTTCTTCATTATGTTACTGTCGCTTGTCCTAAATGTGCTTTTTTTTCCTTTCAAGAGGCAACTGGACTTTCTGGTTTCGCTCCTCATCCAGGAAGGTTCTTCAGCTCCGACAGGATGGTGGGCAATGGAAGGATTTATATTCCTTGCAGACAAGCAGACATTTGCATCCTTTTAGAAAGTCTGTTGAGGCCACCTGGAGGTTTATCTGTGTCCTCAGGTTCACCTGAGTGGAATGGATTTCCAGAGGAAACATTGGAGACTACAGGAACCAGGAACACTACTCAGGTGATCCCGAGGACACAAATAAACCTCCAAGTGGCCTCAAAAACCCTCTAAAAGGATGCAAATGACCAGCTGTCTGCAAGGAATATAAATCCTTTCATTCCCCACTATACAGTTGTCTTTCTTGGTAGTGAGGAATTTGCCTCCGAAAATGTAAAAGATTTAATACTTCCTGGCTGGACTAGAAGACCTCCAAATTCCCTTCCAGTTTCGTTTCGTTTCGTTTCGTTTCGTTTCGTTTCGTTTCATTTCTACTCTACTCTACTCTACTCTACTCTACTCTACTCTACTCTACTCAGTTGTTCTTTGTATCTTTGCTCCTAGAAGAGAAAAAGAGTTTTGGGTAGGAGATTAAGCAAATATTTTCTTGTTGTGATTTTACATAGCCAGAGGACCACTGGCTTGGTCCCTCTGGAGGTAGCTAAAGGTCTTTGAAGTTGTTCCTGAATAAATAGCCCAAGGAAGACCCAATCAAGTGTGTTTGCGTGTAAATATTTTCAAATGATTCTAGTTTGTTCTGCCCCAAGACCTTTTAGCAATTGAACTGCATTCAACGGGATGATTCTGTTTATTCCTAGAACACTCTGTTCCCATTTGTAGAAGTGGGAGAACCAGATTCCTTGTGAATCTTCACTTCTTGCTTTGGGTATTGTGATCTGTTTCTGATGCCTGGTGATTACATGGGACAGTTGTTCTCCGTTGACCTCTTCTTGGTTGTAATGTGTAACCCTGCTAAGGATGTTCCAAGGATGACTTCAATGTCATCTTTGTGGCCTTCCCATTTTGGTTTAGTCCATCTATGTGTTGGGGTTAAGTTGACCTTTTGAGACAACTGAAATGATAAGAGGCTAGAGGGAGGGGAAAAAAAACGTGATAAGGTGGAGAGGTGATGTGTTTAGTCTGGAGTGGAGAAGACTTCAGAACAGAACAGAATATCAGAGTTGGAAGGGACTTTGGAGGTCTTCTAGTCCAACCCCCTGCTCAGGCAGGGAAGCCTATACCATTTCAGACAAATGGTTGTCCAGTCCCTTTTCAAAAATTTCCAGTGTTGGAGCATCCACAACTTCTGGAGGCAAGCCGTTCCACTGGTTAATTGTTCTCACTGTCAGGACATTCCTCCTTAATTCCAGGTTGCTTCTCTCCTTGATTGGTTTCCACCCGTTGCTTCTTGTCCTGCCTTCAGGTGCTTTAGAGAACAGGTTGAGCCCTTCTTCTTTGTGGCAGCCCCTCAAATACCGGAAGACTGCTATCATGTCCCCTATAGTCCTTTGTTTCAGTCAACTAGACTTCACCAATTCCCGCAACCATTCTTCATATGGTCCTCACTCAACTTCAGTCAAACCCACTGGCACCTGGAGGACTTTTTTTAGGCAATGGGGCAGAATTATTCAGACTTCTTCCAGCTCAGGACAAGAAACAAGGAATGTAGACTTCACTGGAGGTGTTTAAGTAGCGGTGTGTGTGTGTTGGTTTTGGAGATATTATAGTTGACTTCTGAACTCAGCAGAGGTCAGGTTAAATGATCTTCAATATCCCTCCCAATTCTTCTGTTCTTCAGTTGAAATCCTGCTTGATGGCTTAGCATATTGTGTGAATTCATCTTCTTGTGGTTTAAGGCTTTCAACTTAAGTCCTTCTGGCCAACTGATCTATTTGAGGGCAGCATTTGAGAGCTCCTTCCTTTGTTGTTGTTGTGAAGTCATTTATGACCCATCAGGACCCCATGGACAGCGTTTCTCCAGGCCTTCCTGTCCTCTACCATCTTCTGGAGTCCATTTAAGCTCATTGCCAACTGCTTCAGTGACTCCATCCAGCCTCCTCCTTCTCTGTTGTCCTCTTCTTCTTCTTCTTCTTTTGCCCTCCATCGTTCCCAACATTACGGCTCTTCTCCAGCGAGTCCTTCCTTCTCTTGAGGTGGCCAAAGTCTTTGAGTTTCATCTTCAGGATCTGGCCTTCTAAAGAGCAGTCAGGGTTGATCTCCTCCACTTGTCACTTGTCTACTCCACAGCTGTGTGTGAACGCCACTTGAGTAAGATTGACTTGGGATCTTCTTATGGTTACTATTAGTAGAGGATGAATTCATCCTTAGAATGGCCTGTCTTGTTGACACTTAGATTTTTCCTTGATCACGAAGTCTCCTTTGAATCAAGTAGGATCCTTGGGTCTTCCTGGATTTGTCCATCAAGGTTTCTTCAGAACAGTATAAAGTGGTTTCTCTTGAAACTTCTGTGACTTTGGCGGGACAGTCCTGAGAAACATTTCTGGTGTTCTCCTTCCCAATAAACTACTCTAAGTCAATCACCCTTAATCAACCCAGGCCCGACTTCAGCATTGTTATCTACAGAACCTCTGAGAGCCAGAGGTCATGAGCTAACAACCTTATCTCTTTCTGTGGTGCAGAGAGGTGAATACTGATTAGATAAGATGATGAATTTTTGAGAAAGCTATCAAAATGCAGAAACGCCTGCCTTCCAGCAAGCTGGTCTTAAAATAATAACACTAATAAAAGAGACCTCAAATGCTGTCCTAGGAAAAGGAAGGAAAAATTCAAAATAGTCAGATTTGCATAAATTGCCCCAAGCCATTTCGTGTTATGCAAATGTTGCCTCCGCAGGAGACCTTTGAAAGAATGGGTCATTCCGCCACCACGCTTAAAAGTTTCCATAAAGTTGTAGAGAAGACAGACAAAAGGATTGTGTCCTCACGGATGCCATATTTTTAATAGATTTTGTTTTAATTCTTTTTGTTTAATGGTATTGTAAGTTCCCCAGGGCACATGTCGTGCAACCGGTGGAAACAATGCCTAAATCTATTCCATAAAAGTCCATTTTAAGCAGCAGCCAGAACATCAGAAAGCAAAACCAAGCTGGTTTAGGACCCAAATGCTACACTATTTTATTGGAAAGGCATGGTTGTAATCAAGAAGGGGATGGCAACTGGTTTCATCTTCAGGTAGTCCTCAAGACCATAACTGAGCCCAACATTTCTGTTGCTAAGCGAGACAGGTTATTTATTTGTTATTTATCCATTTTATTGATTAGCCCTTAGCGCAGAGTTCCCAGAAACAAATTATTACTAAAGTTGGATGAAAGCAATTTAAAATGAAATTGGAATAAAATACGATTTAAAATGAAATCGGAATGAAATACAGTCTAAAAATGCAATTGGAATAAAATACAATGATTTAAGATACATATAAAATATAGTAAAAATATATGTTGGGGTCACCCCTACCATCTACCCCAATCAGCAGGACAGGTGTTAACTGAGTTTTTGCCCCATTTTACAACCGGCCTTGCCGCGGTTGTTTAAACGAATGATGGCAGTTGTTCTTTCTAGTTCTGGTTGATTCTGGTTGCTTTAATAGTGTTAAGGTGTTGTAAACTCTCCTCTTTCTCTTTTCCCCATGAGTGGGGCGGGCTCCAAAACCTAATCAAACAAGTAAAGAAAACTATGGTTTATGAGCCGGGCACACTAAGCCCCGATCAGGCACGTCATCATGGCTTAAACAGAGCAGGGGGAAAAAACCGCACAAGATTTGAGAGGGCTGATTATTATAAATAGAACTTAACATTTGATACACTGGTGCAGCTGTTGACCTTTTTCATAGTGTTTTTCTGGTCTTTTCTGCCATAAAATCTGCTTATCAGAAATTTTGGACGCCTGGCTCCTTGTTCAAGTCTAACCTGTTGGAGAGGATCCCATGTTTACTTCTGTTAAAAAGCCAACTGCAAACATCTCTCTCTGCCTTTTGCTTAAGCTACATGGAGGCCATGTGGTTCCTACATTTTGCTATATTCTTATTGTACTGCTGGTTCAGCAACTCTGTTTTGGCCAACTAGAGTAGGTATTTTGGGTCTGGCAGAAAGGGGAGAACTTCATAAGCGTCCTAGCTGCTTCCCTCTCGGTATTCTGGAAATGGAGTTCTTGGAAGTCTTCACCAACTTGGCCAAAGGTTGCTCAGAAATCCTGGAAGCAGCCAAGACATCCCAACAAGGAGGTTAGAGGAGGTGAAAAGAGGGGTCCTCTTGAACTCGTGTTTCAGAAGATGCAGCAGTAGACGTCTTAATCCCTCCACGTCATTTGTTATGATGGTTTTGGACAATGTGGAGTAAACCAAAGAAGGTTGAAATGGTTTGCTTGGTGAAACTATAATCCATGGTCCAATAAACACTGAGTTTACTCCAACCTCAACTGTGATAGGAGGGCATAATTTATCATTCATGATCACATGGTGGAAATAATCTCTTTCTCCAAGGAAAATGGAGAGTTAATGGGCACCGTGGGCTGGAGAGGTTGGCTGAGAGACCATCACTTCAACTTCTTGAAGTTGCACCATGATTGTGCAGTGGTTAGAATGCAGTATTGCAAGCTAATTCAGCTCACTGCCAACAGTTTGATCCTGACCAGTTCAAAGTTGACTCAGCCTTCCCTCCTTCCGAGGTCGGTAAAATGAGGACCCAGATTGTTGGGGGCAATAGGCTGACTCTGTAAACCGCTTCATAGTAAAGCACTATGAAGCGGTATATAAGTCTAAGTGCTATTGCTGTTCTTTTCTGACAATAGGGTATTTTGGGATTGGATCAGCTGCGAGGCCGAGCAGCTGACAGGGAGTGGGAGTGTGGCTCCGGTGGCTGTGGAAGAAACTGGGAAGGGCAAAATCCAGCTGGGCAGAGCAGGAGAGAGGTAGAATAAGGGAGACAGAGTTCGGACGAAGACTCAGCCTCACCCCCTCTTCATCCTAGAGCACGCAAGGAGGAATGGAGAAGGGAGCAACGTGAGTTGCATGGCTTAAAGGGGAGGAAAGGGCCCTGATTCCCTTCATTAGCTGCAGCTGGGAACCACAGTATAAAAAAGGGAAGCCTGCGCACAGCAAGTTGTTGGGAGCAAATGTGAATTTATCTTGTGTGGCTTATCTGTGTTCCTGGCATCTTCCCAACTGTGTGAGTTTTGCCGTGCTTTCAAGTCTGAAACTCCTTCTCCTGCCCTGTCAAGTTAATTACTTCAGCTTGGTTTGTTTGGATTTTTAGTTACCTTTTTGTATGTACCTTGTTTTGGACTGAATTTTCTACAGTTAAAAGCTGTTCCTGGGAGAGTTTTTTTCTCCAGTCGAAGGTAACCTGGACATTGGGGGCAAAGTTGGAGATAATTGAAGGGTCTCTTCTTGCTTATTTAACTGTGTGGCCTTTGTGCCACGCCCCTTTGGGTCATCGCACATGGCTGGACTCCAACTTCCAGAAACCACCAGCCAATATGGATGGGCTTCAACTCTTCAGAATTGTCCAGCTGGGGAATTCTGGGAGTTGAAGTCCGTCCATCTTTAAAGTTGCCAAGGCCTAAAGTTTGGGCCCTTTCCTTCCTCCCCTTTTGCTGTCTTGCCTGGGCTTCTCCACGTGTTTCATAAGTGGTTTTAAAGTCCCTCCGGGGCCACCTGCTTCTTCTATCGCTTTATTTGGGGAACAGATTCCAGCTGAAGAAGAGCTGATCTGTTAGAGCCGTTTTCTTCCAAACAGGTGAGAGACGTTGGCCCTTCTGGAATCTGTCATTTGACCCACTTTCCTTCCAGGCCAAAGGAGGAGGGGAGACCCCGAGCTCGGCCCCACCCACCCACCCAATTCAGCGTGTCCCCAATAGATCGCGCCGTCCTCCCCTTCCTCTCCTCGTGTTGCAAACATCTTATTTTTCAGCCGGATGCCAATGGTGCGCATCACTGAACAGGCTGGGTGGATGCATACACAAAGTAAACATAGACCCAACCATGAAGCCAATCAGAAGCTTATTATGGTATCATGTCTTGATCTTTTCCTGAGACCAAGCTCAGCAACATTGCATCTGTTAAGCTCAAAGCTCTTCCGTGGGTCATGTGACCACTCCCCCCTCTGGCAAACTTCCCATCTGGCAAAGTCAACGGGAGAAGTTGATTTGCTTAACAACCACGTGATTCACTTAACAGGGACAGTGGTTTGCTTAACAATCAGTGGCAAAAAGTTTGTGAAGTTGGGTGTGACTTAACCGTCTGTCTTGCTCAACCATGGAAGTTCTAATCCCAATTGTGATTGTGAATCAAGAGGGGGGGGGGGAGAGAAAGAGAGAGAGAGAGAGAGATGTGGATGATAGATAAGATAGACAAAATAGGCTGTGAGTTCAACCCTAGGTAGAGGGAGATATTTCGATCACTGAGAATATATCTGAGAATATATCTGCTGGAAAAAAACCTCTGCATTGGCGATAGGAAAGGCATCCAGCCAGTAAACCATCAGCTCCATTCAGTTGTCCAGACTCAATCCCGCAAGAGATTATGGGGTCGTTAAAAGAGGAAGATGGATGGATGGATGTATAACTGATGGGTGGACGGATCGATAGATGGGTGGGTGGATGCATGGATGGATAGACGAGTAGAGAGATGTGTAAATGGATGGATGGATAGACGAGTAGAGAGATGTGTAAATGGGTAGATAGATGAGAGAAGATAGATAGGGTGAGATAGATAGATGGTTGGATGGATAGATAGAAAGAAGGAAAGAAAGAAAAAGAGAGAGAGGAGAGAGAGAAAGAAACAGAAAGAATACCACAAAGAGTAGGCCTGAATGCCTACCACCCTCTCATTTCATCCTCCTCAAACCCCTCAGTGAGTTTTCCCCAAAGGCTGGTGAACGGACCTCCAGGATGGGTGGGGTGACTTTTAGCTACCAAAGCGCCCCCTGCCCTCCAAACCCCCCGGGCGTTGGCCACCAAGCGTCGAGCTGAGGCCCAACTGCGCTAACCCTCTCCTTTCCCTCCCTCTGCAGGCCAGCAGTCCTCAAGACCTGCGTCTCTTCTACGAGAAAAACAGGATGCTGGTGCCAAAGTAAGTTCTCCAGCCAGCCAGCCAGCCGGCCGGCCGGCCTTTTCTCTCCTCCTCCTCCTGCTCCCTCCCACTCTTCTCAACCGCCTGCTTCTTGTTGTGTTTTCAGTCAGCACCTGTCCTGCTCATGTGCTTTAAGCAGCCACTTGGCAAGGGGCCTTTTCTGCTCTCTAGCTAGGAATGACAGCAACCAGCACGCCAACTCGGTTACCCCGGCTGACCTCACCCGGGTCTAAATATTTTTAAGCAGTAGGGTGGGGAGAAAAGGCAGGGCGGCAGGGAGCCCCAAACTCTGCCAAATCCACTCGTTTCGGCCAAGCGTAACAAGCTCCTTGGATTTTATTTTAATTTTTTTCCCCCCTTCCTTTCTTCCCAGCCCAAAATAAATGGAGAACAAGCATTAGTCCCAAGTTCTCCACGTCCCGTTTCGCTGGGCTCCTCTTAAAAAGGCTGAGGTTGGTGGTGAGCCCGAACAATGGCCTTTGATGAGAAATTCTAGGGAAAGGACATTTTTTAGTGGGGTTGCAAGCTTTTCCCTTTTTAGTGGGGTTGAGTCATGGTTTGTTGCAACTATGGGTTTGTCGAGTAGTCTAGAGGGCAGGTTCAAATGCTAGAGCAGTGTTTTGTTTTTAATAAAGTTTTATTTGGGTTTTCACACACAAAATACAAGTAAAACATCTTTTTTGAAAATAGCATGGTCCCGGGTTGAACTTCTTTATACAGACACAAAACTCAATTTCATGCTCCTTTTTGTATTCTATTCCATACCTTATACTATTTTACATTTTCTATATAGTTTTTCCCCTCTTTTAATTTTCTCAATTTTATTTTGATGATCTTATCTCAATTCAAATCATTATATTTATACTTTTGTCTGTTCTGTTTCAATTTCATATTATCTTTTCTCGTTAAACAAATTTTCTCCTGGAGTTACTAATTGGAGTATGACACCTTTATATCTTTTAATTACATCCATTCAACTCTTATTTAAACTTCAATATATACCTTAAGTTTATGACCTTCAATATAATACATAATACATAACTTCCAATCGAATTCTGCTTGGCACATTCTTTCTTATAATACACTCTATATTCTTTTTAAAAAAAGAAAGATTGTAAATATATGTAATTATAAACCCTCATTCCATTCCAGTTCAGTTCTATCATTAATAATCATTAAAACCATAACATCTTTAACATTTCTCTTCAATTAAATATCATACTTCCTTAAAAACACATATAATCTCCATAATTAATTTTTCCCTTATTTCTCTTCGCATATGTTTTATAAATCATTAAATATACCTTTTGCTACATTTATTTATTGACAAGCATTCCACTGAATTACGATAGCTATTTTATCAGACATTTTAATCATACATTGTTTCATATTTTCTAAAATTATTTCTGCTTCTAATATAACCATACTATCTTATGTACCTTTGCAGAATCCCTTTTTCCATTAAGTTTTCACCCATTATCTCTAAATAGACCCTGTTTCTGTTTATTTTGCTTCTGTCCTTTATAACTTCTTTTCCTTTCGTTCTTCCCTCTCATCTTCTCCCTCCCCCTTTTTACCCCCTAGGCTCTCTCTAGTTCTAATTCTCTCTTCTGCATTTCCCTCTTCTGTTGCTTTCTGATTTTATACTTATTTTTCACTCTATTTTTGGGGGGAGTTGTTTTTCCCAATCTTAAACTTTCCATTCTCTTTCTCCCCTTTCCTTTTTTCCCCCCATCTAAGATTACTTGTTCATTAAAGATGGCTTCTTCTTTGTCGTAATCTTCTTCTTCTGCAGGCATTTCTTGTTGTTTCTCATAATTCCGAATCTCCATTTCTAAAAACTGAAATACGAAGCCAAAAGAACCTCTCCTTTCTTGTGCATCTTCTTTGTACTTTTTAAGTTCCATTTTCAGTTCTTCTAAAAGTGGAGCCATTTTAAAAAGTTTTAAACAACCACCCGATTGATTTTAGTCATTCAAAACAATAACCAAGAATCCAGAAATCATCAAGTAATTCAGATAGTCCCGAGTTATATCTTCTTATTTCTTTTTCAACTTTCTCTTCCTGTGGTTTTTGTTGTGATATTTCAGTTAAAATGTATCTTTTGGAAGTCTTGTTGAGATTTTGCTGTAAGTTCTTTTTTAATTCCAGGCCGTCTCCTCCCTTCCAGATCCTGTCCTTTTATTCTTCCTCTCTCCTTTCCTGTTTTCAAAAGCCTTTAATTATCCAGAAATCTTTATTATCCCTTTGACCTTTTATTTTCAGCATTAAATGCCTATTGATGTCAAAGTGGATTTTTTTTCCAATTTCTTGCTTAAGTCTCTTAGCTGTCAGTATAGGAAAAGGAGAAAACCAAATCTTTTCCCTTTTCTCTCTCCTTCGCAGCTTAAAAATCTTCTTAAGGAACAATGTTATTGTTTTTTAACAGTTTCAATTCCAGGGTACCTTATTTGTTGCTTTTGCTGTTTGACCCGGTCAACCAAAACTTTCTCTTCTTATCTTCCTCCTGCACATTCTTTTCCAGTTGAGTTCTTCTTTGTGGTGGCCATTTCTGACCACTGCTGCAACCGCCTTCGGGAAAGGGAGTAATGGCCAGCTGGGGAGGAGAGATGCGGCTCTCCTCAACCCTGCTGGCAGTCTCCCCCCTCTTCACCACCTCTACGGGGTGGCTTAGCCCCGAAACCAGCCGGCTCGGGGCGCTCCAGCGGCGAGCACGGATCGAAGCCTCGCAGAGACGAGGTTTTGGTCTGTCGCTGAAGAAGCTCAAACCGGAAGACCAGAGCAGTGTTTCTCAAACTGAACAATGTTAAGACAGGTGAGAGTTCAACTCCCAGAATTCCCTAGTCCAGGGATCGCTAACCTTTTGGACTTCAGGGACCACCAAACTCATAATTTTAAATCCCGCGGATAAATAATATGAATTTTGACTGATGGTAGTTTACTGATGTTGGTGGGAGAGAGTGAGAGATCTGATCTAACCTTGGAGGGCTGGCAGTGATATTCTCTCTCTCTCTCTCTCTCTCTCTCTCTCACTCTCTCACTCTCTCTCTCACACACACACACACACACACACACACAAACATACACCTCATACACCGCCATCCCTTCCAAGGCAGCCACATTCCTTCACTAACTTACTTTTCAACTCCGTTCTCGGGGGGGGGGGGAGAGGGGGGTATCCTGCGATCCCAAATAAAGAATGATTGATCGATAGGAAAACAGAGTGGAGGATTTTCCTGCAGACTTTTGGGGGGATTTTCCCAGGGACCACCAACATTTTTTGACGGACCGCCAGGTTGGTGCCACAGCCCACTGGTTGGCGACCATTGCCTTAGCCAGCATGTTTTAAGATAAGTGGACTTCATCTCCCAGAATTCCCTAGCCAGCTTGCTTTAGGACAGGTAGATTTTAATTCCCAGAATCTGCCAGGCTGCATGTTTTAAGATGGGTAGATTTCAATTCCCAGAATTCCCCAGCGAGCATGCTTTATTTAAGATTTTAATTATTTTGTTATTAAATTTTTGCCACTTGCTGTGAGGCAGCTCGGGGGTTAAGATCTCAACTCCCACAATTCCCCAGCCAGCGTCCTGGCTGGGGAATTCTGGAAGTTACAATCCATTCGTGCATCTTAACTGTGCTAAGGTTGAAAAACAAGAATAGGGGTGTGTCTAGTCTAATGAAAAGAAGGACTAGGGGAGACGTGATAGCAGTGTTCCAATATTTGAGGGGCTGCCCCAAAGAAGAGGCAGTCAAGCTCTTCTCCAAAACCACAAAAAGGCAGGACAAGAAGCAACGGATGGAAACTAATCAAGGAGAAAAGCAACCTAGAACTAAGGAGAAATTTCTGACAGCGAGGATAATGAATGAGTGGAACAAATCGCCTCCAAAAGTCGTAAATGCTCCAACATTGCAAGGTTTTAAAAAGACGTTGGACAACCATTTGTCTGAAGTGGTGTAGGGTTTCCTGCCTAAGCAGGGGGTTGGACTAGAAGACCTCCAGGGTTCCTTCCAACTCTTTTTATTATTCGATGTTCTAAACGCTGTGCTAGACGATGGGAGTCAAAGCCAGAGGGGAATGACTTTGTCGGTCTTGTAATAGCATGCTGTTGGCTGCAGGCCAGAAAGGAAGCGGGGGGGGGGCGGGGGAAGTTGGCCAAAAATTTAATTTGGATCTAATTTGATTTGAGGCTGGTGACGTTTCCATTTCATTTGGAAAGAAAGGAAAGGACATTAAGCCTGGCTAATTGGCTGGCCCTCATGCGCACTTTATCGTTTTGTCTTTTGATCAGCTTAAAACGTCCTCCAGGGTGGGAACCTTTTGAAGGGACGGTTGAGATGGATCCAAAAAATGTTGTGAGCAACCCGATTTTTTTCAGTGGCCTTAAGGTCATTTGCAAAAAGAGTTGTGTGTGGAGTTACTCACGCACCCACACCCACCCCATAAATCACGTCAGAAGTTGGATAACTTTGCTTAATATCCCCTTAAGCATGATGTGGGTTTGAATTGGAGATTACTATTATTATTATTATTATTATTATTATTATTATTATTTGCTTGCAAATACATGATTTGAACCAACATGCCATCTCAGGCAGGAGAGATTATCGAAAACGAGTCTGTGTAGCACTGTTCGTTTTGCTATTTTTTTAAAAAAATAAATCTTGTTATTAAATAAAACCTTGATGGTGGTACAGAGAGTCCTCATTTACCAGCTGCCTCTTTTAGTGACCATTCAGATTCATGAAAGGAATGAAAAAGTAACATTTTGTGACCTGAACTTTCCTTGACAAGGAAAGTTCCTTAAAGCAAAGTAAAGCTGAAGTTAGATCGTAAGCGGGGTTGCGGTTTCACTTAGCCACTGCTTCGCTTAACAACTTGAGTTGCTAGTCCCTGTTCTGATGGCTAAATGAGGACTCCCTGTATATGTTTATACTATAAAAGTGCTGGGAAGAAAGAAAATGGTTGCAGAGGTGGCGCAGTGCTTAGAGTGAAGAATTGCAGACTAATTCTGCCGACTGCCCGCAGTTCGATCCTGACCGGCTCAAGGTTGACTCAGCCTTCCATCCTTCCAAGGTTGGTAAAATGAGGATCCAGATTGTTGGGGGCA
>NW_020769392.1:1939569-1962161 GCF_900518735.1 Pseudonaja textilis
AGTTTGATCCTGACCGACTCAAGGTTGATTCAGCCTTCCATCCTTCCGGGGTCGGTAAAATGAGGACCCAGATTGTGGGGGGTGATAGGCTGACTCTGTAAACCGCTTAGAGAGGGCTGGAAAGCACTGCAAAGAGGTATATAAGTCTTAAGTGCTGTTGCTATTGGTTTAAAATCTTTGGAGCAAAGAAAAGGACAGCAGCGAACGATGGGAGAATTACTCTTTTTCAATTTTTTTTTTTTTAAAAGAATTAATTAAGATAGGAAGAAGAAAAAAACCTCAACTAGGAAAAATATCTTTGTGCCTGCCGAGCTACCCAAAAGGCATTTGAGGACAATCTGAAGAAGGGACTGTATTGTGGTGTTGCAAGATTTGAGATTTGCGAGCTCTTTCTTCTGCAAACCCCTCCTCCTCCTCCTCCTCCTCACATCTTCCGGGGCCCAACTTGACAAAAGAGTTGTGTAGCTGCTCTGTGTAGTCCAGGAACTGCTGGGGGGGGGGCAGCTTTCCTAGAAATTCCCAGGATTTTGAAAAGACGTGGGAGAAAGCTTCTCTTTTGCATGCAGTTAGTTGGGAAAAGGGGCGGTTTGCTTATCCTACGGTTCCAGATTCTTTGATTTCTTTGGATTTGAGAGGAAGGGAGACAGAAAATCCAGGAGACATCCACACACCCCAAAATTACCACCCCGGTTAAATGCTGCCATTTGTTGAATGGCAGAAGACAACTACTTGCAACTGGAGGGGGTGGGGAAAAAAACTAGCAAGGGATCAACTCCAGCCAGATCTTGGAGGGGGTTTGGTTTCAAAGACTGAACAGTTCAGCTGCTATGATGCTGAGACCGAATCTTACTTTTCCAAACAGGCTACTGCGTTTTGTGTCAAATGCCATCCATTTGTCTGGGCAGGAATACAGAATAACAGAGTTGGGAGAGGTCATCTAGTCCAACTCCTGCTGAGCCTGAGACCCTATACTCTTTTGGCAAATGGCTGCCCTGTCCCTTCTTGAAAAACCTCCAGTGTTGGAGCAACCGCAACTTCTGAAGATGAGCCATTCCACTGGTTTAATTGTTCTCATTGTTAGGAAGAGGGAGACAGAGACAGACAGAGAGAGAGAGACAAAGAGAGTCAGAGAGACAGAGAAAGAGAGACAGAGTCAGAGAGAGAGAGAGAGAAACAAAGAGACAGACAGAGAGAGAGAGAGAGAGAGACAAAGAGAGTCAGAGAGACACAGAGTCAGAGAGAGAAACAGAGAGAGAGAGATAAAGAGAGTCAGAGAGACAGAAAGAGAGACAGAGTCCGAGAGAGAAACAAAGAGAGAGTCGGATAGACAGATAGAGAAAGAGACAGAGAGAGAGAGACAAAGAGAGACAGAGAGACACAGAGAGAGAGAGAGTCAGAGAGAGAAACAGAGTCAGAGTTAAAGAGAGACAGAGAGACAGAGAGAAAGAGAGAGACAGACAGACAGACAGAGTTCCAATATTTGAGGGGCTCTCACAGAGAAGAAGACTTCAATATTTGAATAGGCTGTCTCCTATTCTCCAAAGCACAAGAGGCCACGACATGAAGTAACAGATGGAAACTTATCAAAGAGAGATCCAACCGAGAACTAAGGAGACGTTTCCTGACAGTGAGAACAGCTAATCAGTGGAACAGCTTAGCTTCTCTCCAGAAGTTGTGGCTGCTCCATCACTGGAAGTTTCCAAGAAGAGACTGGACAGCCACTTGTCTGAAATGATATCGGCCAGGATCTCCTGCTTGATCAGAGGGGTTGGACTAGAAGACCTCCAAGGTCCCTTCCAACCCTGTTATTCTGCATTCTGAAAATGTTACATACGTGTTTGTGTTTGTAAGTGTATTTGTTCTATTGCTAGGCATCCAAAGTGTTGCAGTGAGGAGCTTCCTTCTTTTTTAAACTGTTGTTTATTTCTTTGTTTTAAAGCATCCCAAGGGAAACTTCTGTCCATTTGAGACAATTGCTCTTAGGGCTCTTGCAACGAAATTACAAAGACCGCATGGATTTTGGTAAGAAGCTTTATATATATATATATATAAATTTTATTGAGTGTACACATTAAAAACATTGAATGTGGTGGCCTTCTTTGACATGCATTTTTGTCAATGTATATTACATTCAGAAAGAAATTATGTACACTTGTATACATGTATATACATATATACTGTACATTTGAACTGTATAATTTTTAATTCTTTCTCGTTACTCCTTGAATAAATGGTCCCTCACATCCTCCCTATTTCACCTTTAGTTCTTGTACCAATTTTATGAACTCCCTTTCGTCTTCCTCCCATAGTAAAATTTATTCCATATTTTATGGTATTCTGACTCATCTTCATCCTTCAGTTCTAACGTCAGACAATCCATTTCGGCGCATTGTAGTATCTTATCCATCGTATCATCCTCCCTAGTAATTTCTCTTGCCTTCCAATTTTGGGCAAATATCATTCTTGCTTCCATGATTACATATATTATTAGATAAGCTTTGCTAAACTTCTCTTCCATTATTCCCAAGTAAGAACTTCTCAGGTTTATAACAAATTTTTAACCCCATCATTTCCTCTAGCCGTAAGGTTTTGTTAAGAAACGTTTCGACGCTGCTTAAATCCAAAGTGAGAAACCTGGGCAGCCAGTTTATTTTACGTTTCTTTCTTTTTCCTTTCAATAACGAACTGAAATTCCCAGCATAAATCCAACTTCCGATTGAGAATGAGTGTTTTATTTTTTTTAAATCTGGGTTTGGGTTTTTTTTTTTAAATGTAATATTGAAATGTAACCTGCTACATTCTCAAGACTTGACTACCACTGACTTTTCATTCAACCTCAAAAGGTTTTATTTTTGATTTTATTTTATTTTTTTAAAGATGAATTTTTCCACCATCCTTTCCTGGATGCCAGTGCTTCTATGAAAAAATGTAAGTTTCTTTCATGTTTTTTCTCTTTGGAGTGGCTACGTCCCTGCCTGGCACGCAGGCAGGTGCATAGCGAATTCAGCGAGGAGAGCCTTAGTACGTTTTCCTGGTTTTCTCTCTGAAAATTTGTGTTTCGGAGGGATAAGGCCTTCTCCAATCTTACTAGAGGAGATTGTATAAATGTATTTATTTATTGAATTTACTTGCCGCCCTGGGCAGAACCCTGGGCAGCTTACAGCATTTTAAAATATTAAATTTTGGTGCTTTACGGATTGGGGAAGGCTGGCTGTTAATAGTAAACAAAATACCTGTCTCTTGCATTTGAATGCTTAAGATGTTGTCTGACTTTTTGGCTGACCTGGGCCACATTGGACGAAGAGGAATTGTCTTGGATCCCATAGGAAACATGTCATGAAGTTAGTGTATATAAATACAGGTAGTCCTCGAATTACAACAGTTCATTTAGTGACCTGTCCAAAGTTATAATGGCCCTGAAAAAGAAGTGATCATTGAAAAAAAATGGAATCATTTTTCACACTGAACGACTGTTGCAGCCTCCCCGTGGTCACATGATCAAATTCCAGACACTTGGCAACCGACTCACAGTTATGACGGTTGCAGTGTCCTGGGACTTTGCGACCAGCAAAGTCAATGGATAAGCCAGGCTCACTTAACAACCGCGTTCCTGCCCGCACAACTGCAGTGACCCATTTAACAAGGGTCGTAAAATGAGACAAAATCTACTTAAGAAATGTCTCGCTTAATGGCAGAAAAGTTGGGTTGTGGTTGTACGTCGAGGAATACCTGTAGCAAACTTCCTTTATTTGCTCTATATTTTGTGTTATCTTGTGGGGCCACGTGAATAATAGAATAACAGAGTTGGAAGGGACCTTGGAGGTCTTCTAGTCCAACCCTTTGCTCAGGCAGGAGATCCTACACATTTCAGATGAATGGTTGTCCAGTCTCTTCTTGACTAGCTCTCCAGGGCCTTTTGTGTCCTGTGGATTGGACAAACACCTTCTTAAGATAAAAATAGTTCTTCCTTTCCAAGCCCCTAATTGACAAGTTAACTAAGCTCAAATTTTCTAGTCATAAGTCTACCTATGCCTGACTTTCTTAAATGTTGGGAAAGAGTCCTTTTCATTTATGCTGGTCAACAGCATCTGTTTTCTCCTGGAAAAAAAAAAGGGTAGATAGGCTCTTGTTTTCAACTTGAGTTAAAACCTGATAATTTTAATCATCTTTCCAAAACGTTAAAAGATCTTTTCTTCAATCATGAGGTCAGAATAATTGCATGCGAATGTTACCTTGGTTTGTGTTGTCCTTGAAACCTGCTTTTGGAGAATTCTTTTATTTATAGTTGGAGTTTTCTACTTTTTCACTCCCTTTTTCTCACCTGGGGCTGACCTAATGGACGATAAGGTACGCATAAATGGGACAGACTTTTGCTTGCTGGAGAGACAGAGAATCAAAATCACAAATGTGCAATGGTTTCGCAGAATCAGAATCATATTAAAGGCCCTAACCTCTAGGAGGGAGAAATACCCAGGGCCTCTGTGAGATTCCTCCACCGAGGGAGAACTGGTAAATAAGATTTTAACGAACAAGCAGAGTTGTGCCCCTAGGAAAACATTGCAAACCGAATTCTTTCGGTTTGCTACTCCAGACATCTAAGGATAGAAATGATTCTCTTTCTGCTACAGATCATGAAAAATTGAGTGGCCAGGTTCACACATCACATGGCGTGATTCTACTTTATCTCGGCTTAGCATGTTGCATAACTTAGACCTTTGAATAACTTCATTGTCACTTTAAATGTACACTCACTGGCATACATTAAAATGAAATTTTGTTGGCATACAGCTCTCAAAAGGTCACCACTTCCGATATACACTCGATAAACATGACAAAATAAATAAATACAAAATTAAGCATAGAGAACAGAACAGAACAGAATAGAATAGAACAGAATTGAATTCTTTTATTGGCCAAGTGTGATTGGACACACCAGGAATTTGTCTTGGTGTAAATACTCTCAGTATGCATAAAAGAAAAGATACCTTCGTCAAGAGCCAAGAATCATTAGGCACAACACTTAATGATAGTCATAGGGTACAATAAGCAATCAAATCACACCAGGAAACAGTCAATATAAATCATAAGGATACAAGTGACAGAATTACAGTCATACAGTCATAAGTGGGAGGATATATGTGTGTGTGTGTACACATACATATAAATATATACATACAACACACACACATATACATACTTGTATATATCCCCACATATATGACACAGAGAAACACGTAGTCTAGTTCAGATGTATACAGAATCTTGCAAGTTTCTCAGACGGATCGCCTAGGGAACAAAGCTGTTCCAGAATTGGGTAGTCCTGCTACAAATACTTTGAAACCTCCCCCACAAGAGGGGAGCGAGAGAAACAAACCAATCTCAGAAAATGAGAGTTGGAAGTCATGCTTCAGGGTATTTGTCCTCAGTTCTTAGTGGCTGATTAAGTAAATATTAACTTAGTAGGATGTGGGAACTCCGTGCAGCCTCGAATGGTTCAGTCTATTCCAGCTTTTGGGTCTCAGGAGGGTGCAAAAAGACAGCTCTTTCCATTGCTATCCAGCTGGGGCATAGAGGTTATGTGGTCCACAATTTTGGGACAGGCTGAGCTCAGTTTGAAGAGCAGACTAGTTAATGAAAAAAATGGTTGATATGTTCAGGTTCAGGATTCAGTTCCTATGAAATGTGTAATATTCTGGGTTATTCGCTTATCTAGACATAGAATTAGCGTAATGTGGCTTAATCCCCTTCTGTTCCCACATTTATTTATCATGAGATTTAGATTCCCCAAGAAACCATAGTTTCTGGCAAGAAGCCCTTGTTTGAAACCATGGTTTGTTTGTCTGGGGATAGGCATTAGTTTCTATGGGGTGCAGATGTCCTTATACATCTATAAATCAATAATATAAATACTAAATTAAATTTAATCAAAAGGGAAAGTAAATGCTACAGCTTGGTTTACAAGGGAAAAGATAAAAATCAGGAATTGGTTGCATGGGCAGGCTTGCTTATACTTTTTTGTAAATGTATTTGTGCAGTCTTCCCACCGCCCCAATCCTCAAGGAGGCCGGATGGTTTAGAAATTTGCTCGGTTTCTTGATTTTCGCTGGCTTGTTGAACAAACTGTGGTTTAAACCAAGCCTGAATCAAGATGATGTTTGCAACTAGCAGGAGATAATATAGGATGAAGGATAAGGCAACTCCGGGTGCTAGATACCTCTGGAGAAATTAAGATTGTGAAGTAGGAGTTTAGAATGCTTCCTGTATCCATTTCTTTCAATATTGAATCTTTCATCTTTGACTGCACTCAGGTGCCACTCATGCAGGCAGAAAAATGTTCTCCTGGTTTAGGGTGGCCTCCAAGCCTTCTGGGTCCTTGCCTTCACCAGCAGGGACCCCCTTGGGTTGTAGGAGAGTGAAAGATGGCTGTTCTCCAAAGCAGAAAGCGTACTCCCATTCCAAGGATGCTGAAAGGTTAGCAGGTTCTCCTATCCCAGTGGTTCCTCCATCACGGACAAGGGTTACGACCAGACCCGAGACATTTGTTGGCCGAGTAAGATCTTCTCAACCCAAGCCTTCATTGACAACAGTCCAAAAGAAACCTCAAACAGGGCCACCATCTGCCCCCAGCCTACAGCGGAAGAGCCACCGGGGATCTTCAAGCAAGCCAGAAAGGATCTTCTTGAATTGGCCTTCGTTCCCTTCTTTACCAAACACCTCTGAAAAGCTACAGAACATCACTCCGTCAAAGGCACAAACCCACCCTCACAACCACCAGAAAAGGATTCCTGTAATCCAGCCACTGTCTCTAACAACGTCAACCCAGGGGTCTAGGGACATCGGTTCTCGAAAACGTCGGCATCATCAACTGCTAGTGGTCCCATTGCTTCCCAAGTCACGTCTATCCCACAACCGGCTATAGATTGGGAATCAACGTCCGACTGACACAAGGGAGTGATGCTACAATGAGAGAGGCCGGAGAAAGAAGTTGTCTTCCATCTTTCAGGAGTTAGACAGTGATGTAGGCGTACAGGAAGACAGTCATAAGCTACACACACTGCACTGGTTAGCAAATCGGTGTTACTGAGAAAAACAGCTTACCATGTGAGTGCTGTTTGGAAGTCCTCGGGGTGTAAAACACCAGGTGTCCACTTGCGAACCTGAGCTCTTGAGAAGAGGATGAGGGAGTCAACTTGGACTTGGGCACTGAGAGGACAATTTCAAGAAAGAAGGTGGTTTGGACTGTCAGATCCTTAGAGGTAGTGTTGAAGAGCGACAGTGATTGAACAAATGGACCTGGTCAATTCATCTTCTCAGGTAGATGTCTCTAGGAGCCCTTCCTTGTCCAAAGCAGCTTCTGCAGGGAACATTTGTGCCTTCTCTTCATTTGAGATGCCCACCGTTGCTCAAAGCAGGACATTGATGTTCTTAGTCGAAGATCTCCAGCTAGAAAGTGTTCAGAATTTGGAGAAGGACCTGGTGGATGTACTTGGAGAAGATGATACAAGTCAGGATAGATCCTTCCAACCTCCAGCTACAGCAGAGAACTTCGTCTGTATGGTGGTCTCCCAACCCAAACATCATTTCATACCTATGTAACCTTGTAACCCTCTTTTAATTTACCTATCTCGTGTTGCAGGGATGGAGATTTTGATGTTCTATAGGTATTGTTGGACTACAGGTTGTCCTCAACGTACAATCATTTGTTTAGTGACTATTCAAAATTATAACAGCATTGAGTAATGTGTCTTATGACCATTATGATCCTTGAACTTATGATTATTGCAACTCCCCAAGGTCACATGATCCAAATTCATGCGCTTGGGAACCAGCATGTATTTAGAAGGGTCCCGGTTCCAGCAGAGGCAACAGTGGAAGCCAGATTTGCTTAATGACTATGCAATTCACTTAACAACTGCAGTGAATGCCTTACCCACTGTGGCAAAAAAAGGCAGTAATATCAAGCTCAATTCATTTAACAACTGCCTTGCTTAGCAGTAGAAATTCTGGACCAAATTGTGGTCATAAGTTGAGGATTACCTGTATGAAGGGGGAAAGCCATATTCAAGTAAGTCTGCCATCAATCATGGAAGCTCCCTCTTGGACCAGTAATTCTGTCCTAGCCCAACCTACCTTAAAATGGTAGTTGTTGTGAAGAAAAATTACAAGGAGTTGCTTTAAACCCCTAAAGAAATTTATGGGATATAAATCAAACCAAATAAACAAGCAATAGTCAGAGATTCATAATTCAGCATATGAGAACCAGAGATTTTCATCCCTGCAATCTCAAAATGTGAAAGCTTTTATTAGCAATTATCAGGACATCTTGCAAGATTTTCCTTCCAGTTCTAAGATTCTTTTTCTTCTCCTTCTCCTCCTCCTCCTTCTTCTTCCTCCTCTTTTTCCTCTTCTTCCTCCTCCTCCTCCTCCTTTCCTCTTTCCTCCTCCTCCTCTTCTCTCTGTATTTTTTTCTCTCTCTCTCTGTTTTTTATTTGTTTTGCTAACTTTGAGCCTGTTTTATATGTGCATTTTTTTAAAAAAAAGTTATGTCTGTAGTTTATTTGTTTTCTTATGGCTGACTTTATTTTTGTTACGCGTTTGTATATTTATGTATTTGTGTAAACTGAGCCCTGTGTGTTTTGAATTTTTAACGGGAAAATAAAGCCAAAGAGAAAAGGAACATTGGACTTAAGATCTGTTTTGATTTCGGAGTTGTGTTTTGCTCTCTCACCAAAGAAAAAAAAGGAACACTGACCAGATCTCCACCGAATTGGTGGTGCAGAGAGTTTCTAGCCAGGTTAGGAAAGAGAAATATAGATCTCTTTAAAAAATGTGAATTAAGTCCCTGAACTGATCAACATTTTGTACCGGTAGCCTTATGACCCCCACTGAGCCCAAAATTGATGTCGCTAAGCGAGAAATGTGTTAAGCGAGTTTTTCCTTGTTTTACGATCTTGCTTGCCACAGTCGTGAAGTGGATCACTTTTAAATCACCATTAAATCACCATTGTTAAGTGACTCTTAACTTCCCCGTTGACTTTGTTTGTCAGACGGTTGTAAAAGGGAATCACTTGACTCTGGGATGCTGCAAAGCCGTCATAAGTATGAGCCAATGAGGTCCCGTGTCTGCATTTTGATCACATGATCATGGAGATGCTGCAACAGTCATAAGTGTGAAAAACGATCACCATTGTAACTTTGAACAGTCTCTAAGTGAAGTTAAGGACGACCTGTATACCATAATGGAGAACTATCAGATTAACAGAGTTGGAAGGGACCTTGTAGATAGATCATCTATTTATTTTATTTATTTTTATTTTTATTTCTATTTATTTGATTTGTCAATTGCTTACAAGATGATAGGTACAAAAATAAACATGAGTATGAATACAGGAAATAAGTACAAATAAATGGGGACAATAGGACAGGGATGGTAGGCACGATGGTGTGCTTATGCACACCCCTTACAGACCTCTTAGGTATGGGGCCAATAGTGGTTAGTTTGAGGTTAAAGCAGTGGGGGTTGAGGATGTAACAACAGAGTCAGGTAGTGCATTCCAGGCATTGACCACTCGGTTGCTGAAGTTGTACTTTCTGCATCTAGTCCAACCCATCGCCCAAGCAGGAGACCCTACACCATTTCTGACTGATGGCAGTCCAGTCTCTTCTTAAAAGCCTCCAGTGATGAAACTCCCACCACTTCCGAAGGCAACTTCAGTTCCATGGGTGGATTGTTTTCACTGTCAGAAAGTTTCTCCTTATCTCCAGGTTGAATCTTTCCTTGTTCATCTTTGCCTTCCCATGTGCTTGAGAAACCTACTCACAGGTCGTGCTTGCAAGACCCTTGCGTGCTAATTTTGGCTAGTATTAAACTGGGTTGGCAATTCAGTGTATCATGGATGCCTGTTTAGTTCGTGTTTTGGAAGGTAGCCTTTGTATAATAAACCCATCTGAAAACAGGTTGATGATCAGTTAAATGTATCACGGAGAGGAGGAAGGGTCAAGTTGTTTTCCGAAGCACCTGAAGGCCAGACAAGGAACCATGGATGGAAACTGAACAAGGAGGAGAGATTCAACCTGGAAATAAGGAGGAATTTCCTGCCAGTGAGAAAAATCAATCTGTGGAACAGAAGTTGCCTTCAGAAGTTATGAGGGCTTCATCACTGGAGGCTTTCAAGAAGAGGCTGGACTGGCATCGGTCAGGGATGGTGTAGGTGCTTATTGGGCTGGACTAGATGACCTGCAAGATCCCTTCCAACTCTGTTATTCTATTAACTATCATGTGAAGATAGGCCTATGGTTCCCTCAAAACATGCACCCACCCATCCAGCTTATCTTTTCACATCTGGTTCTCCCCAGATGTTGTCTCAGAATGCTAGCCTTTGGAGTCTTCTCACATCTGGAGAGGCGCCGCTGTTCTCTCTGATCTTTTTTTAAACAGGAAATGCCGGAGAATGTGTTCTCTCTGATCCCTGGTTGAATTCCTCCTTAAATTTGACATGATTTGGGAGCCTTGCTCTGTTCTTTGGGCTGCTTCTAACCCAAACAATGTCCCTCACCTTACTGATTTTCCCATGCCCGGAATTAAAGGCCGAATTAAATCTTGGAATCCCGTCTTAAGTCTGTTTCTCAGGCCGGGCTGCTGGACACAACAAGAACCCAAAATCACAGCTTGGATTTTTTTTTCTTTCTTCTGCTTGACATGAGTGAATTTTCTATCTTGAATAGAACTTGGGAGTCTAAAATTCAGTGTTGGGGATTAAGGACTATATAGTTATATCTGCTTGGCTAGGAAGCAAGGAAGGAGCTAATGAGCAATTGGAAGAATGAAGAGTTTGCTTAGTGGGCAGATTGTGGCATTTGTTCCTTCGATGATTCTTGGCTTCACATCAAAGGACAGCCAACTCCGTTGGGTGAAGCGCCAAGCAGGGGACAACCAGTGGCCTCCATCTCTGATTTAAAACTTAAGAGCTATTCTATTTCGGTCCCTCTTTCATTCGTGGCTTAGTAGTCAATCTGATTAAAAGCATTTGTCACCTGCCTCAAGACCCAGTTTGATCTAGTGCAGCAGACTAGAAACTGGGAGACTCTTTGAGTTCTAGTTCCACCTTAGGCATGAAGGCCAGCTACGTGTGATCTTGGACCAGTGCTCTTCGCTCAACCCTAGAATGGAGGCAATAGCATGGAAGCCATCTGGGTGACTTTGGGCCAATCGCCAGGAGACTGGGAGTTCTAGTCCTGCCTTAGGCATGAAAAATGGCTGGGTGTCCTTGGGCCAGTCTCTCTCAGCCCAATTCAGCTCACAGAGTTTGTTGCGGTGGGGAAAATAGGAGGAAGAAGAAATAAAATAGAATTCTTTATTGGCCAAGTGTGATTAGACACACGAGGAATTTCTCTCCGGTGCAGAAGCTCTCGGTGTACAAGCAAAGCAACAGAGTGGTAATAACCATTGTAGTGAAACCAATGAGAGCGTTAGATATGTCCACAGCCTTGAGTTGCTTATAAAATAAGGTTTGGGTGAACCACTACATACCGTAGCAACAGGGGTAGGGCAAGCTCTTGTTCACAGGGAGCAAACCCCACACTCTCTAGCACTGATGATTTTGCCTAGTTGGGTCATGAAACGTCTGCAAGTGAACCACCAAGCTCAGGGCACCAAGGACTGCACAGTTCTGAGCTACGGATATCCTCTTCTATTTAAAACGTGACCTTTCTTTTCCTCTTCCTTCCTCCCTTCCCTCTTTTCCACAGCTGCTTCTGTGCCAATGCCTTCTTATCCAAGCTTGGGCTCCGGAAGCTCTTCGAGCAGTTCCTCCACTTCTCACTTAGCGTCACCTCCTGTGAGTATAAGCCATAGTTCCCTACTCCACCAATAGTTCCTCTAGGACTTGAAGTATGCTAAAGTTCACCGTGCACCCTGCAGCATGCACCGCGGGTGGGCAGATACCGGTTTGCACCGGTTGACGTGAACCGGAGGCAAATTTTACACATCTGGTTCGCCAAACCAGTAGTTCCGATGACTGGTTGGCCCAGCCCAGCCTGCCCCGCCTCTCCCAGGAGTCCCCATGTGGCCCATTTTGGGTCCCAGGTAAGTTCAGGGCCCAAGTTTCCGGCCTCCAGAGCCTGCCCTGCTGGAGGCTCAAGAAAAGCCTCCAGAGCCCAGGGAGGGCGGACCCCCCCCCCTTGGTGAAGGAGGCCAACTAGGCCAGGGGTCCCCAACCCCCGGTCCCCGGACTGGTACCGGTCCATGGAACAATTTCTACCGGGCCGCTGGTTTGCTGGGCGTCGCCATCTTGTTTTGATGAAAAAGTGCTTCCGGTGAGCTTTTCTTGGTAGAAAGCGGCGTTTGGGTGCTGAAAGAATCCTTGCGCCTTAGTTTCATCAAGGGTGGTGGTGGCTTCAAACAAAACTAAGGCGCGAGGATTCTTTCAGCACGCTTGGCAAGGCGAGCCGAGCGACCGTCCCGAAGCCGTCGCGAAGCCCATCGACACAGGTACATAGGAGGAGTTGAAGGTGGCGGGGAGAAGCGGGGGACGGCTGGCTGGCCGGTTGCTCGGCTCGCCTTGCCATGCGTGCTGATGCTGGTACCGGGCCGCGGAGGATTTTGTGATGCCGGTACCGGGCCGCGGCACAAGAAAGGTTGGGGGCCACTGGACTAGGCCATGGACACCATAGCCAAGCCCAGCCAGCAACTGTGTAGAGAACCAGTTGCTAACATTTTTGAAGGCCACCCCTGCGGCATGGACCAATGACAGTTCTAATGTACTTGGAGGAGGGGGATGTTCTCAAAACTGGCCCCTCTGTGGCAGACTGTGATGGGAAATGCTTCCGACACTTAGCAAAGCGTTGGCAGCAACGACTTCACGTTCCTCGTCCAACGTTGTGTTTTTCAACTTGGCTTTCCTCTTTGTTTTTCCCTTCGAGAAGTCGCTCGGCGAGATGCCCCATCTCCAGGAGAAGGTCCCAGCCTCCCCACAGCCGGGCTCCCCAGCTTTCCTGCACCGGTCCAAGGAATCCGCAGGAAGCAGCAGCAAAAATTCCTCCTGTGACACTGACGACTTTGTAATGGTGCCAGCCCAGTTTACAAGTAAGAGGGGTTTGAAGCCAAAAAAAAACTGGTGAGAACTTGGATGGAACGTGGGTTGGTGTCCTTTGGAACATCGGAGCAGAAATGGCTTCTGTTCTACAACAGATATTAAGCCTTTGAAAAAGAAAAGGGAGTTGGTGGAACTCCCTGATTGTGGTTGATGATTAAGGTCACCGTTGAGCAAATGAGTTGAGCTTGCTGTTGGCCGGATTTGAGCACACCCATATGGAGAAAAACGTAACGTGGCTTTGCAAAATTAAACTCCAACTTACATCAGAGGCCTCCAGGCTGTCTTCTGCCCAGAAAACCAGCCAGTCCCTCAAACTCAGTTTATTAGATGTCATTAGCCTGTTTCTCAAGCAGGATTATCTCCCACACTTCAGCCTCCACCAGCCTGATTTCCACCAGAAATGATGGAAGTTGTGGTTGAAAATATGTAGAAGGAACCAAGTTTGACAAGGGAGCATTTTATCTTCTGATGTTCTAATATTGGTTCATATCTTCAGACCCAGGAGAAAATTACTGTGTTAACTCCTAGTGTTTGGCACCATCAGAAAATTTAGGAGTCTTTCTGACCAAGAAGTTATATTCTTATTCTTATAACTCTGGCAACTACTAAAAAGGCTGTGAAACTTTCTATGGCTTGCAGGAGTTGTTGGTACCGTCTATTCTGACCAAGGCTTCCTGAGGCCGTAATTAAGCACGCGCTTAGTCCAAACAAGGACATTTGAAGGATGTTTAACTTTCTGTTTCTCTCTCTTGGAGCTTAGTGGCCTTATCAGCTGTTCAAAGAAGTCTTTCTCCCGCCTTCAAAAATTCGGTTTCCGGCCTTGCTTGTTACGGGTTGTATTTTTGCAAGTTGGATATAAAATGCATTATTCTTTTAAACAAAAATCCTTTTTTTTGTTTTTGATTTTGATTTTAGGTGATATCGCTACGGACGTTACCGGAGGCAAACTAATCCAGGACAGTCTGATGGGAAGTGGGTAAGGAAAGAAAAAAGAAAATCCCTTTTTAGTTTTTTT
Source organism: Pseudonaja textilis (assembly GCF_900518735.1). The sequence goes on from NW_020769392.1 coordinate 1,953,679, forward strand.
TTTTTTGCTTTAATTGCAAGGAGATAAACCTTCGATGGCTCCCGGTTGGCGTGTCGGTTTTCAACACACCTCCGAGCCGTTTTGCAACCGAATAAATAAATAACCAGATGGGTGTCCTTTAAAATAAACAACTAAAGGAAGGTTTCGACATTCAATAAAGATATAAGCAGCAGGAGCAGACGCTTCTCCTCTGAAATGTGAGCTCGGAGGTGATGCGTTTGTGTGACTTCTGTCTAGAATTTTTAAGTTTCGTGGAGTGAAGATTGTCGTATTCAGTAGTGGGGTTCAAATAATTTAACAATGGGTTCTTTGCCCTAATGATTGGCTGGGTAGGCATGGCCATGGTGGGTGTGGCCCAGGGGGGCGTGGCAGGCGGCGCTCTCCCTTCAGCGCCTCCCTGGGAGCAATCCACACACTCCCCAAACCAGTTGTTGCGCCAGTTGGATCCCATCCCTGACCCCGCACCTTGTTTTGGGTCTAGGAGGCCTCCCTGGACTTACCTGGCAGCCAAAACGGGGCACGGGGGACCTTCTGGAAGGGGAGGGGAAGGGAGAGGCCAGCCTGCAAATTAACAACTGGTTTGGCTGAAGTGGTGCGGACCGGTTGAATCCCACCACCGATCACCGATTTAATATCTTCTCCCTCAAGTGTTCTTCAGATTTACTGAGACTTACAACTCTCAGAAATCTCCCAACTATTGATGGTTGGTAACCATCATCACTCTGGTGTATAAATGCATTAGTGATTCGTGTTTCTTCTGTCCTCGGACCTCTGTAGGAGCTCCCTGGTGACCTCTGCCGACTTAGAAAGCCAAGGAAGGACGCCATCTCCTTCTCCTCCATACAGCAGTTCTCCCAGCCCATCCGGGTAAGACGGAATCTGAGACGGTGTTCCTCACTCTCCCAATGAAAATGAGAAGGCAGTGTCCTGGTTGGGGCACCCTACTTATGCTACTGTGGGATGTCCTATCCAGATGGACTTTCCCGGTTCTTGGTTTCATTTGTAGCCAAAGAAACTCTGCTGTTCTAGACTTGTTTTAATGGGTGAACCAGGTCTCTAGAATTTGCTCAACAAACTGTGATTAAAGCAAACCACAGCTTAAGGCGACGTGATGCTCCACAGAGCTTTTCTCCTTCCTCCTCCCTGCACGTAGGGTGTCCAGCCGTCCTGGTTTTGCTCTAACCATCACTTGTCCTATCTTCTGTCTCCTCACAGGCGATCGAGCCAATTTTCACCCAGCACCAGGACCGGACAATCAATACCCATTCCAGTCCCTACACAGATCCAAAATTACCGCCGGATTGAGCAGAATCTTCAATCCCCAAATCAATATGCTTCACCACAGTGAGTGTGGGCTGTGAGGGAGGTTGACTCCGATTGACCTGTTGGCCAACGATGATGGCATGCAATGTGTGGAGAAGGTGGATTTCCAGAGGAAGGAGGGAGGGTTTGCATTCAGGAGACTTAAGAGGCAACTCAGCCTGGGTGTTACGTGTGGGAGAAAGAGTGAAAACAGCTCCTCCCTAATGGCTCCCAGAGTATATGGTAGTATATTGCAGATAGTTGGGTGTTCAGCCTGGCAACTTTCTGTTTATAGGTGTGAAGCAATCAAGAACTTAGCTTGGAAGAATCGTTATGTGTAATTCTTGGTTTGAGACCTGATTGGCAGTTATACAACTATGAAATAGCAGTAACTGTGAGAGGGAACTTGGAGTCTTAGTGAACAACCAGCTAAATATGAGCCAGCAGTGTGCAGCGGCAGCCAAAAAAGCTAATGCAATCCTAAATTGCATCAACAGAGGGATACAATCAGGATCAAATGACGGGTGTACTACCACTCTATAAAGCCTTAGTAAGACCACACCTAGAGTACTGCATCCAGTTTTGGTCACCACACTATAAAAAAAGATGCTGAGACTCTAGAAAGTGTGCAGAGAAGAGCAACCAGGATGATTAGGGGACTGGAGACTAAAACATATGAAGAACGGTTACAGGAACCGGGCCTGGCTAGTCTAGTGACGAGAAGGACCAGAGGAGACAGGATAACAGTCTTCCAATATTTGAGGGGCTGCCACAGAGAGGAGGAGGGGGTCAAGCTATTTTCCAAGGCACCAGAAGGCCAAACAAGGAATAATGGATGGAAACTGAACAAGGAGAGATTCAACCTGGAAATAAGGAGAAACTTTCTGACAAAACCATCAACCAATGGAACTGCTTGCCCTCAGAAGTTGTGGGAGCTTCATCACTTGAGACTTTCAAGAAGAGATTGGACTCCCATCTGTCAGAAATGGTGTAGGGTCTCCTGCTTGGGCAGGGGGTTGGACTAGATGACCTACAAGGTTCCTTCCAACTCTGATTATCTGAAATATAAATGTAGGTAGGTAGATAGATAGATAGATCAGATAGATCTAATAGATGGGTGGATGATAGGCAGATAGACAATAGGCAGATAGGTAGATAGATAAATAGAACTTAGCAATAGCATTTATATACTGCTTTACAGTCTTCTCTTAAGTGGTTTACAAAGCCAGCTTATTGCCCTCACCATTTTGGGTTTCGTTTGACTGACCTCAGAAGGATGGAAGATAGAGTCAATAGCAATAGCATTTATATGCTGCTTTACAGCCCTCTCTCAACAGCTTACAGAGTCAGCCTCTTACCACCACAATCTGGGTCCTTATTTTACGGATCTCGGGAGGATGGAAGGCTGAGTCAACCTTGAGCCAGTAGGGAATCGAACTGCCGGCAGCTGCCAGCAGAATTAGCCTGCAATACTGCATTCTAACCACTCATAACCACGGCTCATGGATGGATGGATAGATACTGTAGATAAACGGATAGAGGGATGGAACAATGGATGGAGGGATAGACAGAGATAGAGGGAGAGGCAGGAAGGCAGACAGAGAACAAACACAGTGTGATGGCATGTAATCTGGATTTCCAGGAGAACTAAGAGGCAATTCAGACTGGATATTATGTGTGAGGGAAAGAAGCTGAAGACAGCCTCTCCTTAACAGTTCCCAAAGTATATTATAGAGCAGGGCTGTCAAATTCCTGGCCTGCAGGCCAGATGCATCACATGCTGGCCACGCCCGGTTTAGCAAAGGGTAAAAAAAAAAGTCCCAATACGTCACATGATGTCACCGTAACAATGTAAGTTTAACACTGTCAGATCCGTGTATCTGTCATTTCTTCAGCGGAAGAAGAAAAGGGGAGGGAGGCTGATAAAGAAATCCTTTCTTGATGTAACCTGAATATATTTAATCTCATATCGAATTTGTATAACCCACACATGATACAATGGAGGGAGAAAAGCCAGATGGCCAGAACTATCACCTCTGAGAGGCACAGCCAGGAGATGAGAAAATCATAAAAATTCCACAGTGAGATGTGTCCTGGGAATCTCTGGAAAAGTTCGTTCTAAAAAGGGGGTGGGTGGGGAAATTAGGTATGCCCTGGGAAACTGTGAAAAAGATTGTTCCTTACAAAAGGGGTGGGGAGGAATTAACATACTGGCTTTTGTTTCACTAAATACACATCGATAGAAGGGGAGGGGTTCTAAACTCCCTTATCTATCCCTGTATGCCTGAGAGACCTCAGGCGCTGCTTTGAACTCCTACATGAATTGTCTCATCTCAATAAAGGATTCCTTTTCGATACGTTTTCAAAGTTCATTCTAGTTGAGTGAATGGGAAAAGTTCTGTAGCCTGATAGACGCCCTTGTTATAGAGGCAGGTAGTTGAGTGTTCGGCCTGGCAAGATTCTGTCTATAAACAGTGAAAAACTCACCTTGGAAGATTCACTCAACAGGATTGTCAGAAGAGGCTTAAAAAATATGGAGCAAATCAATTTTGGCACGTTATTTTTGCAAGCTCTTAAACCCTTTGAAGTTTAATTTGAGTGTCCAACTTTTGATGAGACGTAGCTGTGAACCAGAGCCTAATTTCAACTTTGTGGGTAGTGTCAAGATGAGAACTTAAATATGGCCTCTTTTCACTTTGGGTTTTGCACTGAACATCCAATGCAATTAATGTTAATGCAATTAAACCCAGGGAATTGATGCAATTACATCCCACGAATGTGATTCTTTCGCCAGATGTGGCTTTGATCATTTACCATTTTATTACATGAAAAGCTATACTTGATCGTTCAACTTTGGAGGACATCTGGGGAACATTTCTCCAATTCTCAGATTGGAAACCTCTGTAGTTGGCCAGCCAAACAATTTCCCAACTTTGCATTCTGTGGGAGAATCTCATCTGTTTGCAGGAGGCAAAAATTCCACTTAGTTTTGGAGCTGGGACATTTCAGTTTTGCATCATCTTAAATGTGATCATGTTTTCTCGGGTTATGAAGTGTGTGTTAGGGAACTTTGCCATGTTGGATTTTCCGGATGGATGGATAGATAGATAGAAGATAGATAGATAGAAGATAGATAGTTAGGTAGAAGACAGACAGGTAGATACAGATAGATGGATTGATTGATTAGATAGATGGATTAGATAGATAGAAGATAGATAGTTAGGTAGAAGACAGACAGATAGATACAGATAGATGGATTGATTGATTAGATAGATGGATTAGATAGATAGATGGATGAATTTATTGATGGATTAGATTGATTGATTGATAGAAAAATAGATGGCAGATAGAAGATAGATGGATAGGTAGAAAACAGACAGATGATTAGATGGATGAACAGATAGATAGATGGATAGATAGATATATGATAAAAGATAGATGATAGATAGATGATAGATTTAAATAGTTGACAGTAGATGGATAGATAGAAGACAGATAGATGTTGATGATAATGATAGATGATAGATCTATCATATCTCTCTCTCTCTCTCTCCCTCTCTCTCTCTCTCCCCCACCCCCAACCTGGAAAATCCAACATGGCAAAATGTGTGCGTGTGCGTGTGTGTGTGTACTTATTTGTTCTGACTCACCTGCTTAGTCAGACACTTCAGCCGTTTCTCTGAAGTGTCATTGCTGTAATTATGCAGAACACGACAGAGCCATGCTTTTGGCATGCAGTCTTTGGACTCGGGGACCAGTCATGTTGCTGGGATGCCTGGCTTAGAGCCATGTGATGGAGCCTATCCATCTTGTGTAGGTGGCACCTTTTCATTAAGGGAAGGAAGCCTCTAAGAGCTACCAGCTTCTTTGGCTGGAAAGAAAAAGATGGATGACGAGAGGCCAGTCTGGGAACGCTTCTGGGCGTTGGTTAGCCAAGGCTCTGTGGGTCTGGCAAAGGATGGAAACAGGTTGGACTTCGACAAGCTTCTCTGGTGCCAAAAACTGGGGGATTTGGCTACAATTTGCTTTCTTCTTCCAGGCAAAGCTTGAGAAAGAGAGGGATCTGTCCGCCGGTGACTTCTATCCTCTTTAAGTCTGAAGGAGACATGGATTAAACAGCAGTGTGAACATTTTTGTTATTATTATGCTTGCCCAGTTAGTCAGATGTTTACATTGAATTTGGCTCTCTCTCTTTTTGGAAACTCCTAGTGAGTTTTTCTCAAAGATTATTGTTATTACTTCTGGGTTGTTAACCTAGACTTCTTGAAAAAAATAATAATCAAAAGCTTGCAGTCTCTTGACTGGATAGAGATATTATTCAAAAGGGATGTTGAGGTTCTCTCCCTCCCTCTTGGTAAACGCAGCAGGGTTTTTGATTTTTATGTTCAAATCCATACCTTTCGCGAAGTGTGCCCTGGGATCCCAGCCCAATGTGGTTTTTACAAACCTCGATTTAAGTAGGAACTCTGAAATGTTAAACGTGGATCTTGCTTCTTAAGAAGTAGAAACCACATTTAATATTCTTTAGTCAAAGAAGGTAGACTCTGTATTTTGGCGGAAGGGTGAAAAAAACGTGGTTGTTGGCGTGACTTTGTGAGTTTTTCTTTATTCGGTGCCTGTTTTAATATACACTGTATGAGGGGTCCTTGGGCCTGGCTGTTTTCTTGCAGACATTTCATTACCCAACTAGGGAACATCATCAGTGCTAGAAGGGAGTGGGGTTTGTAGAGTATCAAAGAAGGAGGACTGTAGGATCCTTGGTGCTCTCTGAGCTTGGCTATTTTCTTACAGATGTTTCATTACCCAAACTAGGGAACGTCATCAGTGCTAGTCTATGTGTCTATCAGGGCTAGCACTGATGACGTTACCTAGTTGGGTAATGAAACCTCTGTAAGAAAACAACCAAGCTCAGATAGTACCATGGACCCTACTGTCCTCCTCCTCCCCATTCCACAAACCCCGCTTCCCTCTAGCACTGATGACGTTACCTGTTTGGGTAATGAAACATCTGGAAGAAAACAACTAAACTCAGAGAGCACCAAGAATCCCTCATGTCAACCCTACAAATATTCTCCTTTACTAGATAGGTTGCAAGTTTTATGGGTGTGTTTCTGTTCCCAAAGGCAGGATTCACCTTCCTTAGGAATATCATGCTTCGACATGACACAAAAAGCAGGTGTATACAATAAAGAGGGACAGTGGTGGGACTCTACTTCCTAAATTATGTCCAGAAAATGTAGGGTCCAGGAGATGGAAGTCAGCAACTCTTGGTCTTCACTCTTGTCTTGGCACTTGAATGTCAACACGCAAGGCAGAATGGGTGATCCTCTGTTGATTCTTCTCTCCCTGCTGTGTTCAATCTGGAATGAACAAATTCTCCTTTCCATTAGGTCTAATCCCGTCAAAAGATCTGGCAGCACAAGTCCGCTTGGCTTCCTGAAAGTCAGCCCTTCCCCTCCATTTTCTGCTGGTGAGCATGGAACAGTGCCATCCCCGAGAAGGTTCTCCTTTGGCGGTGCCAAGCCTTACACACCTTCTCCTCAAGGTAAGGCTATCCAGACGTTCTGGAGATGGACAACCTTTAATGGTTAGGTACGATGTTGAACATTGGGAGGGCTGGACAAAGACCCAAGAATCCAATGCAACCAAGCTTTGGTTTGATGGGTTTTCATAAGTTAAGGCTTTGTAGGGGTTTGGTGTCCTGGTTTGGAGACACCCCTTATCCCCACAAACACAAATCAAGGTCTCTAGATGGAGCTGCGGGTTCAGACTCTGCATCTTTTAGTGAATTGCCACGGGCGAATAGGCGGCAATATAAATCAAATCAATCAATCAATCAATCAATCCATTCAATGACCAAGATGTTTGTGGTGTCCAGTGACTTCATGGGCAACCTAATGAATGAACCTGCATTTCTTTTTAAAAAATATTTATTTATTTATTTATTTTATTTTATTGTTTTGTTTTATTTTATTTTATTACTTTACTTTACTTTACTTTACTTTACTTTACTTATATTGCCGCCTATTTGCCCATGGTCGACTCGAGGCAGCTTACACAATGTAAAACCATATTTAAAATGAAAAATAAAAATAAAAACAATAAAAACTAACCAAAAAAAAAAGAATCAAATAAATAAGTAAAGTACAACAGAACAAAATTTGGGAGAGAAAAAAAAACAAAACAGAAAATCAAAAACCAACCCCCGTCCCCCTCCCTGACGACAGCCGATCACAGGAGCCATTGGATGGGCTCCACCCCAGGCCCGCTGGCAAAACTAGGTCTTCAGTGCCTTTCGGAAGAGAGCTAGAATGGGGGCCATATTCTAATCTCTGGGGAGAATGATGTTCCAGAGAGACGGAGCCACCACGCAGAAGGCCCTTCACCTGGGACTCCAATCACTTCCCAAAGTGAAGGCCCTGCACGATTCAAATTAACTTAGCCTCCCTCCCGTGGGAGAGAAGGGAGCTACCTGAGGTCAGGTGGGAAAAACGAGGTGTCCTTGTTCACAAGGTGCCTTGTTCATTCTTGGTATCCTTCTGGGTTCCTGAGTGAACTTTCCAAATGATCTGATTCAGGTGAGCGGTGTTTGTGGCAACATTGCTTCTAAGGAAACAAAATAGCACTTAGTGATTGGACTTAGACTTATATACCGCTTTCCAGCCCTCTCTAAGCTCTTTACAGAGTCAGCCTACTGCCCGGCAACAGTCTAGGTCCTCATTTTACCCAACTCGGAAGGATGGAAGGTTGAGTCAACCTTGAGTTCACTTAGACTCGAACTGCTGGCAGTGGCCGGTCAGTAGTATTAGCCTGCAGTGCTGCATTCTAACCAATGCGGCTCCACAGCTCTTATCCCCCCCTCTGAGTGTGTGATTTCTCATCATGCTGGTTTTCCTTTGCTTGAAGTTGGAACAATTCCAGAGCAGTCAGACCAGATGATCATCCCGTCTCCTCTTGGAACCGAGTGGAGAACTCGGGTGCCCATATCAGGTACGCTTGATGATGTCCAACCATTCTTTGAAACTTCGCAGACACTCAATTGTCTGTCTGTCTGTCTGTCTCTATCGGTATCTATCAATTAGCTATCTATCTCTTATCTATCTTATCTATATCTATCTACCTTATCTATCTATCTATCTATCTATCTATCTATCTATCTATCTATCTATCTATCTATCTAT